>CAOLHI010002587.1:0-243527 GCA_948474755.1 Ctenosaura bakeri
TGAATGCCAAACAATTTCACAGCATAGAAAGCTTTCCCTCCAATTCCATTGCAAGAAACAGGCCTCCCTGTGTTGCTGGAACTCCCAGGACAACATACTCTCACTCTGAAATTACTGGGATATGAATAGGAAATGGCCAATACTCTGGAAGCATTGCACATTATGGTTTTGATTCAAAAGCTCCTTAAAAGTAAAAGGCACATATAGCAGTCCAACCAGTGGTAAATTCTTCATCATTATTCCTAGTAGGATGCGAACTCAAAAGAGATGTAACAGGGTATGACCAACAGAATTTTTCAACCCAGTCCAGCAGCAGGAGCTGCATATATACAAGGAATTTAAAAAAAAAGCCAAAATCGTTATGGACACCCCCCCCGCTTTTCTGCTAGAAAGTAGAGAAGCTGGATCCAGCCCCTCCCCACATCTTCTTCTTGAACAACTTCACTTCCTAGAAGTTGCAACTGCCAATGCCACACCTATTTCTGCATGTAATTCCACACAGCTACCAGTGTGTCCATAGCTTGGTGGACCAAGACCTGTTAATTCTACTTCTGTAGTTTGAAGTGTGCAAATGAATTCACAGGACTAATAATCCATTAAGAGTTAACTGCTGTCTCCCAAATTGTATCATATTTAAGGAATGTGGCCCTCCATTGTGTTGTTGGACTCTAGTGCCTATCAGTTAGATCAGTGACTACTTTTCAGTAGTCAAAAGCAGTGGTCCCTTACTAGTGCATCCCTAGAAAGAAACAGTTGCAGTCCCTGGAACCTGTTGGTGGGCATGGAAATGATGCTGTCAAGGTCAGAGACCCAGCCGTGAGCCAGCCCAGAGTAGGGAGTGAGAGAGATAACAGAGTCAAGCCAGAATGTGTCCAAACAGGGAATTAACCAAAGAAAGTCCATTTACCAAAGCCAGAATGACAAGCAAAGCCAAAGTCAGAGTCCAAATCCAGGGGTCAGGAGCCAGGAGTTCAAGATATCAAGAGCCGGGCACTGGAAGCAGGGAACAGGCAAGGAGAGGACTTGTAGAAAGTTTGCCATAAGCAAAGGAAAGCTTCCAAGCAGGCAGGTTCTATAGCCCAAGGCACAGGTGTGGCCAGTCACCACGTCTTAAACTTAATCAAGGAAGCTTCCCTTTGCTCAGCTCTCTTAAGTCTCTGCCTTGATCGTGGGCTGATTGGAACACGCTCACAAGTATCTTCAGGATCACTGCCAGATCCCTGTTCCCCTAAAGGAGCCGGCAGAGGAACATCTGAGCCTGCCTGGTCCGTGGCAGAAGGGGGAGCTCTTGAGCTGCAGGACTCATCTCCAGCCAGAGCCACAGGGACCAACAGCTGCTGCTCATCATCAGCAGCTTCCTCAGCAGCTAGATGTAGTTGTGCAAACTCCAGGGATTAAAGTGCACTGTTAGTTTTGTTCTCTTGATTTTGGATGTTTTGTACCTCTCAGTGCAACTCTCTGTTTTTTCTCTTTACCAGAATGTAGTACAGCCCCTGATGTCATGATGATCTTACTAGCTGTGGTAGGCAGCATTGTGCTCCTGGGCATTATCCTCTTGGCAGCTTGGAAACTGCTGGTCACTATTCATGACAGGCGGGAATTTGCCAGATTCCAAAGTGAGCGCTCCAGAGCAAGATATGAAATGGTAAGACTGGCTTACAAGGTAACCAGGAAACAGGCAGAAAGGTGTAAATATTCCAAGTTGAAGTATGTAAAGATACAGACATAAGTAATATGTAAACATGCTGAGGATTGGGAACAGCCTTTTTTTACTATGAAAAAAAATCAAATTTAGAAGTGATCAGAAATGGTCATTTTCACTCTGCATATTTCTGCCTTTGTAATTCACCATGATTATCTTTCTCCCAATTTGGAAAGAGGACAGCTGTGCAGAACCAAAAATGGCAGGTATATTATAAACATGATTCTCAGAGTCCTGGAAAAAAGTGCATTCCTCCCTCCTGCTGGAAGCTGCCCACACTAGTGTGCACAGGATATAGTTGTCAGAGACGAAACAAATTGCCTCTCTGGAAAGATATATTGGATCCCCTTAGTGTAATTTTAGCGGCCTCTGTTAGCAGTTACTTGCTTGTGCAAGTTTCCACATGTAAAATTGGGTATCCCTGTTAAGACACTTTGTTTATATGATTTTCTTTTTTCCAGGCTTCAAACCCTCTTTACCGCAAGCCCATTTCTACACACAGCTTAGATTTCACATTCAACAAGCTCAACAGGACCTATAATGGAACAGTTGACTGATCAGAATGCTAGAAGCTGGATGAGAAAATGGAATGCTTGACAGTTGCTTGGCTTCCTCTGCGCTTCCCTGATGGATGACAGAATTCTCTGCAGGGGGACGATATCTCAAGGGAAGACGTCGGCATCAGGCATGGGCTTCTATTTGCACATTAAGGACAAAGAGCCAGTGC
The DNA here is from genome assembly GCA_948474755.1 of Ctenosaura bakeri. Lineage (NCBI taxonomy): Eukaryota > Metazoa > Chordata > Lepidosauria > Squamata > Iguanidae > Ctenosaura > Ctenosaura bakeri. The sequence continues at coordinate 2,430 of CAOLHI010002587.1, forward strand.
CCCATCTGCTCTTCATATCTCTAACCCAAAGCCACCCTGATATACTCAAAATCCATTCTCACTCACCTGGATCTCTTTTGATGCCTTGGAAGTGCCAGAAGTTTGAACAGCGTGCCATATAGCAAGCTTCAGCCATCTGTCAGTACAAGGTACACAGGTCCAACTGATATGGACACTGTGTTGCCGACAGTGTTTAGGGGAAAACTTAGCATTGGACAAGGTGGTGCAAGCAATTTTTTTAAAAAAAACAGTGTGGTGTTACAGTTTTTAGAATAATTTTTTATAAAAAATAATAAAGCAACTGCACATATACATTGTGATATCATTAATTCCCTTTTCCTTCACAAATGTAACTTCATAGAATTAATGGCTCTGGATCTGAACAGCTCCATCTGAGTTAAATATTTAAGCGTAACTACAACCACCTAAGACCACTGAAAAGGTGTGAGCAAAATCTCCAGTACTGATAAACTTTAAATAAGTAGTCCAGTTACAGTATCTCTAATGTCACACCAGAGCCAGGGTAAATCTAAGTGAATACAACTGTTACATAACTGTATACTTTTGAAAAAATTGGCTAGAATCCTGTTGGGAATTTACAGAGGAATAAACATCATAGTTATAGTGCTGTGGAGTGAATCCTGCCCCAACTTCCCCAACCCCCATTTACCAGGAAGCAGCTACTGTGATGGACAGGTGTGTGTGTCTTCTCCTGTTGCTCAGGAAGCAGCTGACCAATGGTTCCAACCCTTCCAATAAATGATTGTCAGTATCACAGGCAGAAATGGTATCCCTATCACAACTCCCCTTCATGGTGAAGATTGCTCATGTGAACAAGGAGTGGAACCTAAATTAGGGGCTACATAGGGATTAGGAATACAAAAGAGACATGGGTAAATCTAAGCTGCATATTATTCCTTCCTCTGTTCTAAATGAAGGATATAACATGCCACTCAAACTGGAAAATTCAAGGTCTGGGATTTAGGAAGAACAGAAATGCCACTCAAGAACTATTTTATTCCACAAAGCTAGAATATAGCAGTGTAGCAGGATAGCATAAAATCAGAATGCAAGGCACTTGAATAACTAAGTGATCTACATCATTTTTAGTACATAGAATCATAGAATCATAGAAATGTAGAGTTGGAAGAGACCCCAGGAGCCATCCAGTCCAACCCCCTGCCATGCAGGAACACCCTCAAAGCACTCCTGACAGGTGGCCATCTAGCCTCTGCTTAAAAACCTCCAAGGAAGGAGACTCCACTACACTCCGAGGCAGCACATTCCACTGCCAGACAGCCCTGACTGTCAGGAAGTTCTTCCTTAGGTTCAGGTGGAATCTCCCTTCCTGCAGTTTGAATCCATTGCTCCTTGTCCTGGTCTCTGGAGCAGCAGAAAACAAGCCCTCTCCTTCCTCTACGTGGCATCCCTTCAAATATTTAAACATGGCTATCATGTCCCCTCTTAACCTTCTCTTCTGCAGACTAAACATACCCAGCTCTCTAAGTTTATCCTCATAGGACTTGCTCCAGCTTGTCAATATCCGTCTTGAATTGGGGTGCCCAGAACTGGACACAATAGTCAAGATGGGGTCTAACCAAAGCAGAGTAGAGTGGTACCAGTACCTCCCTCGATCTAGACACCATACTCCTATTGATGCAGCCAAGAATTGCATTGGCTTTCTTGGCTGCTGCATCACACTGCTGACTCATGTTCAGCTTGTGGTCTATGAAGACTCCTAGATCCCTTTCACACATACTGCTATCCAGCCACGTGTCCCCCATCCTATATTTCTGTATTCCATTCTTTCTACCTAAGTGTAGGACCTTACACTTCTCTCTGTTGAATTTCATTTTGTTCGCCCTGGCCCAGCTCTCCAACCTATCCAGGTCATTTTGAATTTTGATCCTGTCCTCTGGCGTATTAGCAACCCCTCCCAATTTGGTGTCATCTGCAAATTTGATGAGCATGCCCTCTATTCCTTCAAGTCATTGATAAAAATATTGAACAGCACTGGGCCCAGGACAGAACCCTGTGGCACCCCGCTAGTCACTTCTCTCCAGGATGAAAAGCAGCTATTCGTGATCACCCTTTGGGTTCAGTCGGTCAACCAATTACAAATCCAAATAACAGTAGCCCTGTCCAGCCCACATTTTACTAGCTTCGTTGCAAGAATGTCATGGGGAACTTTGTCAAAGGCCTTACTGAAATCGAGGTATGCTACATCCACAGCATTCCCTTCGTCTATCAAGCTAGTAACTCTGTCATAAAAAGAGATAAGATTAGTCTGGCATGACTTATTTTTGAGAAATCCATGTTGACTTCTCATGATTACCGCATTGCTTTCTAAGTGATTAGAAACTGACTGCTTAATGATCTGCTCCAGGATCTTTCCGGGTACTGATGTCAGGCTGACTGGGCGATAATTATTTGGGTCCTCTTTTTTCCCTTCTTGAAGATGGGGATAACATTTGCTCTCTTCCAGTCTGCTGGAACTTCTCCTGTCCTCCAAGATTTCTCAAAGATTATAGCAAGCGGTTCCAAAATGACCTCTGCCAGCTCTTTTAATATCCTAGGATGCAATTCATCTGGCCCTGGAGACTTGAATTCATCCAATGTGGCCAGGTATTCCTGTACCACCTCTCTACCTATTATGTGCCTCCTTTCCCCTGCTTCCTCCCCTGCTCCCCAACCGCCAGGCTGAGTGCTTGTATCCTTCTGGGGGAAAACTGAGGCAAAGAAGGTGTTAAGTAGGTCTGCCTTTTCTCTTCCCCCTGTGAGTAATTTGCCATCTTCTCTGTGCAGCAACCCTATTGTCTCCTTTTTCCTTTTGCTGCGGACATATTTAAAAAAGCCCTTTTTATTGTTTTTAATGTCTCTGGCCAGCCTAAGTTTGTTCTGTGCTTTAGCCTTTCTGACCTCCTCCATACATCTCCTGGCTACTTGCTTAAATTCTTCTTTGGTGGATTCCCCCTTCTTCCATTTCCTGTGCTCAAATTCAACCTTGTGGTTTAATGACTGTACTCCAACCTCTTGTAGTGGTGACTGGGACTCACAGACATCCTACAGCTGTAAAAGGAGGCAAACTGATGTTCCCAGGCCTTGTCCAAGCACCTCAAGTGCTGAAATATATTATGGTAACTTAAATAATCTTTATAAACCTTTTTCTTGTGATCATCCAGTTAGGATTTTTTTTAATGTTACCATTGTATATTACATTCATGCAGAAGAAAGCATGAAACAAAACACACTGGCTATATGCTACTGTTTCTCACTATGGAACAATCACTGTTTGCCTAGAGTTTCTTAAAAAAGCATTGTTATCGATCTGGATTGCTTGACCTACAGCAGTGCTAGGCTGCTTGAAGTTTTCTGTTACAAACATTATGTATTCTCCATTTCCTGCTCAGCCATTTAATATTTTTGTACTCCTAACTTTTCCATTAAGGCTCAAGGCTTGTATAGGTCTTAAGCAGATATGTAGCAAAATAGATGCACTGCATGTAAAAATAGATCAAATCATAACCAGGCATTGTTTACAAAGGAGGGTGGGATGGAATTTGTGAAACTTGCATCTAAACCACATCAACCAACTCAGTTACAAAAAATAAGTAATCCACGATGTGTGCCCGGCCACTATGGAATATATGACACATAGCAAGAAAGTACCTTTTGGCTACTAGCAAAAGAACTTTGCCTATAAACTACTACAGTGGAAAATGTGTAAAGTACAAAAGTTTGGATTTTTTCCCCATCCCATAAAATAATCCAGTTTCAGCTTCATTTCAGAATGAAACCACAGAGCATAAAAAATAAAAATCGAAAAAAAAAAGTTCAGGCAACTATGGATAGAAGCTATTCTGTGACATGCACTTGTATAATTAGGGAATACATGACAGTAAAACCCTTTCTTTGGATGTTGTCCAAGGAGGTACTGACAGCCCTGTCTCTGCAACATGAGCAGCCATTGATGGGCTCGGAAAGGCATTGGGGGCAGATAGCTATAAAATGAAAACTATATTGTAATTATTCTGACCTGCAACTTTCACTAGGCCCAGCCAGCATGACATTTCATGCCAGGGATGACAGGAGTTGTAAGCTAAAACATGGCATCAGGCTGGGGAAGAATAATGTATAGTCTTACTGAAATAACCATTCTGGCAGCTAGTATCTTTTGATCACAATAGCAACATTTCTGAAAATAGTGATGTATACTATTAATCCACCAAATTGTTCAGAATTAGTATTTCTTTTGTTTTACCAAAACCCAACACCAACATAAAAATCATTTACGCATTAGTATAAGAAATCAAAGTAATGGTTACCAATTGAGCTCTTCACTTCACTGCAACTTTGTTCTCTCCTACATTATTATGCAAATAAGTTCTTATAAATTGACCTAGTTCCCATGCTCCTAGTACAGTCTGGATGAACAGCTGGAAGCATGCATCAAGGAATGTAAACAGTCAGAGCATATCAGACAAAATGACCCTAAACTCAGAATTCTTCACCGGTGGCACCTAAATGAAAAAAAAAATCTCCCATAATACATAATTGCTGCCTAAAATCATGCTGATTAGTAATGTTCCAATACAAAATGTAATGGTCAGCATGACTGTTCCTTTCTAATAGTGGCAAGTCCTAGAATAGGAACTGAGGAGGAATCTGCAGCAAAAGAAGGAAAACATAACCTCATATTTTGTTAAACCAGAACATCCCAATTCTTTACTGTATTTATATAACTGAGTACTTTTCTGTCTAATCTATCACATTCAACAGTCACTAATAACTGGGGCAGATTGAGAATCTTCTCAAATCACTATGTACTCCTCCTTTTCAATGAAATCTATTTTCTTTTTCTGCACATTATTTCACACAGTATAGGAAGTGAACATTATTTTTACACATGGCTGCTAATGCTGGTCAGGGCCCACATTAGCACCTAGCATCCTTGGCTGATTGCTAAGGGCCAGGTAGGGTGTACTGCTAAAGCCTACCCTATAGAATGCCTGGTATTCCAAGTAGTGCCAGTCAGACAATTCTGACCACCATTTCATTTTTCAACAATGCCAAGACCTACCTTGGCTGTGAGGAGTTTAAAGTGTGAATCATTTATTTATTCACTTACTTTTATTTCCCCAGCCCTTGGACTCAAGGCAGCTTTCAAAAAAATCAAGAGGCACCACAGCCAACTGATACGGGGTGAAGTCCACAAGATAAGACTTGGTCTAGAACGTCCTCAGATTTAGAAGTGATCTTCATGCTGTTTTATGGTCCGCACCCAGAATCCCTGAGAAACTGCTACTTCCCTACATCTTTGGTGGGGAGATCAGTCACTAAGCAATACACTCCTCCCCCAGCTGTAATTTTTAAATTCTCAAGTTGCCAATAGGATTTGCAAGCACAATGTTCAGCCCCTAATGGCAGCTGCACAGTGGCTTCTTTTTTCCCAGGGTCCCAGACCATCTGCATCGCTTTCTCTTCCTCCTTAGCCTCATCATAAGCTTGTCTGCCTTGATCGTCTCCCTGTCCAGTGCCTCCTCAGCTGCCTGTCTGTTCATGTCCATGCCCTAGCCTAGACGATGGATAAAACATAAACTTGGAAAGGAATAGGAAATGAACTCATAGCAGACTCTCACTCTCCAAACTATGCAGACAGAGCACTGACATCTGTACTGTGCCATTCAGTTACCATCAACCATGCTAAAGCCAGAGAAGGCCAAGATCTTTCACACAGCACAACGAGGTCGTCATTGTACACAGCCTTGTCGTTTGGTGCTCAACAAGTATCAAAGCCATACAGGAAATAGTATGTGAAGGTCCACAGTACCCTCTGGTGGACAAAGCCCCATATAACAGTTATGTTTGGTTCAAAGTTCCTTTCGGGCAGAAAGAAACTGTAAAACATGCTGTTTCCCTACTTTGACATTTAAGATGGTATGATGCTCCCCTGCCTCACTCAATTTGAGGCTCATTCTAGCACTTCAGAACCAGCCCTAATTTAATTCAAACTTGAATTGGGTATACCATTTTTGTCTTCACACATCCACATGGAATATAAAGATATGATAGCTCTTAGAGAAGGGATTAACCCCTGACAAATTGGAGATGGGTTGCTTCAGAGGGCTTTGTCCTTGGCACCTTTTCTTTGTCAAATAGCAAATACAATTTTAAAAAGCATTTACACTAAGTACAGTACTGAATCTTGCCACTTCATGGTACTCTTGTTCTGCCATCATCCTCTTGAAGAGCAGGCACCCCTTCCCAAAATCCTTAAGAGGACTTGCAAAATTTACAGCTGAGTAACTACACCAAAGAACAGCCAGTTAAAGAACAAACCTTAAACTAAAATAGTGTACTGGAAGATTTGCACAGCAGGCCCCAGGCAGGCTAAGAGGCAAAGCTGTAGGCAGGTACATTAGCAGAGCAGCTGGAAGCAGTGGTTGGTAGGAGTGGGATAAGCAGGGTAAGATACAAAGCTGAGCAGCAGGGGCTTCCACAAGTTTAACTAGGCCATCCTGCTAGGCTGGCACATCCCTCCCCCATTTTGGACGCACCATTCTAGATCCCTAAGGTCATCCCTATGTTTCAGAGTACAAGCACTACACAACAGCACTTGCAAGAATCATCCTGTCATCTAAAGCCTTGCTAAGACTGCCATATTTAAACCCTCCATGGTTGCCTGCCTACTGATATGGAAAGGGTGAGACAAAGCTGCTACAAGGGGACCAGTGGTCTTTGTTTCTGCCCTGCTGCCTGGGTGCTGGGACTAGCTGGTGGTGCCTCATCAACTGTTTGAAGAGACTGCTGCTGCTAAGATGCTCTGGCAACTTACCCATTCTCACACAGGCTGCCTATAGTGAAGGTAGACAGCAATCCTGAATCCTCTTCCACCTGATTTTCACGCTCAGACAGAGTTCTGACTGCAGAAGCAGGCGATCTTCCACCCACATGCGCCAGCAGCCTTTACACAGCTTATTGGGGTTAAAGGCAAACAAGGCTGCCTCCTGCTGGCCTTGGGGACAGATGTGTATTTGCAGAGATGCATAATTAAATTAAACCAGTGATCAAATGGCAATGGTAAAAATAACAACTGAAATTATACATACGGTATTTCTCTCCTGATGAAAAGACAGAACCCAGCACTACCTTCCTCTCTTATTCCAGATGATCCCTCAACCATTCAGAGCAGACTTACAGGGGCTACAGAAGGGGTAGAGGAGAATTTGCAGAGATCGCCTTCTCCCACTATGTTCACATCAAATGCTCCTGTTGACAGAAGGAGCCCCCTATCCATAGGAGGCTTTCACTGCATCCACCCCCAAAATCTGGTGCTGGTAATTTTGCATAATGTAGTAGACAGCGCCCTTATCTTTAAATATTTAAGAACTATTACAATCTGAAAAACACTATTAAATATTGCAATTCTAAGTCACACAATTGCTTTGCAAGCTAAGGTTTCAAACTGAACACTTGCTAAAATCAAAATCCAATTTAAAGGATCAATTTTTCAGTTAAAAATATAACCCCTTGATTTTTACGCATCCTTCCTCTAAGTTGTGTGCATTTCTGCCCACTCAGGCTCAGATCCCTCTTCTCCCTTGAGGCGAAATATTAAGGAAGATAAGGTCAGAATGGTGAATCAGAATTTTAAATAAGACAATGTCAATTTTTTTCCATTTATACATAAAATAATTGATCTTTTCAAATTTTATTTTGTAAAAACAAACAGCAACAAATGTATTTTACATTTGAGACAATTACAGTCAGGAGAATCTAGTTTCTCAAGTAAAGCATACTGAACAAAGATATAATGTATTACCTTTAATACATGAAGGCATCTACTAAACTATGGCCAACTGCACTGTTTCACTATCTAAGGCACACAGTTCCTTCACGGCACATTTCAGGTATGATCTGAAGCACCTCAAGTCTGCACAGGGAAAATGCTCTAAGGCAGAAGGCTCAGTTGTATTACATTTAGTCCTTACATTCTAACCCAGCTCAGAGCTGTGTGTGAATTTGTCATCTATTCTCACAATCTGTGTCTATGGCTCCCTAAGTCAAAAAGAAGAAAATTTCCCTTTGGAGTGCTTTTATTTTCTTAAAAAAATGTAGAGCAGCTGAACAGGAAACTAGTTATTTTAATTCATTATCAACAAGTGTCACAAATACAGTGTGCATACTGGCACATTTTAACACATGCGTTCACTGGGGAAAACAATGAGGAACTACCTTCTCAATCATTCAAGATTCCAGGATTGTCTTGCTTAATGGAATGAAATACTTGGCTCAAATTTGTGCACCAAGCCTCTGCAAGTAGCTTTCCCAGGCTAGTTTCCTATATGCCTCTGCTTCATCTAAACGATTGGCTGCAGACAAGATGCCACGTCCTACGATGATGATATCCGACCGTCTTTTACCAATAACTTCTTGAGGACTCAGGTACTTCTGACCAAGGTTGTCACCTGCAAGGTAAAATGAGTATGTCATACAACATTGATTCCCAGCAGTTTCCTTTTAGTAGGCATCTGAAGAATTGTGGTAATCTCCAAGTAATTTTCTCTATGAAATAAGTAGGTACAACAGTCCCTTATCACTGAAGTGCTAAAGACACATGCATATACATTCTAAAAGGATCTCTCCAATACTTGAGTAAATAGGTGACAAAAAGAGTTAAATGTAGGTAAGTATGGAGTGATAGACATGGAAGGAAAAAAAAAACCACATGGTTAACTTCACATATTTTAACAGGCTTCAACTAGTAATGTACCTGAAGTTGTGGTGGACAGCTCAAGGAAAATTAAGTCAAGTGTGGAAGCAGTGAAAAGGCCAGAATTCTCTACTGGGATCCAAGTTGCATAACTTCATGCATACTCAGCTACACAGCAGAGGTGCTAAGAAACCCTGTTAGTGAACCATAAAGTTGCAGGACACCAGCAAGAGTATCCCAATGCACATCAGTCTTGGTGTGCATCAATCCTGATGTGCTTCAGCTCCAATACTCAGCAGTCATTTTTCTGGCTTCCCTACACAGTAATGTAATAACAGCCCCTTGCTGAATACAGACATTGTAAAACTGCTCAATTTTATTTTCCACAGACATTAAGTCTGTTTATGAAGATGTACGTCCCCAAGTGAATTCCAACCAATATATTTATCTCTCTGCATGATACTGTGCAAGTCTTAAGATCCCCAGGGAGGACCTTCCCTTGCTCCCACTACCCTCACAGGTATGCTTGGTGAGAATGTGGGAGAGAGTCTTTGTGGCTGCTCTCAGGCTGTGAAGTTCCCTCCCATGTGAAATTAGGATTGCTGCTTCTTTGCTCTCCATCTGCTGGTAGATAATGATTTTTTTACTTAAAGAGGTTAAAGGTCAATTAATAGGCTGGTTGTGCTATGATTCTGTTTTTATTGCTATGTTTGAAAATGGTTTTATAACATTTTAAATAATAGTTGCTTTAATATGCCAGTTTGAATTTTTTTTAACTTCTGCATTATCAGAATTTTTGGCTGTGTTTTGTTTTGACCTTGTTGCAGGCTGCCTTGGGTCTTGTGGGATATAAATTACATTAATAAATAAATAAAGGTGTAGAAGAGGGCATTAAAATGGCTAAGAGGTTAGACAAGTTCCCCGGTGAGGAACAGCCAGTATGTTTGGAGCATTTAAGCTGAGCGAAAAATAATCGAAGGAAATCAGAGAATGGGTATCCTATGAAACTGACTGATAAAAGGAAATTACTTCTTAACAAAATGCAAAATTCTTTTACAAGGCTACACTGCTGCAAGACAATGTGACAGCTAGAAAATGAAACAGCTTTTCAAAAAAGACTTCTAGGGCACTTCATGCAATATACTAAAGACCACTGCTCGCAAGGAGTAAATACAACATCCATGTTCAGAGGCAGCAGGCAACTCAATACCAGTTGTAAGACAGAAACCACAGAAGGAGGCTATAATTCTACAAAAAGGTAGGCAATTGTGGAAGGGTAGAGGGCTGCATTTAGCACCCCCCTGGGGTGTCCTTGCTGGGCTGCACCTGCTCCCACAAAAAAGGGGGGTATTTTCTGCCCTAATGCTCTGTAGGGGATAATGGGGGGCATTTTACTCTGTTTTGGGGTCTTCCTGGACCATTTTAGGGCTAGGAGAAGCCTTTTTGTAAACGACAGAAAGTGAGCAGAAGTCACCTCCAGTTCATTTCTAGTTTTGAAAAAAGCCTCTCTTGGGCCTAAATTGGCCCAGGTGTACCCAAAATGTGAGAGAAATGTACCCATACTATCTCGAAGGGATTTTTGGGGGAGGGGATTTGAAAAATATTTGCAAAAATTTCGTTAAAAAATTGTTCGTCTTCTAGAGCCTTCAAACATGTGGGAAATGCCTTCCCAACACCCCTTGAGAACAATTTTTTTTATCCTCTGGAAGGCCTGTGGGGAGCACATGCAGTTCATGGACCATGCTTTGCCCATCCCTATTTTAAATATTCCAAGAGCCATTCAGTTGCTTGCATTGGGAAGAAAAATGTTAGACCAAACCAGGGGATGGGAATCACTTGGCCTTTTAGATGTTGCTGGACTAGATATTATAGCAGTCCTACCCCACAAAGCCAATGAAGAGGAATGCTAGACTTTGTAGGACAATGTGGAAAGACACATGATTCCTACTCCTGGGCTAGACGGAACCGAACAGGGTGCTTATGGGGTAAAGGACAACCAAAAAACATCTACTACCTGAAACAGACAGCACTCCTAGGGAGGCACCATTTAAAAACCTCTCCACTGCACTATTACAATATTTAACATGCATATTACATTTACTGCATAACAGAAAGAGTTGTAAACACTTAGTGTGAAAGAGAAGGCTCTACTACCACGAGCAGACTTACACATAACAAGTATGCTTTTAATATTTCCTCTTATTAAAAAACAAAACAAAACAGAGACTATCACAAAAAAATGCCTGGAAGCTGTTGACTCTCACATTTGTATATCGTTAAAAGTGCTAATTTCCCTGCAGAAGACTTTCAATTTTTATTTTCAGCTTTCAGTGACTGAAGCAGAAGAATACTGGAAAGAGTATTATCAATCTCTAGCTAAAATGCTTCCTATACTGTCTTTATTTAGCTGCTTCTAACACTGTATGAGTCCAGTGTTTTATCTTTTGCCTTACTGCTCTGTAATCAAACTGCAGTCCTATATACTCTAAAGGCACCAGATCCTGGTGGATCCTGGAAGCTAAGCAGGGTTAGCCCTGGTTAGTCCTTGGACAGGAGACTGCCAACGAATACCAGGTGAAGTAGGCTACATTTCAGAGGAGGCCAAATCACCTCTGAATATTCCTTGCCTAAGAAAACCCTATGGAATTCATGGGGTCACCATATGTCAACAGGTGACTTGAAGACACATAGACACACAACCCTCACCCCTTTACGATCACCATATACAGAAATAAATTCCTGATATGGAAGCTTCTACAGCCTTTTTGATGGGGGCTCCCTAACCCACAGTTGGGACAGTGACAAAAAAAAATGCAGAACAAAGGCTGAGCTCCCTTAGGAGGAGATCCTTAAGCTGGGATATGCAGAGGACCATCTCTACAGGAACTCACTGGTGACTTGGATTTTCACTGCAGTCACTATACAAAAACACTTAGAGACTCATCTCAGTTTAGCTCTCAATTATATAAGTTGTTCTGGTATTTTCTGATATGTTATGTGCTATCAAACAAAGTGTTCTATTTGAGTTCTAAATAGGTAACTTCCTTAACATACTCACCTCCTGCCTGTATCTGAACACCTGGAGTCAAATGAAGAAATTCTGGTTTTTCAGCTATTCTGGAGCCAGAAATAAATCCCAGAACAAAATCTGCATGTTCTTCAGCCATTTTAACCTACATGAAAATAATACATATAGAAGAGTTAAGATGTTCCAGGACAATGCTTTACATTCCCCTAGAACAGAAAAATACTAAAAGGTTACACTATTATATAAGCAGAGATTTTAAGCCTCCAATATTTCAGACAACAGAATAAAGAAAGCAGGCCAGCTGGAGACTATATCAAAATATTTGTATACCTCAATACATGAGCTAATATCACTCTTTTGTGAATGAATGGATCTGCTGTTCATAAGTACACTTATTCCTTGCTTCCTTTGCCTAAGATCCTTCAGTTACCTCATTTGCACTACCCTGATTCCATCCCAATTGTATACACTTCCCCAAGACATAATAGCCATCAATAAATATCTGAAGGGATGTCATATAGAATATCAGGTGAGCTTATTTTCTGCTTCTCCAGAGACCAGAACATGATTGTATGTTCAATCAAATTTCAAAAAAAGAGAGATTCCGCCTAAACATTGGGAAGACGTTATTTACCGTAAGAACTGTTCATTAGTGGAATAGATTGCCTCAGAGGTAGTGGCCTCCTTCTTCTGAAATCCTTAAAAACAGATTAAATGCTGTTTCTTGGGAGTGTTATGTATTCTTGTTATGTATTCTTCTATTGTAGGGTTTGGCCTAGATGGCCACTGTGGTCTCTTGCAACTCTGTGATTCTGTAAGTTGGCCTGAAAAACTCTGGCTAGTTCCTACCACTTCCTCTCAAACACAGATGTCCTTTGTCTATGCTGCATCTCTATTATAGGGTGACCCTTGGCACAGTCAGAAAGACTGTGAATCAGTATTAGGCTTCCTGTTTAAATTCCACCACAGAAGTAGTAAATAACATTTAAAGATTCAAGACATATGGAAGAGCTTTTCCTTCCCTTGCCAATTTGAGATGCTCCTAATATTTTTCAGTTTTAATCAAATGACTGCTCCAACTTACTACAGCTTCAGTATAGTCACCAGTGGCCAGTGACCCTTCTGAACTCATCTCTCCAATCAAGAGACATCCTCGTTGTAATGGATTCCCTACTTCTTTCAGTCCCTTAACAACTCCAGAGCCAGGAACTGCGTGGGCATTAACTATATCTGACCAGGATGCGATTCTGAAAATGCCACCTGAAAGAGAGAATAGGCAGGTTACCAATTAAATATTGCCTTGAATAAAGAATATCCCACACCTTACAAGGACATAACAATAATAGTGTAACAGTTTTACAATCCTCAGCATCTCTCTGTTTCCACTTCTCTGTTATTTTTCTGGTCTTAAGATCTATTTCATCCCACATCCTTATTAGTTCCTTTAAATTCTGGACAAAAAAGTATACATTTTTATATATACATTTAATATGTAATATACATTTAATATATACAATTGCAAGTACATTTTTTCAGTGTTATGCATTTTATATTCTCTAACACAGACACTGTGCTATGAACTTTTTGAATTACATCATAAAATTCGGAGATAAAATTATTCCCGTTTGTATGCTGGTTCAGAAGTACAAATAGGCTTATTTGCATTAAAATGCAAACTACCTTTCCCCCCCACTCTCTCATAAACGGAATATCAAGATTTGCATTCGTTCTTATAGTTGAGACCAATGTAAAACAACAAGCCTATACCTAGCACTGCACTCTTCATCATGACATATGATTGGAACAAACTCAGCTCAAGAGAAAAGACTTGGGCCAAATCCAATTGTTAGTGCAAATTATTGCAGACCTCTAAACAAATGAAAACTTGGTAAGTCAACACTCACATAAGTCACTGATTCATTGCATTTATACTAGTCACAACTAATGGCTGGATTTAGGTCTTGAACAAAACAGTCAAGTACACCTCTACATCTGAAATTTAACGGTATCCAAGACTGTATAAAGAATGAAAAATTGATCAAGTTATAGGTTGGAAAAGGAAGGGGCTGGAAGGTGGGAAGTCAAACTCACCTTTGTATTGATGCTTCACTGTATTTCCAATGTCTGCAAATTTGCGGTCTTCAAATATCAAGAACTCATGCTGGTCTGCAAGTTTTTTCAAGTCCTTTACTACTTCTTGGGAAAAATCATCCAAAATATCAATATGTGTTTTCAAGATACAGATGGAAGGTCCCAGAACATCAGCCAGCTGGAGCAATTCTTTGGATGTGGTCACGTCAGCAGAAAGGCATAAGTTAGACTGCTTTTTTTCCATGAGCCTGAGAAGCTGGGCAGCAAGAGGATGAATACCAGGTAGCTCTGCCCGAGCAGCAAAACTCATCTCTTTGCATATCCTTTTGGCAGGAGCCATGCCATTTTGCTCAGAAGGTTTAATAATATTCTCCTGAATGAATTTTTCAACCCTTGCCACCATCTCAGGAGGAACTTTTTTCTGCTGTTCAAGGATCTTGAGAATTTGAGACAAGGTACATACTGAGTGTAGCCGAATCCCATGCTTTTCCAACACGGCTTTCCCTCCTTGCTCTCTGTCCAAGAGCACTATGGCATCAGTAACTTTCAACCCTTCTTTCTGAAGGACCTCTGCTGTCTCCAAGACACTTGAGCCACTGGTAACTACATCTTCAATGATCAGGCAAGTTTCCCCAGAATTTATTGTGCCCTCTACAAGGCGCTTTGTACCTTTAAAAGCAATAAAATGGGCGTTTTTCATTAAACCATCTGTACAAAAAAACTGGTATTAGTATTAAAAATAAATGATGCATACACCATTTGTTAACAAGTAATCCCAGAATGAAATACATTTGTACAGATACTCATAGATTATGCGTATATTGCTCATATCAAAATATTAGTTTTCCAGATCCACTAAAAGCAATAAATTAATTATATTATTTCTAATATATTAATCTGGACAACCAAGACTTATTATAAACTTTTTTCCTATCTTGAATATTCATTGTTTACAGCAATATTTACAATGTAGCAACATATTTATTCTTTTTACCATGATCTTTAGCTTCCTTTCTCCGTATAAGCATTGGGATCTGTTTGGTTGAGCAGATGATTGTAGCCAATGGCAAAGCTGTGTATGGAACACCACACACAGAATCATACTTGAGTTTAGCATCATCTGCAGTTTGAAAAAGGAGATCTGCTACCTGAAAGAAATCAGTAACATTTTATTTACATTTACAAAAAGAATCAATGCACTGTTTAACAATACAGGAAAAAACAACTTCCAGTAAACAAATATACTCTCTACAGAAGTTTTCAGATGACGTGGCTGACATTACTCTTTTTTTAAAAAAAATGCAGAAATAGCTGTACTGAACATAAAAGAAAATACAAAATACAAAATACAAAACTTGGTGACAGCTTTATCAGAAGAACCTAATGTGCAAAATACATCATGATAACTTTTAAAGTCTTTGCCTAATAAGTTCTTCAAAGATGAAAGCAAAGATGGGTGAGATCACGCAGGGGAAGAAAAGTGTTGATGTGGAGGTTCACATTTCTGCATTTTGTTCGAGGTATTTGCATAAAATGTTATTGAGGGTCAATGAAAACATTAAGGTTAGACTGTATCTCCACAGCCATGCCATCAGTGGGAACAAAAGCAGCAATGGAAATACATAAAAAATGTCCTTCTGTGTTTTTTTTGTTAACACTTTGTTATTTTATTTCATCACACAAGTCAAAAAAAAAGGACTGTTCTTTTCATTTAGTCAGAAAACTGAGAGTTGAGTAATTTGCCTAAAAGAAGACCCAGAAGTATGAGTGCTGACTTGTAATTCAGCACTGCCATCTCACTCAATATGCACCTGGCTCTTCCTTTTTCAAATACCATTAAAAAAACCAACAGAATTGCTCACTTTTTAATCCAAGAGTCAATAAATAAAGTAATCATGAGAAACATAACTCCCTTTATTTATTTAGGAAAATTATTCACTTCATTTGATTCACTTTACAGGAAGCCCCCATCTTTTGCTGCCCCATTACCTGATGACTTGCTCTTTCGACACTTCCAAGGCCATTTCTGCACTAGACTGTTATAGCGCTATTAATCCTCTTGCAACATTCCATAGAATCTGGAGTTTGCAGTTTTGGGAGGGGCTGGCTGGCCCCTCCTCAAACTGCAAAACCCAGGATTTCATAGGATGTTGCAAGTGGAATAATAGCGCTATACAGTCTAGTGTGGAAATGGCCCAAGTTAAAAACAAGTTCCATTAATTCAACGGGGGTTCCGCTCTTTCACCAGTTCTTCTTGCTTACAGAGGCTCACTTAGAATCACTTGCATGCATGTGCTGCTTGCAAAGTAAGTTGTAGGTTGGGTGAAGGTGCTAAGTCAGCTGAGAATTTCCAAGCAGCATGTGCATGGTCAGTCCCAAGTGAGCCTCTGTAAGTCCTTCATGCCCCCTACGGTATAACAGATGAGTCTCACTTACAAACCAATTCCATTTTCTGATAGTGCTCCAGTCCTTAACCTGTCAGATAAGTAGGGGAAGCCTATATCTGTTGCCTTTCAAAGTATGTGGCAAGCTGCTTTTCTTCTTCCATCCTGCTTTTCCAGTGAAGCTCCTACTCTTCAGAAAGCATCTGTCTTCTGCTTATCAGATCTCACACTACTACCTACACTTCAGTGATGTATTTAAGTCTTTTATTCCAAGTCTCAGGTCAAGTCTCTACCTTCAAGTCTCAAGTTGAGTCTCAAGTCCTTGAAGATTCTTTCAAGTCAAGTCTCAAGTCTGGAAGCCAACTTTATACCACAACCAAAATTCCAGAATTATTTGACAGAGTCAAATAAAGTCAGCTTTAATAATTTAAGCAGAGTTGGCCCTCCACATTTGCAATTTTACCATCTGCAACTATGGACACGGGGAATAGGATCCTTATTTCCCATTACTGAAGCTTCAAAAGCTTTAGAAGGAAGGATCCTTCCTCCTCAAGCCTGCTGCCTAAAAGATTTGCTGTTCCCTCTCAGAAATGAACCCTGCACTTTGGGGGAAGTCCTGTCTTTTGCTCTTAGGAAAAACGTTCCAGAAGGCTCCTCTGATATGCAGCAGGGACAGACTGCTGAGCAGACCTCAACCCTGCCTCAAGCCCATTGCCTAATCCATTTGCTCTTCCTCTCTGAAAAATGCACCCACACTTTGGGCTTGAGATAGACTGCCATGTGACCAGTAGGCAAAAGGAGAAGGAAGCATTGTTCAAAATTGTAAGGTTTCTAGATGAATGTGTTATGTTACTGAACCAAGGGTAGCAAGTCAGTCACTAAAAATATACAAGTCACGAGTCGAGTTGAGTCAGTGCCTCATTTATTGCTGAGTCGAGTCACTGAAGTGACCTGAGTCTGAGTCTATCGACTTAAGGCTACATCACTGCTATACTTTATGTATCACTTCAAGCATTTCACCCCTTTAAATGACATGTAAAATACTATCCCTACTAGGTTACTTCTGATACATGTGAATTTGCATATATGCTACAGATGCACCCTCACCACAGCAGATTCCCGTCACCCGGATCTTACCAGCAACAGGTCTGCACTGAAACAGCCGTGGCTTGTGAATTTCCCTCTCCCTATGCTTTATACTCCCATTGATTTTTAGGTGACTGACACTCCCAATATTCTCTCTTGCAGTTTATCACACCACAACTGAAAAACCAAGGCAAGGTGCTGCTCTCTTCTTAAATTCGTCTGTGCCTGCTGTTTACATTGCTGTCTATACACCAGGGGAAGTCAATGGCCATTTCCGCACTAGAGTGTTATAGTGCTATGATTCCACTTTCAACATCCTATGGAATCCTGGGGTTTACAGTTTCGGGAGGGGCCGCCTGGGATGTTGAAAGTGGAATCATAGCACTACAACACTCCAGTGCAGAAATGGCCAAAGCACGGTCAATCCCCACTGAGACACCCACACCCACACACACACCCACACTGCAAAATAAAATAAAAATCAAGTTTTCCATTCATGGTTGGTAGGTTTTTCTTAAAAGAGATTACCAGTGTTTTTTTTTTTAATTTATTTGTATCCCACCTCTCCATATGGATCGAGGCGGCGAACAACTTACAAATAGCATGTATTTTGAAACATTTTCTATACATGCCCCCAACAAGCTGGGTACTCATTTTACCGACCTGCGAAAGGATGGAAGGCTGAGTCAACCTTGGAGCCCGGCAGGATCGAACTCACAACCTTGTAGATTTTTTTTTTAAAAAAAAAGGAAAGGAAGTGAGAAGGTGGGACCTAGGCCATTTCCGCACTAGACTGTTAATAGCGCTATGATTCCACTTTCAACATCCTATGGAATCCTGGGGTTTGCAGTTTCGGGAGGGGCCGGCCGGCCGTAGGATATTGAAAGTGGAATCATAGCGCTATTAACAGTCTAGTGAGGAAACGGCCCTAGTCACGTTTCTCTTCCTTCCTTCCTTTTCTTTAACTGAACCTTCTCTGGGCCTGCTATGGCCCGCAGTGGGTCCTGAGGTAAAAATTTGGCCCCTGCACCATTTGAAGATGTCCAGCCCTGCTACGGGCACCCCTCAGAAACGACCCTCGAGTTTTACATCGCGGGCCATTTCCGCACTAGCGTGTTATAGCGCGATGATTCCACTTTCAACCTCCTCTGGAATCCTGGGGTTTGCAGTTTCGGGAGGGCCGGCCGGCCCCTCCCGAAACTGCAAACCCCAGGATTCCAGAGGAGGTTGAAAGTGGAATCATCGCGCTACAACACGCTAGTGCGGAAATGGCAGCAGACTGTAACACCGGCAGCCACGCCAGGGGGCTGATTCTGGGAGCCGGGCAACAGCCTTTCGGTGGGGGGAGGAGACTAACCCCACCCCCTTCTTTTAACAGGTTCTTGAGACGATATACGTGCGAACTGCCCTGAATGGCGCCCCGCCCTCCCACAAAAGCGCGCCAAATACGCTTTCATTCCGTCACTGAACACCGGTTCTTATCCCCACAGCCCCTTTCCCCTGTCAATCTCCCTCCTCTGCACCTATCAGGAATCACCGTCGCTCCTAAACCCTCCAAGGGCCCACCCCTCGCTCTGTTCCGCAAGTACTATTGGTTACTTCGCTCACACCGCGCTCGCGACAGCCCCACCCTCCTGCGAGTTCCCTCTTCCTCCCCCCGCCCACACTGCTCCGCCTCCTCCCTTCCAGGGTGAAGCGCGCGGCCTACCTTGTTAAGTAAATTCGGGTCCGACACGATGACGCGGAGGTCGACGTAGACCGGGGAGACGAGGCCGCTCTTGAGCACGAACTCCCCAAAGCGGAGAGCCTTCGCTCCATACAAACCTGAAGCCAACGACTCCATCTCGCGCCCGGCCTCCCCTGTCGGCCTCAGAGCTAGTCGCCGAACAATGACGTATCAAAAACACTTTGACGTCAACAGGAAAGGGGGGGAGATAAAAAAAAATCAGAAGAGAGGCGAGTGCGCATGTGCGTGTTAGGACAATCCGTTGTGCGAGTAGTGTGTGTTCCTTGCGCCATTTTGATTCGTCCCTGAGCTGGGTGGGGCTGCTGTGGTCGCGGCTGGGATTCGCGAAGTGGGGGGGGACGTTTAGGTTTTGGGCAGACAGCGCTGTGTCAGGTTGCCAGAGGAGGCTGCTGTGCCCGTAATGGTTGTGTGGAGGGAATTTTAGCAGTTGCTGCTTCTCACACACCCGCAGAAATTCCCTTTTCCACACAAGCAAAGCCTTAAAGTACAGGAGCCGGTTCCAGTGTGGAGACTGGCAACCTCTGGCTTGGAACGAGGGGGGGGGCTTACACGCTCCCCTCAGGATGGATAGTATGTATTGTACAGGTAAAAAAATATGCCTGCATCCCTCCTGTGGCCTCCCGTTCCTCCGTCTGCGACCCCATGTCCTGCTACTACTTTAAAAGATACGAGGGGCTCCTGTAGCACCTGTGGAACTGTCCTGCTGTGGCTGTGAATGTTTATTAATAGTCTCTCTGATGTTCCTTTGTTTTTGCAGAAAAGGGGTAGAGTAATCGTTTTGTTCCAGCGTCAGTTGTAAAGCACTGCAAGAAAATCAAGAGCTGAAACCTTGGTAAAAAGAGCATAGACTTGTACTGTAGTAGCTGTGCCTGTGTTATTAGAAATTTTCTATGTTAATTAGTACTATAATATTCCATTATAACTGATAGAATGGGAGAGTCGGGGGGGGGGGAAACGTGTAGATGAAGGGTCAGCACTCTGCTGAGCTTGTCAAGGCTACTGGAAGCGGAGGATGTTTTTGTTAATTAACAAAGAAGGGTCACAAAGTACAGAGTGGTATTTCCTGAAGTGTCAACAAGGGTTCTGATAAGGAGATTGAGGTCGTGCTGAACTACAAGCTTGTGCTGAATCGCAAGTTTGCTGAATTGCAAGTTTGGCAGGGGTTGTGCCTGAGTAGCAAGGGGTTGTGTCAAAGTGTCAAAGGGGAGAGGCATTTGTGAACCGAACCTATAAAAACCTATGTAACCTTTGATCGGGGCTTTTTGGATTGCTTAGGGAGAGATCCCACCAAAAAGTCCGCGCGTAATAAAAACTCTCTTTTCATGCTCTTGAGGTCTCTGTGTCTCAGTTTTCCTGCAACAGTACTTACGCCGACATTAAAAAAATAGCCCACTTTCTTCCCATTTATAGAATTTCAGTCACCATAAATGGCAAGGGACTGCTGCTTTCCGTACTTCATTTGCACTGTGTGGCAAAGTAAAAGTTATCTCTTAATTTAGCCCTTACTCTCTCCCAAGGATTTCTAGCCACATTTGTAGCATTTTAATTTATTTATTTGTATCCCGCCTCTCCATATGGATCGAGGCGGCGAACAACTTACAAATAGCATGTATTTCGATACATTTCTATACATGCCCCCAACAAGCTGGGTACTCATTTTACCAACCTGCGGAAGGATGGAAGGCTGAGTCAACCTTGGAGCCCGGCAGGATCGAACTCACAACTTTGTGGCTTGCAGTACTGGCATTTAACCACTGCACCACCAGGGCAGTGCATTTCAAACTGCAGCTCACAAAACTATGGCCATTACCACACTATGCTACTATAGTGCTATTATTCCACTTTCAACATCCTGTGGAATTCTGGGGTTTGTAGTTTACTGAGGCCAAAGAGCTCCCTGGCTGAGAATTCTCAATGCTCCTCCCTAAACTCCAAACCTCAGGATTCCATAGGATGTTGAAAGTGGAATAATAGCTCTATAACAGTGTGAGTGGGAAATGGCCTATATTTATTTTTTGTGGATTGCAAGGTAAAAGGGCTTACTCAGATTTCCTAACCCAATAGTTTTCCTCAGCACTCAGCAGAAGTAAGAAAATAACTGTTATTGGGAACAGCAATAGCTGTTGTTAGCTGTTGAAATTTTGTGGTGAAGAAAATAGATCACTGACTTCCAGGCACTCCTAACAACTTTATAAGTACATATGTTTTCTCTTGTCTCTCATATATCTCCTTATTCCAAAGCAGCAGTCATCAGACGAGGATTACAGGGAAAACGGCTGTTTAGTTAAAGCCCTTTTAATAGTCTATATTCTTCTTTTAGGAAAGCAGGCATGATGTAGTGATCTGAGTGTTGGACTATACCTCTAGAGACCAGGGTTCGAATCCCACTGGGTGACCTTGGGCAAATCACACTCTCTCAGCCTCAGAGGAGGGCAAAGGTGAACCCCCT
The DNA here is from genome assembly GCA_948474755.1 of Ctenosaura bakeri. Lineage (NCBI taxonomy): Eukaryota > Metazoa > Chordata > Lepidosauria > Squamata > Iguanidae > Ctenosaura > Ctenosaura bakeri. The sequence goes on from CAOLHI010002587.1 coordinate 23,928, forward strand.
CTGAACAAATCTTGCCAAGAAAACCCTGCAATAAGTTCACCCTAGGACCACCATAAGTCAAAAACAATTTGAAGGTACGCAAAAACAACAACTTTTCAGTTACTGAATGCTCCTCTGTACTCCCGCACTGAAAACTTGCACATGGAAAGCTGTATCTGCAATATGAAGAGGCTATAGCCCATTGATTTTTTTTTCTTCAAGAGAGCTAAGGTGTTTTTTCTCAGTAAGAACTTCCACTGTTGTAGCACCTTTTGCCTATCAAAACTTTGGGGTCACACAGGACTTCTTTTTTTAAAGAAGTTAGTCTGGGCTACATAGACCTTGTTTCCAGCTGTCATATTGGAACCAGTGAGAGGTATTTGTCATGTCTCAAAATGTAAAAAAATAATTAGGTTTGTGTTATGTCAACAGTCACAAAATTTAGTCTAGAACACTCAGTCTGTGCAGTGCAAAGGTTGTGCCCAAGGTATGCAAAGAAATTTAGCCTTTTCAGGGATGGGGAGTAATATAGATGCTTTGCACTTAGGTTTTAGAATTAGAATGTTTGTATGTTCTAAATTGGTGGTAACTAGTTTGAAAAGAGTTATTTTGTTAGCTCATAACACAATAACTTGTAAAGCTGTTTTTACTATGCAGTGAAAAGGTATATTCATTCTGTGACTTTTACATGCAAGCCATTAGCTGCCCAGTGCTATGCCTGTTCTGTTAAAAGTAGGTCCCACTGAATTCAAGATGACTGATTCCTAGGAAAGTTCACAGATGATAGCCACTTAGCGTGCTCTACAGTGACAGTATACTATGGTGATCCTCCAGATGTTATTGAACTCCAAGTCCCATAAGCTCTTGGTGTGATGTGATAGCACATGAATTATATTTATATCTCACTTTTACACTAATAAACTTAAGCCACAGTACTTATCTTCTTCCCCACTTTAGCCTCACTATAATCTTGGTAGGATAGGTCAAGTTACATGGAAAGAGAATGGCTGAGTTTCATGGCCCTGTAGGAATTCCTCAAGTCCCAGCCTAACATCTTAACTATACCACACTGTCTCTTCAACATCTGGAAAATTAAAGGTCCCCTGATTCTGCTCTGCAGTCTACTGTAGGCCAAACTGAAGACTCTGCTTGCTGAATCTCTTATATCTGGCTTAATCAGTTTTATCAGAAGAATTGCTTTTACATCTTAAAACAATAAACATCCATTGCTCATTCTTTTGTATATTGTATTTACAAGGAAGGCAGTAGCCTAAAATGTAGATTTTATCATCTGTACATAACATATATTGCTGGAAAATAAGAACAGATAAGAACATGTGAGAGCAGATAATCACTTTACAACATCACACATGAAGAATCAGAAGTAGAAATAAAATATTTACAAAATGTCTGTAGAAAACACATATACATACAAAATGAAATCTGTAAAATAATGAGATAAGACTTAAGGCAGACTAGCAAAAGACTGAAAATATTAAGGCTGTGGAGTTAGTTTGCACCTTGGAAAAGTATAAGCTCTTACAATTTTTGAGTTGGAAGGGACCATGGAGGCTTGGGATCCAACTCTCTGCTCAGTGCTAGAAGGCTTACAGTTGGCTGTCCAGCCTCTAATTAAGTATATCCAGGAAATGAGAGCCCAAACTCTCCCTCTTAACAGTGCAGTCCCCATCACGATCATCTGAAGGATAGCTGAAAATGTTTTAACACAGTAATCCTAAGTATGTCAACTCAGAAGTAAGTGCAAGGTCAATGAATCGCACTCCTAGGTAAGATAGGATTGAAGACACTTGTACAGTTTGGTAAACTCTGTAATCCTCCTTGTTTCTACTTAGTAATAAGCCCAGTGGGACTTATTCCCAAATTAAGTTATGCACAGGATTGCAGCCTAAAAGATCTATGTTTAGATGTCTGCGGTGCCCTTTGCATGCCAGACTTTATTTCCAGTGGAAGACCTACACTGCAGAGTGACATGCAAGGAAAAGCAGACAGAACAATAGAGAACTGAAAGGACCAGCACTGAATAGCGGGGCTTGAAGGTAGGATATGGCTCAAGTAGAACAGAAGGTTGCTTTAGAGTGTAAACCCATAAATTACAACACTCACTATAATAACAATTCCAGAAACAGCTGTTTGATATTTGATGGCACATAACCAGTCTTGCTGGGGATTGGGGGAGAATATTATCTTAGGAAAGCACCATTGGCTATTGAGTCATAAAAGATCAGAATGGGCGATAAATCAGAGCCCATTGTCTATAACTGGATGCAAAGAAAACAAGGTTATCCACAGAATGGCACTGAGATTCCTTTGGGAACAAATCAACCTGTATATAGCAATTCCCGGTTATAAAGCAATGCCTGCAAACAATTGCTGGTCTCACTTTGTTACATGCAACTTGTGATTCCAAGTGGAGAGAGCTGTAGGAATCTTGAGAGAGACAGTCTTCAGTTCCTTCTTTAAAATTTAACACTTAAAACAGGATTCTAGCCATTTTCACACATGAGTCTTGTATGAATTTTGAGCCTCTTTAACGCTAGTTATATCAACCCTGTAATCTATATGAATATGCTGGACCTTGTAAATTTTATATTCCTATTGCAAAGTCCCTAGAAATAAGAACTGCTTTATGCTTGAGGAAGCATCCAGGGTTTCTTTCACACATCAGATTTATTCCATAGTAAAACCACGGAGAGATACCCAGCAGTTGTCAGATTCTGTCCATTTGCTTGCAAGAGACATCCACTTACTTATTTCCATTGGTCACTTTTTTTAGTGTTTTTTTGGTGTACTAAAGTTTATTCTGTAAGGATGCTTAGGTGGTATATAGTGTATGTTTAGCATTCCTTCAAGATTGAAAATAAAGGACCAAAAGCAAGTACACATATGATAGAGGCAATTTAACGCTTCCATAGAGAAACAGAACTGGAAATCTAGGAAGGCAATTGTGAAGCTAGTGGCCAGAAAGACCATAGGATTCCTTTTCTTATCTATGTCTTTTACCATAAAAAAATGTGCTTTCCCCACTGATTCTAATCCAGCTAAAGTAATCCATGATGCACAGTGTGATCCTCTGTATGCTTACTCTGAAATTAAATGCCACTATGTTCAGTGGAACTTACTCTTCCGTAAATATGAACAAGATTGTACTTTATGATTCATTGAAATCCATGAGACTTAAGTGGGATTCAGCTTCAACAACCTATTCTAGCTGGATATTGGTCATTGTTTAACCTGAGCTCACATGGCCAACTTCCGGATGATTGTCAGTACTTTGAGGAAATAGTGACAGCTAGAAGGAACCTAAGGAGTTGATCCTATCCCACATTCCTTTATCAGTGGGTTATAAAATGGCAACATTTTATGTTTTAAAAAACCATGGAATAGCAAATGTTTTTGAGAAAAATGATATATCACTAAAAAAATGACGATTGATTACTCAAAAGGAAAGTGGGGGGAAACCCTTCAAACAATGTATTCAGTATTCGGGCTTCTCCCATAGTTGTAAAAAGCACATTTACAATACAAGTTAAGTTGTAAATGGTGGAGGTCTTTTTCTAAAAAAAAATCCTCTATAAAGGGAAATATATACTAATTTGGAACAGACTTGCCATCATTTAAAAATGACATTAGCCTTAGGAGAGGGGCAGCAAGTAAGAAAATATAGAGGAAGCCTCCAAGAAATATAGTAAAATGTTGGCTTTTGCCACAAAGAATACAAAGAATTCAAGAATGCACCTGAAAAGACCCAGTTTGATGTAACAATCCAGGTCCAATGAACCAAGAACAATCAATTTATCAATGTGTCCATCACCTCTTCCCTTCCCATGAAGATTCCCTGGTTTCTTAAAGCACACATTCTCATGACATCTGAACTGAGAAACTTTGATTCATGGGCTTCCTACAAACCAGGATATCAAACATGGAAGCTTACCCAACAGGCCATGGCTTATTGGACCAAAATTGTGACAAATGAACTGAGTCATACACATTTCTTTTACTAGGCTTCATTTATTAGCCATAAAATCTTCATTTGTTCAGTTTACTATGCTTCATTGAACCTTATAAACTGCATTTCCAGTGCTCCATAGAGACTTTCTCATTTATTGTTTTGTGTAATAGACCATCTACTTCTCAAAGCAGAGCAGACTGTAGATGCTGAGATACCTCCAGGAATGTATCCCTAAGTAAAACAAGCAAGGAAAGAGAAATAGAATAGTCCTATAATTGCACTGATGCACATCAGCTTATAATCCTGTTTGAAAGTTGAATTCACTTTCCTTCTTGTGAGTTTCCACAGTGTTTGCCAGACAACTGCTATAGTAGAAAGAATACAGCAATATCTTCCCTAATATTGAATGTCCAGTGTTAAACATAACTTGGAAACGTTATTTCTGTAGACTACAGCTCCCAGAATCCTCCAGCCAGCATTGTCACTGGCCAAGCTGGAAAGGGAGAGGGCTTATGGAAATCCTAGTCCCCCAACTCTGGTATATATTTCATGATCAGCAGAAGAGCCCTGGTCTCATCACCAATGGCTTGAGTGCAGACAATGGATTGCCAAGTGTTAATTTACTGAAGTGCAGACATAACCAATTGGCAACCAAGTGATAATTCAAAATTTATTGTTCTGCCAAGTTATGCCCCTCTTTAAAAAACCCTGTTATCACTTCTCTGCTACTCCCATGTTTGGAAGGCACAGAACTGTAAGATTTTCTTTATAATTTGGCAGAAAATGCAAACAAGTGGCTTGTAATGTGATAATATATGGTCATGTGTCACTGGACAAATGATTATCTGTTTTCAGTTCAATATTGTTGCTTTACTTCAACTGAACTTCTTGGTTTTAGTCTTACTTTTAGTACAGCGCCATATAAATGTGTTTTGTTTCTATAAGTGCAAAACAGGAAACATCAGTCCTAACTGAGCAATACCCAGATGTTACAACTGCACTTCACCCAGCAAGAGCTTGCTGGGTAAAAAAGGCTGCCTGCATATGTTATATGTCAGACCCCACCAGGAGCCTGAAGCAGCCTTGTGAGTGGGCTACTAACTATGGCAGATGTTTATGATAGAAATGGGTAAATAATGTGCCACCAGTATTGACATCTTGCATCCCAAAAGATGATTTCTAGCTGACCAGTCAAGTTAGGAGATCTCACTATTTCTATGCTAAGGAAGAATAATCACCCTGCCATTGCTAGTTACTTGCTCTGTCACCACACATTACAGCCTATAGGACATTTGTTGCCAGAGAAGACAGAAAAAAAGTCAGACATAAATTGTTGGTTAATTCAACTGTTAAAGGATGAACATATGGCCATTTTGATGTTAAATACCCTTGATATTAAGAAGTTGGACTAGTTTCTACAACAGTAATACAAGATTATTATAATTTGGAGCTATTATTCCAAACCACTTAATTTAAAAACAGTGCAACACTGATGACTCTTAATAATAATTTTCTGTTATGTCATATTAGATCTAGGGACTGAATGAAAATACCAGGATAGATGTTGCGATTATGGGGCTAAGGACAAGGATGATATGCACAAATGTAATAATCTACCAGTTATGAAACCATAAACATAAGAATGGACCCACTATATTTACCACACTTTGGCTAATTTTGGATTGATTTCACAACTTTTTCAAAACTAAAAAAAAGAATAAGTTCCTTCTCTTGTTACGGACTATATGAGAATTCAAGAAACATCCTGCAATAGAAAAAGTCTTTCACATCTACTTTACAGATACCAGCAATTATTTTAACGTAGCTTTTTCTCAATGCACAGGTTTTGCAAAAAGGTTTTCTGTACAAGAGCTATAAAAATTTATTTAAAAAATTGTCTCATTGTGCTTCATCTAAACATGTTGTTTCAGTGAATCTGTCACCTCCACAGTAGTATTTTATAGTATGTTAATTCTTTTGAAGGAGAGAATGCTGTAAAATCCAGAGAGGGCTTATTGGCAAAGGTATACTATGGTCTTGATCAACACAATTTATCTAAGCCTGGCAAAGCTGGCATTATGATAGTTGAGGGGTCATAAAACAGCAGTCCTGACACAAGACTGATTCTTATTTAAGATGAGTGAAATTTTTCTTGAAGGACAGATCTGATTTTTCATTAGGATTTTAAGAACAACAGTATGAAAGCTGAAACCTGGTTGGTCCAGTTTGTTTTTCAGGAAATTCTGACTGCAGAGAGCCAGCCTAGCCTGGGTTTCTAACATCTTTCAAATACATCATTTCAATAGTAATAAAATCAGCAAGATTAGAAGGCTGCCTTTCAAAACTAAGGCAACTATATTTTGGTTCTCATTCTCCACTGACATCTTTTGTAATATTCGTCTGGATGTAAAATAGCCACATCATTGCAAGAATAAGCCACTCAAGAAGTTGCATGTGCAACATCTGAAAGCATCTATTTCTACCTAGTTAGATAATGAAGCTGCTGGAACAGTTCATATACTCTCTTGGACATCACATCAAATATAATACTTTATACAGACAGTACAAGAGGGAGAGAGAGATTCTACTTTCTCTCTCTTCATGCCCTATAGCTCCTCAGTGCCAAGTCAAAGTACTTCTATTGCATTATGTTCCTGAGTTCATCCTGCTCATTATGAAGCTCTTAACATTGGGAATTGGACGCACATCAAACTGGTGCTTGCGGCGTTCAATGAAATTGGCCAGGCGTGAGGTATCCAGTGGGATTTTGGAATAGCTGCCATTGTGAAACTGCAACCAAGGGTGCTGTAAGCAAGTGGCAGCTGTTGGCCTCCTCCTGAAGTCTTCCTGAAGGATTACAGTGATGAAATCTCTGGCAGCATGGCTTACATCGCAGAAATACTCATTAGGGAAGCTGAAATCTACTCGGCACACATTGATGCAAGTCTCCTCCCTGCTTTCATCCAGAAAGGGAGAGACCCCACTCAGCATTACGTAAGTGAGCACTCCTAGGCTCCATATATCAGTACCAAGTGAAACTGGAGCACCTTGGAGAACTTCAGGTGCAGCAAACTCAGGGTTTCCAAGGAGATGGTGAATGTGGTAATGCCCTGTGATTTGAACAGCATCTTCGAGGTCTATTAACTTAACACGAGGCACTGGGATCCGCAAGTCAATGAGCAGATTTTCTGGCTGTGGAGAGCAAAATAAAACAGGTCCATTGTCTCTAATTTTTCTAATAAAAATTAGTTTCAACCAACGTGAGTTCATAATTACTTTCCAGTTAAGAAAACAATAAGCATCTGACACCTCAAAGGAAAGGAAGGATGCACACGAACTGCAAAATGAAGGACCATAAGTATCTGCATAGCTAACTGGGACACTTAAAGAGCAATCTCCTATGCACGTTCTCTCGGAATGCATGTTCAAGTAGAAATCAGTTTTTATACAATTACAGTCTGACATATTAGACTGTCATGTTTTAACAAGGGATAAAAATAAATAGAAATGGTAAAGCATCATGTAAACTGACAAGTCTTGAGCATGAAGATTTTAAATAGCTGTCAAAAAGGATTTTTTTGGAAGGATACTGAGGCAGTTAAGAGCTTGCCTATGGCAGACACATTATGAGACTCACCTCTATATAGACATATCCACATCCATCTATCTCTGTAAAATCTGTGCGACTGACAGGCAGCAAATGCCCATCAAGCAGAGGTAGATGAATAGTCACTATCACATATAAATTTTGCATGCAGCACGGCACAAATTACCTTACCATTAATATGCCATATTAAGTTCTAACTCAATAGCAGTTAGAAGATATATAAAGTACCAAACTTTTCATGTTGGTGACACACTTTTTTGACATGCATCATTTTGTGACACAGTAATTCAGCCTTACTAGCAAATCGGAGGTACCCAGAGGTGTATCTAGGGTGGAGAAAGACAGCCCCCAATCCTGGCCTGCTGCCGTCCCCCTCGCCAGGAAAGGCCCCAGCAAGAGTGATGGCAGGGGGAAAGGCAGCCCCCTCCCACCTGGTCCTTGCCTGCTGCCGTCTTGCCAGGGAAAGGTCTCAGCAAGGGTGACAGCAGTGAGCCAGGCTCAGGTGGGGGGTGGTGGTCTTTCTCATCCAGGGAGGTGACACACAAGCACACTACAGGCAACGCAGTAATGTGTCGCGACACACCATTTGGAAAGCCCTGAAGTACATGGTTAAACAGAACGGGGGTGAAAAAGCTCTGGTTCAAAACTGCATGTTTTTTGCTGCAGGGTAGATGATGAACAGGCCAGATCTCTCAGTTCATTCCATTAAAAAGCACCAATGAGCCAAGTATGAATGTTGTTGAGAAATCATAGGGCAATCTTTCAGTCAATTTAAGTTTTATCTTTCCATTAAGGTGGATTTGAGTCTTACATATGTTAACAATCTTTATGTATAATTTGGGTTTACATTTACTACTGTTGCAAACAGTAAAAAATTTAGTACTTATCTAGGGCAATTAGGCCATGTTTGCCTTTTGCAACTCAAGAAAAGCGATCTTCAAAGAAAAAAGATCATAATTTAAAGTACTGGTAATGATCTTCAATGATCTTTAATCCAGACTATCTGAAGGACTGTATCTTCCCATATGAGCCTTCTCAAGCTGTAAGATATTCAGGTGACACTTCTCTGAATCCTGCCACCTTCAGAGGCATGTTTGGTGGGAATGCAGGAGAAGGCGTTCTCTGTGACTGTTCCTGAACTCTGGAATTCCCTCCATAGGAAGGCTCCTTCTTTGCTGTCTTTTGCACATTTTTGGAATTTGATTCTTTTACAAGAATGGGGCTTTTTAGTATGCTGTACTGCCTTTATTCTCTGTTTTTAATTAAGGTTTCAGGTGGTTATAATTTTGTTCTTAGTTTAATTTTTTTTTAGTCACAACTTTTTGTATGCTTTTAATCTTATGTGTTTTTATTTGTAACTTTTTTTTTTAAAAAAAGGAAGGGTAGGAAGTGAGATGATTACTTGGATCAAAGGAAAACAGAACTCATCACTCTTTTTAATGCCTTCTCCTATCCAAATAACTCCTATACAAATTACTTTTTACTTGAACAATGTTATGTGAAAGGACAAGTGAAATAAAATAGGATGGGAGTTATTTGTAGGAATATGTTTCAGATGTTTGCAAATTATGCTACATTTGTTATTTACAATAAATTAAAAAAACTATAAGTCAGAGAAAAAATATCATCGTGCAATTGATGTCCAAACATGCTTGTGAAGTGTTCAAAATGAATCTCTTACCAACTTCATTTATGATTATTAATTACTGCTATAACTGAGTAATGTTTAATCTATAGAACTGGTAATTTCTATAGTGGGAAAAATAATATAATCAACGGGATATTTGTTCCAGTTATACATATACTGAAAGCCTGGTGTGAACTGCCTGTATCTATACAAATCTATACTATTGCACAAATTAAGTATTTCTTTTTTCATCTGTCATTCCTACCTTTATATCCAAATGAGCAACTCGACAATTGTGGAGGTACTGTAAGGCTTCCATTGTGTCTCTTATGTAAAAAGCTACTTTTTCCTCCATCAATTCATCATGATTCATAAGGTAGTCCAAGAGACGGCCATCATCCATTCTAAAATCAAAAAATAACCCACTATGAAATCTAGCCTAATAACAAACAAAGGCTGCTGGCTGAAACATTTGTTATTAGGTGAAACTTAAAAAAAAAAGCTCTTCAGTAAAAACAAAAACCCTCTATGAGTGGTTTACAAATTATGAAGAATATGAACAAGAGATTCCACAACAGCAAATTTATGAATATCTGGTAAACATTTTAGAGTACAGGTAGCATTTTTAAAAGGAAGAATTAAACATTTTATTATATAGTATGGTCTACTAACAGCTCATCCATGGAATTACATTTTAATAAATAAATGTTAACTTCAAATGTTAGTTTAGATGTATGCTCTTTTCCACAGATTAATAATGCCACCCAGCATACACTGTGTTCTTTGTCCCCCCGACCCTGCCATTAAGAGAGTAGAGTGTTGATAGAGTAACCATGTTATTTTATGGAAAAATAACAGTGCTTTTATAAAAATCATGACATGCATGATGGAAAGGATAAATAAACCCTCCATAATAATGATTAAGAAGCTGAGCTTCCATTTAAGACTTACAGTTCTAAAACTAAGATATAGGATGAAGGTGATTCATAAGTGTCATGAATAGTGATGTACTGAGGATGTTGTAAATGTTGCAACATGGCTGCCTCATGCGCTGCCTGCTCCTTCTTCTTCATTTTTTTATTGATGAACTTCACTGCGACATCTTTCCTTGTGGCTTTGTGGATACATTTCTTTACAACAGCAAATCGGCCCCTGAAGGAATAAATGACAATGAAAATTGTTCATGAATGAATCAACAACAAAGCCATTTTCAAAGAGTCTTTTTGAATCAGGTTATTAATATTGCTCAAGAAATCAAAGCAAGTAAACTGTTCATACCTTTATTTTGGAAAGTACGTATCCTTTCCTCTTTACAATTTGAATACTTTTGATTTTAGCAGAGGTAACAGAATAAATTGCTTTCTAGCTGTACACTAATGTCTAGCTGTTTTCCAGTTGGTTCTTTTTAAAAAATAAAACCCTCCTCTTGAAAAAAAGAAAAAGAAAAAAGGCAGTTCACACTGAAAGGTAACAATTTTCAGAATAATATTTCTTGCTAATATTCTCTATATGTTCCTTTCTGCTCCAGAGACCTACCATGCAAGTCTACTATATGAACCCAGTCACATGTGGATGGGTATGTGTGATAGAGGCAGTTCACCCCCTGCGGCAATTTTTTGGGAGTGTCCCAGCTTGTAGCCACACTCCCGTGCGCTGCAGCCATGCCCTCGTGTGCTGCACACTCCACACACTCCAAGCTCTGCCAGTGTATGAACCTACTAACCTGATGGATATGAAGGAGATATATAGTGGGATATGTATGTATGCACATGTGTGTGTTCATATGCACACACATGACACTAGCCTCTCATTTTAGGTAATAGCACATGAGGTTGATCATTTGAAATGTGGTGCTGAAGAATTCTGTGGATACCTTGGACTGGTAGAAAAACAAATGAATGGCTCCTAGGGCAAATTGAGCCTGAATTCTCCCTAGAAGCCAGGATGCTTAAACTGAGGTTGTCATACCTTGACCATCTCATAAGAAGACGTGACTCACTAGAAAAGACAATAATGCTTGATAAGATAGAAGACAGTAGGAAAAGAGGAAGACTGCATGGATAGACTCAATCAAGGAAGAGACATTGCTGAATCTGCAAGACCTGATCAGGGGAGTTGATGATAGTAGGTTGACTTAGAAGTCTCTCATCCATAGGGTCACTGTAAGTCAAAGCTGACTTGACAGCAGTTAACAACACAAGAAACTGAGGACCTGTAAGGGAGACTGAGGGAGAATCCTCTTCAGTTTGCCTTACTTCAGCTGAGTCATTACATGGTGAATAAACAAGCAATAGGTACCCAAGGAATGGGCATTTGTACATCTCCCAGCCACAACACCTCTGATAAGTGCCAGAACTCAAGACATGCCTTAATGTGTTTCTAACATTCTAGAACCAAGTCTTTTAAAAAGTTATCTAAAGCTTCTCTAAAAGAGAATATCCATTATACTTAGGCTGTATCTTAATGAAATACAGTAATTAATTTTAGTATTACCTTCCAATCTCATTCAGCTCTGTATAGGCAAGGTCAAAGTTCTCTTTCCAGGTAATGGTGGCTCCATCAGCTGCAGCATCTTTGGGAAATCAGAAAGGGCAAGGAATAGAGTTGTAATATAAAATACAGTAATCATTGCTTAATGTATTAACAAGGGAAGGCCTTAGAACAAAGGAGAGACTTGACAAGCACAAGTGCTGGAGAGAGGGCCTCTGGAAAGATCACATTCCCTCTCTACCATCTGAACAACATGCTTCATGGAAAACATTCTTTGAGAGCCTCAGCATGTGTCTTCTGTCATTTTTTTTCTGTCCTGATAACCACATCAGTCAAACTACCCCACAATGTTATTGAAGCACAGGAGACTGACAGGGCATCAGGTCAGGGAAATAGGACTGACTCTTACAGAGCTAGCCCCACTGTTAGCGAGGGTGAGGCAGCTGTTGTGTTGCTGAGCCCAGCTTCTCTTTCTCAGCACAAATGCAAACCCATCAGTTCTGATGTGTTACCTTGGGCCTTCCACTTTCTGAAAATGAGTGTCTTCTCCATTATTGATAAAGTGCTCACCATATTCTGGAAGTTTGACAAACTCAGAGGCCTCACTGGGTAAGCTAATTCCCCAGGGATTGCTGGCACTGACTCGAAACTGATACTGGCAGCCAGGGGTGAGGTCTTCAATGACGAGGTAGGTGTCCAACGTAGAGGCAACAGACTGCTGCCAGACCTGGGACCCTGTTTTATGGAGAGAGAGAGGAAGATGAGAAGATAAAAACTGAAATGTGGTTATAGATTCTGTGGAAGGGGGCTGCGATGACCTACTGACCCCCCTCCACAAGGGAACCCGCTCTTAATCTGCTTCTATGTGCTTTTAAAAGGGGGGACATTCCCAAATCCTCTAGGAAGTCACATCTAGTAAGAAAGAGTAGCCTGAGCTAAAGATGTAGAAAAATGAAGTAGGAGGAAGGACTATGCCATATCTGATTGCCAGTAGTAGCAGATATATTTTTAAAATTTAATTTTTTAAAAATAATTATCTACATTAGAAGCTGAATGAAGGTAAATAGCAGAGCAGAGCAAACCCAGCAGCCAGATATAGTTTTGGGAGAGTGTCAAGTCAAGCGTGCTACCCTCCCCTGCTATCAGCTTAATGTATGGTCTTGATTATGATTTTGAGTAATGTATGGTCTCACTCTTGGTGTTTGAGCACTACAGCAGGAATAAGTGTGCCCTCTTGAAGGTGATTGCGAGATCAGAGATCTGTGCTTTCTCAGAGATGGGACATGTGCAGTCTCCAATGGTTCCACAAGCACGCATAGCTCTGTCTCTCACTACAAATAGGCAGAAATTGGTGGACAGAAAGCTAACCGATCCCCGCACAACAGGTGAGTCAGGGCCATGGTGCCTGTGGCACAAAGGGTTGTGCTACTGTGGGATCCTATGCATACCGGTGTATTTGTGGTGTGGTGGCTTGAGTGTTGGACAAGCACTCTTAGGGACCAGGGTTCAAATCCTTGCTCAAATATGGAAACCCACTGGGAGACCTTGGGCAAGTCACACTCTCTCAGCCTCAGATGAAGGCAAAGGCAAATCTTCTCTGAACAAATCTTGCCAAGAAAACCCCATGATAGGTTTGCCTTCGTCGGGAATGACTTGAAGGCACCCAACAACAATAAAAACAACAAATTTGTACAACAGTAAAAGTGTATAGGAACTTGACCTCACAATTTCTTATCTACCTATATACTTACTTTTTTTTTTGTTATGTTGTGTTTTATTTCACCCAGGGAAATATTTTAAAAAATACAAGTCTTCACTTATATTCGAAAGTGGTATGTCCATTCTACCACCTATTTTGCTGTGCAAACAGCCATCCGTAACAACCTTTACATTATTACCATATATATTGATTTCTCTAAATGACACTGGAATCATTTGAATAATTAGAAGTCAGACAAGCAGAAGAATAATGTGTTTGAGAAGCACAGAGAAAACATTTTAAAATAGTTGTTTCATATATTTCTCAGCTGCAGCTAAAATTTATACTTATTTTTAATCAAACAGTTTGCAAATGTTATGAGATGTCATTGTTCTGTTATTGTATTTGTAACGCTCCTTAAAAGATAATATAAGTTCACAAACAGAAATGTAAATGAATTAGTAAAACCCAATCAATGTATAGAATGAGGACTTGAATGAAAAGTAGTTGAATTTAATAGCAAGGTTTAATTCCCATTGAAGTGAATGGGGGGAAAAGTTATAACTAAACTGTCCCTCAGATTTCAGTGGAAACTCAATCTGAATCAAACCACAAGAGGAATACCTTTGATTGTATTTCTACAGTATTATTTATTTATATTTCTCTTGTGAAAGGGATTGTAGTTTTTAAAAAAACAATAATAAAATTAATGAAACAAGGACTGAAGAAAATGATATCCCAGTTATTGGGATTAATTCAACAGTCTGATGAAAACGGGAATACCTTGTTTCACAGTTTTCTTCTTTTTCTTGGACTGTTGTGTTAATAATCAAAAGTGGAGGAAGTTTAAAAAGTGGATAGAGGCATGAAAGAGAATGTGAGGAAAGACCTAAGGGGGCTGGGTGAGGAGTTCTGTCATAAAGAGAGAAAGAAAGAAAGAAAGCTCTTGGTCAAATTAGAAGTTGAGGGGAATGCATATACTCTCTAATTAAACTTTTCCTCTTCAACAGATTTCCTGAAATATGCTTCTTAGCAATAAAATCGAACAAATTAGGGACATGTTTACCTTCTGATGACCAGCCATAAAACAAAACATGCTAAAAGTATAAGTGAAGAAAATGTCGTGCCACAACAAACATGTACCCTTCACCACTTGAAGGAGCACCTTTTTAAATACATGCAAAAGGTATCCTCTAATCTGAGCCTAAGAATGTCTGTGCTGAGTTCCAACATAAGGATGTACGTGTGCCATCATCTCAGCAGACATCTGGCAAACAACACTGAGCTTTTGAAAGGAAACCAGGACTGTTTTACAACTATGATAAACTGGCATAACACCAGAAAATAAATTTAACAGTGAAAGGAACACATGCCATGAACAGAATGAAATGAGACAATTCAGTCCCAAAGATGGCTGGCACTTACCGGGGCTGTCCAGTCTGAATATAGTATTAGAAAAGAGACTTTGTCCCAAGGCATGAAACTGGCTTTTCCTAATGCCACAGGCCACAGGATGAGCCATACTTATCAGTTTTATTTCCACATGGAAGTACATTTTCCACCTACAGAACTTAGTATTTCATTCATTTGTGACCCTGCCTGATTGTTAAATCTAAAAAAGGATGGTCTATTTGGTTAGCTATTGCCCAAGATCCAAAGGCTAAACATAGAGGAATATATATATTTTGGGGGGGGACTAGGGCTGCTGCTTGTGACATAAACAAACACCATCACAAATGAAATCTAGGGGAAATAAACATCAACACAATGTGGTTGTTTCCTAAACAAAGAGGCTATAGTCAGAGCAAGCAGTAAGCAGCTGAAGGTACTGGGCAAGCAGTAAGCAGTTGAAGGTACAAAATATGTGTTGATAAGGAAGGCATGAATCAGCATGAAGAAGTGCTTTGAGAGTTACAAGGACTCTAGGAAACCAGGATTGGAATCCCGATCAACCAGGGAAACCCACTGGGTGACCTTGGGCAAGTCACACTCTCTCACTCTCAGGGGAAGGCAATGGCAACCCTCCCCCAAATAAATCTTGCCAAGAAAACCCTAGGATAGGTTCACCTTAGGGATACTGTAAGTTGGAAGGTACTTGAGGGCACACAACAGCAAAGGAAGCTGTGCTCTCCCTTCCCCACATCAATGGTGTGACCAAAACCAACTGGAGCACCCTGCATCCCTGCACTGTGAGACTCAGAACTGTTGCTAAAACTAGCCCAGAGCTGTTGGGACCATATAGTACTAAAGTGTCCTTAATCCACTGGTACTGACGGGCGATTTGCTTTACCCTCAGAGCAGACCTCATCAAGAGGCTTCTAAGGCCCATGAGTTAGGCAGGCAATGCATGAGTTTGAATCAGAGCTCCCTGCTGCTGCTTCTCCTGTCACTGCCACACACTAGCCCACTGTTGCCCTCTGGCCTAGAACAGGAATGGAAGCAAACGCAGCAAACGCTACTGCCTCGTTACTTGCCCTCTCTTCCTATCCAGCAGATAGAAGGAGAGAATGTGAGAAGTAGGATGGAAAAGAAGGGGTGGCCACAAGAGTTTTCTACCCAAGGGGTTGAGAATGGAAGCACGCTTGCTCATCTCCTGCCTGGTGTAGGGCACATACTGTCCCATTTGCAGTAGCAGATGGGAGAGAGGGACAGTGTAAGAGGTAGTCCTGCAACCACTGGTACATACTGGCTGCAATCCTAGAGAAAGTGCATGGAGTTGGCAGGCACAGTCCCACAGTCCTCAAAGTAGGTGTAAGACCCTGTGGGCATGACTGTTCAGCTGCTTACTGGCCAGAAAGTGAAGGAGGGGAGACAATCTGTCAGCAACTCTCCTGGCTGCAGTTCTATAGCTAAGAGGGAAAGATACAAGGTTGCTCTCCCTGTATGGACCTTCACTGGTCCCTTGTACCCACAGGGCCTGATGGTAGCTGGACCTTTATATTTGGAAGCTGCATGAAGAACTACTATGCAGATCCTTGCACAATGCCAAAAAACAGACAGACAGACAGACAGATGAACATATGGATGGATAACCCCAAGTTATCTAATACATAAAAGTCAGTTTGTGAATTTGTCTGTGTCAGACAGGCAAAGGCCTCATATGATCAGCTGTGTCAGGTGCAAAGATCTCATATGATTGGCTGCCTGAGAAGATTCCATGGAGTCCTGGGGTTGGCAGTTCAGGGAGGGGCCTTTAGAATTCTCAGCCAGAGAGCTCTTGGGCCTCAGTCTGGTTGCTAGGGAGATGAGGCCTAGCAGCAAGGAGAAGGCCAGTGTATTCCCTCAGAAACCAAAACTTTGTATGTTAATAACTCTGAATGCAGATTAGATTGGGGAATATGGGGAAAAGTTACAGGTATTGGACAACACAGTTTGAGGAATTAGAGACACAGGGTATCAAATCTGTGTATTTCAACAGCATCTAATTCCTAAAGTAAGGTAAGGTAATTCCTAAGGTATTTCCAGCAAGTATTACCTACGAGAAAATAAAATTCCGAGCAATGCCAGGTAAATATGCTAGTACTATATATTTCGCTAAAATGATAACAGCTACTCTCATAATCTGCAAGACAGCATCAGGTACTTTATTAGCAGAAACAGAACAGAAGAGACCAGCAATTAAAAGCATCAGAATCTGCCTATGATCTCAGTTCAACAGCCCTGCAGAAAATCTTGGTCATAGCATCACAACAGATTAGAGCCCTAAGACACCTGATGGGTATGGAACATTCGGTAAAAGCCTATGCAAGTGCTCCCACAGAAAAAAAGCCAAGTGATGCTCATACCTTCTTCTCTGTACTCCACTGTATAACCTGAAATAGTGCAATTCCCTGTACTGGACGGAGGCAGCCAGCGAAGAATGACGGAGGTGCAGCTTCTTTCCTGAGCAATAGGGCGATTTGGGGCTGCAGGGACACCTGTGGGGTGGGAGTGGTGAGAAGAAGAGGAAAAAAGATTGTGAAGAAAGCATTGCTACTGCTGTTTCAACATGAAGTGTATGAAATACAGGCTGATTAGAAACTAGATGCTCTAGAAGAAAACAAACGCCCAGCAGAAGGACCAAATATGTATTAGGATGTGACAAGCAGAGACTGTGGCCATTTCCGCCAGACACTGTTACAGTGGTATTATTCCACTTCCAACATCCTGTGAAATCCTGAGGTTTGCAGTTTAGGGAAGGGCATTTAGAATTCTCAGCCAGAGAGCTCTCGGGTCTCAGTAAACTACAAACCCCAGAATTCCATAGGATGTTGAAAATGGAATAATAGCACTAAAACAGGGTAATGCACAAATGGCCTATGGGGCACCGTGATCAGATTCTGTACATGTGTTTTCCACTGCAGGGTGAACAATAGATGAGAATTGGGGCAATTTCAGTAGGGAATATGAGACATATGAAAAGGGCTGACAGCCCCCCCCTAGAACTAATCCAATCCAATCCATTTTAAAATCAGCAAGAAATTCATTATAGGGTTTATCACCTACCTCGGGTGCCTGGAGCCTAGAGCAAAAGGCAGAAATAACCCCTTGCCTCCCTACTGCTGCTGCCCCATCCTGCTGTTTCTTAAGTGAGTTGCAATACTCTTTAGTACTGGAGCCCCCAAACACAAATGCATGCAAGTATACACTCCTGCACCTTCCCTGCTATGGAAGAAGGAAGGTGGGAGGATGAGAAATGTGGTGGTAACTCTGGCACACTGGGCAAGAGTAATGGGGAGCTTGACAGTGCTTTCAGATGTCTGCCAGAGCCAAGCAATTGCGGAAGGGGAAGGCAGGATATCTGCTCCTTTTCTTTCTTCTATGGCAGTGATAGTGGGGCAAGGTGAGGAACGCAACCTGTAGCAGCCCTTCCTGGCTGGCGGTCTGTGACTTTTGCCTTCCTCCAAGCACCATCCCTGGAACTGAGTTGGACAAAGTAACTGGCATTTAACTTTATTGACTCAGTTCCTGTTTCAAAGAATGCAACATATGTGAGCTTATCTACAGTCTGGAGGGAAAAATCAACCATCCTCTCAAGGTTCTATCACTTTAGAAGGTGTTTGTTTGTGGGATGTATCATAAGCCAAACTTAAGATTTGCTGTCCCATGTTTGTGTGTGTATACGTGCCTTCAAGTCACCTGTCAATTTATGGCAGCCCCATGGATTTCATAGAGTTTTCTTAGGCAAGGAAAACTCAGAGATGGTTTTGCCAGTTCCTTCCTCTAAAATGTAGCTTACAGTGCCTGCTATTTGTTGGTGGTCTCCCATCGAACCAAGGCTGACCCTGCTTAGCTTCCAAATCAGGATTTGATGCCTTTAAGCTACTTTGAAATTATGATTCCTTCATAATGTGGGAAAGGTGGAATTCTAGAAAGTACTGGCAGATGGCAGTATTCCCCCCTCTCTTCATTCTCCCATGTCCTTAAAAATACCCAAATATTTGCCAAGAGGAAACCTAGCTTACAGCATGACCCTCAGGGAAAAGGACTATGCTCTCCCGAAACTCCTTATCTTGGGGGTGGGTGAGGGAAACCATAACATGAGCCGTAACATGAGTAATGAATTCTTTTTAACTGAAAATCTATGCAAGTATGTTCATTTGTTCTACAAAGATAATTAGACAATTGGTTCCTGCTGGCAGGATGTTACAAAAGAGACAACAACCATGAGATGGCAAACAACTTATTTCCTGCTACCTGAAGTGACTTTTTACTTCCTGCTACAGAGGAAAGAACTGGCAGAACCACCTCTGAGTATTCCTTCCCTAAGAAAACCCTTGTTGCAAGTTGACAGGTGGCCTGAAGGCACACACACACATATGCACATACAAAAAGTAGCTAAAGATACAACAGTGGTAAAGAGGCAGTAGAAACTAGTGGACTGCTTCCCAAACACATATTGAAATTATATCAGGCAAAGCAAGACTGCTGGTTGGTCCCTTATGAGGCAAAAAAGGCACAAAAATTATTTTACTAGCTTTCAAAGCTTACATTGTGATTAATTTTGTGCCTTTTCAGTGTAGTATTAAAGAAATAATGTCTTTTATGATCAATACAGCTACTGCTGCATTTTTGGTTCCCTGTGATGGGGAAAAGATAGCAAACCAATCTTTCTGTTTCCAGATTTCTGCAAGGAAGGTATTTCCTAAGGCAAAAGGGATTGCTAGAAAGAAAAGGAAATACGCAACTATTCCCTGTCTTCAACATAAGAATGCAACGTGTTGCTTTACCTCACCCAGAGCAGTTGAGAGTCTGCAAGCAATCTGAATGATCACACACTTACAGAAGGGACAACTACTACTCTCTCTGAAATATGAAGTGACACAGAAGAGAGGACAATTCTCTTTCTGTGTGTATGTGATACTATAAAGAGGGTCCTCTTTTTAGTGATATAATTTATTTCTTTTCTCTCTTCTCTTCCTTTCTCCCTCTTTCCCTTACTCTCCACAAGTCTGCTCCATCTCCTAGGGATAGACAACATCTTCAAGATAGAAAAACCTACTGCCTTTTATTGCCTTTCCTGTTCCCACCATATAAGTAGAGTGAAAGCCTATCTTGGATGGCCCTAACAGAAGACTTGTTGCAACCTCTCCTCTTAATATATCATGCAAAAGATAAACAACAAAAGACCACAAACCTTAATCTCTGTAGCACCTTCATCTGGTGAATTATTTTTATTTTTATTGTTTTAAACTGCTTAAATCAGCTTTATTGGAACAGATTTGTGATACAAAGTGGGTTATAGATAACTTTCCTAATTAAAATAAACGAATAGTGAAATTTGGTCTGTGGCAAAGGGAGCTTATTATTTCACTCAGATGGTCTATAACTAGACATGCCTTCTAAAGTCGCTGCATGAGGATATAAATACTACAATATTTACCTCAGTAACTATTTTCACAGTCCTCTGAACATGTGCCTTGGAAATGTGTGTATGTACCTTCAAGTTGCCTGTTGACTTATGGTAGCCCCATGAATTTCATAGAGGTTTCTTAGGCAAGGAATGCTTAGAAGTGGTTCCTTCCTCAGAAATTTTGGCCATTTCCATCATACACTGTTCTAGAGCTATTACTCCACTTTCAACATCCTGTGGAATTCCGGGATTTGTAGTTTACTGAGGCCCAAGAGCTCTCTGGCTGAGAGTTCTCAATGCCCTTCCCTAAACTGCAAACCCTAGGATTCCACAGGATGTTGAAAATGGAGTAATAGCACTATAATAGTGTAATGTGGAAACGGCCATAGTCTACAGCACCTAGTATTTGTTGGTGATCTCCCATCCAACCAGGGATGACTCCGCTTAGGTTCCAAGATCAGATGGTATATGGTTCCTTTAGGGTATTTAGGCCTTTTTGGAAGCCTGTGTCCAAAACTTAGACCACACTGCAGTGAATCTGGGGGCCTCATGGACTGCCCAAGCGGGGGGGGAGGGAGACAAGTGACCAGTCTGCAAGATTTGAAAAGGAGGATTTTAAAAATGTTAACACTATAGCGAAGCCCTGCAACCTATTTAAAAGGCAAAGTTACTGCTCCCAGTGGCTTCCAGGAAAGGCAACTCCCCTTTATAGAAATTCCATATGAAATCATAATAGTATGGTTTAATTCTCATGTAATAATTACGTAGAGTTTGGTCTATTTACTTCCTTACTGCAACTTGTCACTGCCCATGCCTGCTGGGAGATTATGAGAGCTGCAAAAAGTAACATTTTAAACATTTTTCCTGTTGTGTTACTTGGAGGATGCAATCAATGTGAAGTGCAGACCGTTGCACATTGGAACTGTTTCAGGGTAGAACAGGATTGCTACAGACAGATGAACACCGTATGGCTTGTAGACTGAAAAATATGTACGGTACAAGTAATAGCTACAAGATAATTCAGTCCTTTGTGAGTTCTGCAAAATATATTTTGTGCCACATAAACAAAATCAAGGTCTTGGGGGGAAATCTTGACTTACAGAACTCATAGATGGAGCACATTCATGAGATCTGGATATCTTGAAGCTCACAGCTCCCATATTGATTATAAGTCATCATGATTTAAACAGGCAGAAGCTTGCCATTGAAGCAAACTCTCTGATAAAGCAAACATTCAAAAGGCTCTACAAAATATGTATGGTGTCATGTAAACAAAATACAACTATGGGGAGATTCCATTACCTTGCACTTTGATTGTAGCTGAGGTGGATGCTGATCCAAGTTCATTTGTTGCAACGCAGGTGTAAATACCACTGTCTTGAGGCATCACATTACAGATCTTCAGAGTGATTTCACCTGAATCACTGAAGAAGGAAAATGTCTCAATTTTAATCTGCAATTCTGCTAAATGTTTATGTTGGATTCCCTTGCAGTAATTAATATGTTCGTTTCAATGAGGTTAAAAAAATCAGTGGAAAAGCAGAAGCACTGCCTTTTTAATCATGCAATGTTGTGGATGGAATGGACACAGTGAGGTGTTGAACTAACTTAGGATTTTGATACCTGCATGAATCAAACTGTGATGTTTCTACCTACTATTATCCATATGATCTAAGGGTGTTTGAAAAGTCAGTATTGGGAAGTGAATCAACATGATTCACAGTGCCATCTCCTGGACAAATCTGCTATCAGAACCTAGCTATCTATACAATCTAAACTTTCCTGAATTAAAATGAAGTTGTTTGCATTAAAAATGTGTCTAAATGTATATCCAGATGCGTATTTTTGTGTATAGAAATGCATTTCATAGAACCAAAGCATACAAATTTTCAGATCAAATAAACAAATACACATAAACAAGATCAAGGAGCCATTTTCTTTGTCAAATAGCTTAAGACACAAGTGCTTTACAGCCTTGTATTTTATGATAAATTGAGATGTAACATGGGACCAATGCCATGGAACTCTTTGCCTTGTAACCTTTGATATGCCTGCCAGGTGTTTTGTGGATAAAATCATTCACACATTCTCCCAACATTTCACAGACGAAAACTGGGACATGTGGGAGTGAGCAACATTCAAGTGTGCTCAATATAGCAAAAGTGATTGATGAGAAGGAACACATTGTCTGGCTGAGGCTGCAGCAGTTTCCTTTTGCCTGAGTTTGTAGGAAAGGACAAACTTCTGCCCCCTCCTCTCTTGCCCCCTCTACTGAGTTAACTGAATGCAAACTTCTTTTGCATTTTGAACTCAGTTTGCAGCACTGGAAATAAGCTGAGGACAAAGGGGGAAGTGGAAAGAGGAGAGAGAAACTGGGATATTTTAAAAACAGCTGTGAAAAAGTGGGATAACAGAGAAGCACACACAGGATTGTCTCTGCCAAATTGGGACAGTTGGAGGGTACAGATTTATTCTGACTTGGGACATCCTGCTGGATCAAAAGTATCCCTTGTCCCATCTTATTTGATGGATCCATTTGCTGGGGTGACCTTCAGGGTTTGCTTTCTGAGCAATGCTAATTGCAGACCACCTTATTTTAGCCTGCCTGGTGGCTATCCTGCTGTGCAGTAGTCTGACCTGTGTGATCAGGAAGGGAATGCATCCTCCTTCTCTGAAGGAAACATGATTGTTTCCTCAGCTGGAGATGCCCTGCTTTGATCCTGATTCTTTTGGAAACTACATCTCAAGTTTCCACTTCCCATTTGTCTGAGGTGGTTAGGAAATGAAAAGGTGTGTGCATACTGCCCTGGCTTCTCATCTTTAGGAGCTCTTGATTGAGCCGAAGGAGCTTGACTCAGCCCATTTCCGCACTGGACTGTTATAGCGCTATGATTCCACTTTCAACATCCTATGGAATCCTGAGGTTTGCAGTTTCGGAAGGGGCCAGCCGGCTCCTCCCTAAACTGCAAACCCCAGGATTCCATAGGATGTTGAAAGTGGAATCATAGCTCTATAACAGTCTAGTGCAGAAATGGCCTCATTGTCAGGTGATTGCAAGTATGGCCTGAGGACTGAAACCCTGCTTGGCAACCTTCTGTGACAAGCTAAGATTGGGCAGAGTGATGCTATTGATTCTCCTTCATCTCTTAGTGACTTGTTGATAGCATTTTCCGTACTGACTGGCTAGGCAATGATTTGAGAACCTCATATTAGGGCAGCTCTGCTCTTAGTTGGAGTAGCAAAGTTCTAAAAATTGACTTTTAAAAGCTTATGGAGATTTTTCTTTAAAAGCCCAGGGACAATAGAGCCTTAAAGACCACCTAAAACTCTTCTACTTTCTTAAAAAGATATTCAAGAGCCCTGTCTTAAAAGATACTCACTCTTGGGAGGTAGCCCTGATAACCACATGAGAAAGTATCAGGTTTTGTGGTGGTTGCTTCCCTTGTTCTGGAAAATGCATTTCAGAATGGTGCACCAACATGTTACTAGAAATATCTAAAATCTGGCTTATTGTTATATGCCTTCAAAGTCATATGCGACTCATGGCTGCCCAGAGGCAAGCTACTGTGGGATTTTCTTGGCAAGATTTCTTCTGGGGAGTTTGGTATTGCTTTCCTCTGAGGCTGGGAGAGTGTGACTTGCCCAGGGTCACCCAGTGAGTTTCCCTGACTGAGCAGGGATTCAAACCCTGGTCTCCCAGCCTAACAATCCAACACTCTAGCCATTAGACCACACTGACTCCCTTCAAACAGGCATATCCTGGTTATTTCTATATGCTGTCTTTTAGTCAATGATGTTAATTCTTTGATTTTGAAACAGATTTTATTATGATTACATACTGTTACATTTAAAGATAAGATACTTTAAGCCCCACTGACCTGTGAAGTTATTATATAAAATTTAAATAGATATTCTGAAAGAGAAATTGCCCAGGGGAGTTGCCCCACAGTCTGTCTTCTCTTGCAAATAGAGAAATCTTTCTGGTATTTAAGACAATGTTCACAACTGGTTCTGGGTGAGGGGGGGTAGGGGGAACAATCCACAGAAAGTAGTGCTGAATTGACATTGTGTCCGCTTCTTGGTTTATTTATTTGACTTGGGACAGTGGAGAGTGAGATCTGTTTCCAAATTTTGGTCTCAAACTAGGTCTACTAATCTATTTGCTCAGAGATGCAGAATGCTTCCATAGGAAATTTACATTATGTGGAAGTGAGCAACCAATAATATTTTCAATTTGTAACTGCTTTTTTTGGGAGGGGAGGGGTTTATACCAGAAAAAAAAAGATGGAACAGATTATCAATATCTTTTGACTGGTAGCAGAAGAATTCTCAATAACTGAACTTAGTAACTTATGATGCAATCACATTTTGTAGGAACTTAACTCTGGTACCATCAGAACTGCTGGATGTAGAAGAGAGACATACCAGGAAGTAACTGTATATGCAGCTGTACTGTTGTTGTCAAGAATGTTTTGATCCGGTCCTTTCCAGGTTATGGTTGGTTTTGGTCGTCCACAGACTTTGCACTGTAACATGACCGTGTCTCCAAGCAAGCAAGTGATATCCACTAAGGGCATGAGAAACTCTGGAGCAACTGAAGCAAAAGCCACACATACATAGACATGATGTTCCCCAAAGAGGTAGAACTGCATGTTAATGACAAAGCATGTTGCTCATAGATGCCTTTGTGGGACAAAATTTTATTGGAAAGAAAAACTACAAAAACAATGCTGGATGCTTCTAGTTAAAACAGCTGTCAAGCAATATGAGCAACCATTTTTTCCCAAGGAAATAATATTTTATCATGTGGAATTTGGGACTCAGAATTTCTCAACAATCATTAGATATCTATGGAAGTCTGATGCTTGTAATAAAAAGCTTGGAATGGCCCCTGTGCCTTTCTCCATTCTCTTCTATGACCCTTTCTTTTAAAATAGCATCCAAGTTAAACTGAATTATGGAGGTAGAACTAAAGCTAAGCATATAGGTACATATATATTTCACGCGTATCATTCAATCTGGTGACAGAATGCAAATTTCTTTCTTGCAGAACTGGGATTTTCCTCCTTCATTTGGCCAAACAACTACATCAAGTAAATTGTAACACCATGTATCATATATTGAGAAACTTTATATATATAAGAGGAGGTGTGTTAGGTTCTGCAATGGGCAAAACAGGAATAAGGAATCTCTTTGTTGCATAGATAGAAAGTGGAAATAAGTTCCTCTTACTTTCCACTTGTGAGTCAAGTTCTCAGAAAGGGAAACAGAAAAACATAACAAGGCGTTTTGCACATGGCAGTGTCTGGAATGAGGCTGAATTAGCACCATAACCAATATGAAGGCATGCAAAACAGAGCTCATGGATTTCTGTTATTTGCAGTTCTTTCCAGTATCACTCTGTTCTGTCCCAAGCCAGACTATAAGGTTAGTAGCTCCATCTAATCCACGCTGAATGCTGTAATAAGGTCTTAGGATGCATGCTGCTATGAAGCTATCATTGGAACTATAAAAAAAGGATAGGATAAACTTTCACAGCAGAAAAGCTAGATAGTGAGAAACTTGTGCAAATACGGGGCTGTTAACAGAGCAGTGGCTTTCAGTCTTTGACCCTTTGGACCTCAGCTCCCCAAATCCCAGAGCTTTGCCCATGCTGGCTGAGGCTTTTCAGAGTTGAAGAGAGCCAAAGGTGGAGAACTACTGCAACAGTGATACAGTAGTTCCCATAGCAGTTACTATGAGAGTAGACTCAGCTGGAGTTAATCCAGGAACAAGGTACATCAAGACATATATGTACGTCAGTTGCCCAACGTGGATCAGACTTCAGGAACTGTGTACCATTTTTGTTGTGTATTTGAATGACTACCATGCCTTCTGTGACCAATGTCTAAAATTACAGCACATTTGTTTGGAAGTACTGAACTTTACTGTCCAAGAGTGAATATTGGGAACTTAATTTACAGTTTGTAAACCCAGTTTTTGAAGTACGCAGATTCATTATAACTATTTGAATGATTACCTGTTGTACGGCATTTCAAGACCCAGGCATTCAAAGCCTCCAGGGAGAAAACTTATGTAAATGTGTTTCCTGCAGAAGCCTTATATCTTCCATGGCCTCTGGTACATTGCTGGGACTTATGGGGCATATTCAAGAGCAGGGTTGTGGGGAACTTGCAGCCCTCAAGATGTTGTTGGACCACAGAATCCATGATCCCCATGGTGTCTGGGGCTAAGGAAGGTTGGAGTTCAACAACATCTGATGGTCCATTGGCTCACCATCCTTGTTCTAGAACAAGGACACTGTTAATATGGACTCCTAGCAAGTCCTAAATGGGTTCAGTCACCCAGAGGGAAGAGCTTCCCTTAAAATCTAACCCAGCATCTCCTGCACTCATGGCCTTGCAGGGAAGATTGACACAATGCACAAACTG
Organism: Ctenosaura bakeri; assembly: GCA_948474755.1. NCBI lineage: Eukaryota > Metazoa > Chordata > Lepidosauria > Squamata > Iguanidae > Ctenosaura > Ctenosaura bakeri. Next base: position 50,563 of record CAOLHI010002587.1, read on the forward strand.
TGTTTCAAGGAAGTTTATCTGTCACTTTTTATCTTCTAAGTAGAGTGAGAAGCACAGCTCCATTAATATGAGGGAGGGTATGGTAAAAGAATAAAAACAAAAAAGAAGGAGTCCTTGTAACAAGTCTGTAAACTATAGAGTTAGAAAATTAATCATATTTTAAAAAATTGATTTGCATGAACTAAATTTAAAAAAGAAATCTAATACATCCACATTGGAATTAATAATTCACCTTTTCTGATGTACAACCGCTGCAAAATCAAAATTTATCAAAGTAACAAATTTAACTTTGATGATACCAAAGATGTAATCTTCCTTTCCCCCACCTTTTTAATTGGATCATACTTGAATGTGGGCCCAAGTGACCAGTTCACCATACAATAACTCCTCTCCTAACTCAAGGAAAAAAGATGACATATTTCTGTCTTTAACTCACCTTCCTGGATGAAGTTTGGGTTGATGATCTGAAAAATATATATATACACACAGAAGAAATAGAAAAGTCTTTTTAACTGGACAACAAAAAGTGGATTACGCTCAATGAAGTATAAGGGTGTTGATATACATGTTATTGAGAACATCCAAAGAGAAGATAGTGGTTTTACCACTGCAACACTTGTGATTGCCCAAGTCCAGATTTTCAGAGTACATCAGACTATGCTGACAGGACCAGGGAAAGGATTTATGGTAGAAAATGCAAGTTGCTCTTTCACTACATCATGAGTGTGTGTGTATGTGTGTGTGTGTGTGTGTGGCAGGGGGAGGTGAGTACTTGCGTTCCAGTCGCACTCCCACATCATCTATTCTGGTCACAATGTTCCCTGTCTACAGCTTGCAAAGACCAACAGGCTGTTCCTTCAGCAATCAACATGACTGGCAGGAAACAGTACAGTTTATGTAGTTATCTTGTTTCATATAACACAGGACAGTTCTGAGATGCACAAAAGTTGCTATGTGGGTTATCTAGCCAAAAAACCATGTAGTTCCGCATTCTGTCTACCGCAGTGGCAACAGCCAGCCAAGTGCCTCTGAGAAGATGATCAGAAGCACAGCAACGGAATCAAAATCTGTTTGCTGTTCTGTGACCTCAGCAATTGGTAATCTGAACTATATTGTTTCTCAACGTGGGAAATTTCTATTGTGGTTCTGAGTTAATAGCCTCTGTGAATTTGCCTAAATCCTTTCAAAAGTCCTATAATCTGATGACAATCTTTTGACAATTTATTTCCTTAATATTATTTAAAGCACACTTTCAGTAAGCATAATGCCATAAATTAACATGTACAGTTGTGTGTCATTATTTACAGATGCAACACCTGGTGTCTATTTGTGCCTTTAGCTTTTGAGATCTTTGGCTACTCTCAGTTAATTGGGAGTATAAATTATATCCATTAAATTTGATGCTAGTTAAGTCAGAATTAAATGGAAGAACAGTTGGCCTACGCTAAATAAATCAGAGAAGAGAAAATTTTGCTAGCCTTAGTATCTACAATTTTTTCTAGATTTACTTCAGCCAAAATGGATGTTTCTAAGGCCCTTTCCACACGGACTTAAAGAAGCGGTGTAGATCGACCTCCACGGAGGTCGTCTACACCGTTATGCGAATTGGGGTGGATTACTCTCGAGTAATTCCACACCGCAATCCGCGGTCGGGCGCCCGCAAGTGGTGGCGCCGCGTGCTTTGAAAAACCACATTTTATGTGGTTTTTCAAAGGCATGGGGCGTCCAGCCCCATCCAGCCCCGTCGCAGCGCCCGTGTGGATTTACGGATGCGCAAAAGGGCGTCCCTGCAGATCAGGCAGGGGGCGGGATTTCCAGCTGGCGGGCTTCTCCGATTGGTGGAGAGGCTCCGCCAGTCAAAATCCACCATTTTGGGCGCTGCCGGGCTCCAAGGATGCCGCGGGACGCTGCTGCGTGTAGAACAGCGAAATGCGCTGCTCCGCGCGGCGACGGAACAAGGTAAGCCCTGTTTTGGCGTGGCTTTCCCCGTTTCCCTGCCCGCATGTGGAAAGGGCCTAAAATACATTAGACACCCTTTAAAAAAGAAAAGAAAAAGGGCCATTTAGCTAAAAGTTGGCACTGTAGCAGAGATAGTGCTTTCTTCCATATGATATGTGTATGCCCACTGGTGGCTGCTATCTGGCTGGATACACTGCAGTGCATTCATTTTGCATTAGGAAAATCTCTGATATTTCTATATGTGTAGCTGCTCTTATATTCCTATGGCATTTAACTGATGGTCAGCATGGTGGGATCTTGCTGTCTCTCACTGTAGCAAAGAAACATATTCCATGGGTGGAAAGACAAATATTCCACTTCAATCTTTCAATAATCCGAGGATCTTGCTTGTTTAGCTGTGTATGAAAACGCATTTCACAGATGCCAGCTTCAAACAGATTTTGTATATACATATATGATCAGCTTGTATTAATGTATATGCTTAGCCCATGATTATTCAAAGAATCTTATCTATTATCTCCCCTTCACTTGCTCGTTTTCATTCTCCCACCCTCCCTCCATTCCTTTTTGGAATTATTTAAAAAAAAGATTAAAATTCTGTTTTTTAAAAAAGTTCTGTTGTGTGCTTTGAAGTTGTTTCTGATTTATGGGAACCCTAAGACAAAGCCTTATGGGTTTTTTCTAGGGCTGAGTGTGTGTGATGCACCCAAGGGGGCGGGATGTCTATGGTTGAGTAAGCAGCTGCCTCCAGAATCCTTTACACAGCATGCATGAACAGCAAAACTGAGGAAAAAAAGGAACAAACAATACTCAGCATATTTTTTTAAAAAAAGCTACAAGTCTGGCTACTAAATCTGTAAGTCTAGCTACTAAATGGAAATAATAAAAAAAAGTGGAAGCTGGTGAAAGGGGAAAAAAACCATCACTGGATACATTTTGGAAGAAGCTTTGAAGTGGTTTCTAGAAGGTTCAAACTTTTCTGTTCACTTTTACCAGGCTTACTTGATCTGATTTTTCACTAAACTAAACCCTTGAAGGGTTGGAGATCTCTTGTTGATTGGGTCACTAGTTTGTAGATGGTAGGAATGCTGTGGATGTCATTTATTTAAGCAAAGCATTTGATATGGGTCCCTCATGATATTTTGATCAGCAAATTTGATCAGCACCCCAATTCAAGGAGGACATGATCAAGCTGGAGCAAGTCCAGAGGAGGGCAACTAAAATGGTGAGGGGCCTGGAAGCCATGCCCTATGAGGATAGACTTAGAGAGCTGGGTATGTTTAGTCTGCAGAAGAGAAGATTAAGAGGGGACATGATAGCCATGTTTAAATATCTGAAGGGATGCCATGTAGAGGAGGGAGAGGGCTTGTTTTCTGCTGCTCCAGAGACCAGGACAAGGAGCAATGGATTCAAGCTGCAGGAAAGGAGATTCCACCTGTACCTCAGGAAGAAATTCCTGACAGTCAGGGCTGTCCGGCAGTGGAATCTGCTGCCTCGGAGTGTAGTGGAGTCTCCTTCCTTGGAGGTTTTTAAGCAGAGGCTGGATGGCCATCTGTCGGGAGTGCTTTGAGGGTGTTCCTGCATGGCAGGGGGTTGGACTGGCTGGCCTGTGTGGTCTCTTCCAACTCTACATTTCTATGATTCTATGGAATAGATGGAAACACTACCAGATGGATTCACAACTGGTTGGAAAACTGTATTCAAGGAGTTGTCATCAAGTGGCTGTGCTTCAAACTGGAAGGAGGTCTCAAGTGCAGCGCCTCTGTCCTGGGGCTAATGTCCTTCACTATTTTATCAATTATTTAGGTAATGGAGTAAAGAGAATCCTTACCAAATTTTCAGATGATACAGAATTGGGCAGGGTAACTAATACACTGGAGGACAGGAACAGAATTCAAAATAAACTAGAAAATTGGGCTTAAATTAACAATATGAAACTCAACAGAAACAAATGCAAAATTCTACTTTAAGGCCACAAAACCCAAATGCACAGGTATAGGATGGGGGAGGGTACTTGGCTCAGCAATACTACATGTGAAAAGGACCTTGGGATTATTGTTGATAAGTTGAACATAAGCCAGCAATGTGATGCTGCAGTAAAGAAAGCAAATGCTATCTTAGCCTGCATTAATAGACACATAGCTTCCAAGTTGAAGGGTGTAAAAGTTCATCTGTATTCTGTACTGGTCAGGCCTCATCTGGAATATTGTGTCCAGTTCTGGATGTCTTATTTAAGAATGGATATAGATTAGTTCAGAGAAGGACAACGTGGATAATAGGAGGCATGGAGAACAAAACCTATGTGAGGTTGAAGGAGCTGGGCATGTTCAGCTTGGTGAAGAGAAGACTGTGGGGTGACATGATCATATTCTTTAAATACCTCAAGGCTTGCCATAAACAGAAACATGTAGGCCTGTTTTCTGCTGCCCCAGAGGACAGAATTAATGATTTTAAGTCACAGGAGCATAGATTTCTGTTAAGAGAGTAATTTGGCAATGGAACCAATTTCCTGGAGATGTGGTAAGGTCTCCTTCTCTGGATGTTTTCAGACAGAGGCTGGACATCCATCTGCTGAACACACTCTAGCTGGAGATCCTTCACGGAGCAGAGGGTTGGACCTGATGGCCTGTAAGACCCCTTCTATGGTTCTGTCATTTCACATGTGCATGTTGTTAGTTTTGAATAAAACACTTGTTAAAACATATTGAACTGCCCCTCTTTCCACGGTGTAGGAACCTATCCCTATTCTCTCCATGTTGTTTCTACATCTGATACTAAATTTCTATTAAAGAAGTAACATCCAGGAACACACCTACTTTGTTACCTGTATATATTTTTAGCCAGTTTAGCACAAGAATGGCCAATCTATACAAAGGGAAGTTGATACTTCTCTTCAGCAATAGAGGGCAGCTTTGTGCCAATATCTGTGAATTTATATTGGAATCAACAGAATATATTTTTTTTGGCGGTGTGTGTATGTATGTGTGTGTGTAACTAGATGGACATCCTGAACGGCCTATATCTTCCCTCTGTACATTATCTTTCTAAGTAGACAAGTGAAGAACCTGAATTTGTGACAACCTATGTTTGCCATCAATGTCAAAGAAATTACTGCTGAAGGCTGGAAGGCCTTCCTCATTAGAGCTCTTCATATGTCATGGTTTTTCTCAACTCATTACACACTATACATGGAATCTCTCTTTGCAAGGTATCTCAGTTTGGGGAATGTCTGTTCCATGCAAATTTTTGGTTCTTCTAAAACCATTCCCCTTATCACAGGAGATTTGACTCTCCTATGCTCACTTTTCCATGTTAAAGACTATGGTCTTGGCAGATGATTTATTTTTGATCAAATACAGTGATGAAGTTTTTTTGATAATTTTTTTCTGGGAGAAAGAACAGTCCAAGAGGCATTTAAATTTCAACTGCATATGAGTTCTGTGCACTTTTAATCATTTGCCTGGTATCAGAGTTTAGTGTCATAAATTTATTATGTGGCTTTGTCAAGATATGCCAAATACAATGGTCAGTGTTTTATTGCTTGTCATTAAAACTCTTAGGAACAAGTCCTTTAAGGCCTACAGGTTTCAATGAAATGTGTGAATATTAATAGACTTCATACTTGGAAGTATTAGTATTACAACAACACCCATTTATTTCCAGCATTTAAATGCTTCATAAAGGCAGCCCATTCTGAAGAATGCATTATGCATCAAAATACAAAATCTATCTTGTGGTGATTTCTTTATTGGCCACACAGAAGATACAAAAAACATCATGCTAGCTTCCAAAATTTCACAGGCTTCTTCATCAAGCAAAGATGGTAAAATAGCATGCCTTAGAAAGCTGGAGTTAAAATCTCTATTCAGCCATGGAAACGCACTGAGTGACCCTGGGAAAGTCACATTCTTTCAACTTCAGAGAATGGCAATGGCAAACCTCCACTGAATAAATCTTGCAGAGGAAACTCTATGAATGATAGGGTTGCCATAGTAAGAGTCAACTTGAAGCCACAAAACAACAAGTGTGCATATATGAAAAGTGACCCACTCTCCCCCAACCCATGGCTGTGAGCCCAGTGGAAACAAATGCAACAAAAGGCAATAAAAGAGAGGCAAATTTTGGATTCTCTTTTTGAAGTTAAAGTCACCACTCTCTCAGAACTGTGTTGACATCCATCCAGTGCATGTACGCACACTTTCTATAATAACTTGAAGCCAAAGGTAGATGATGCGATTGCCACTGTGTCATTTTCTTTGCCTTCTACACTGTCACCTAATTCATTGCCTAATAAAAAAGCCTGTGAAGCTCAGAAAGCTAGCAAGATGTATTTTGGCTGGCGAAATAAAGGTATCACTGCAGGAGTGATTTGGGTTTTTTGCTTTGGTTTCTGCTTTATGGGTACCCCACAGCTACCCCACAATGTTTTTTGATCTAAGACTGCAGTATGTAAACCAAGAAGAAAGAATTTGGGCGGGAGGGAGAAAATCCTGCACAGAAACAGCACTCAGGCCTATGTGTGCAGCAGAATGAGACAGTGTCTTGTCTAAACTATTATAGAATGCAACCAAACAAAAGCTCTGCTGTGGCAAAAAATCTCTGCAAATGGAAAACCTGGACAGCAAGGAAGAAGTGTGAGGCCAGATCCTCTTTCTCTGATGTGCTAGTCCTGGGTATAAAGAGGGTTTCTTGTCTTTTTGTAAAGTAAGTACCCAAAAGTACTTCAGCAATTTTTTTATTTCCTCCTGTTGCTGAATAGGCTCAATGTGAGGCCAAACAATAGCTTAGGTTATTCAGGCTTTACAATGTCCTTAATGATTCCACTGTTTTGAAAGAAAAGTAGCCAACTGATTCCCCACGTCAATTTCCTGCTGGAGATGGTACCCAATAGCTATTTGTCCCCATGGCTGCTCCGTGCAGCAAATAATGACTTGGGGGCAAATTGGAGTTGAGGGGGCAGAAAATCACAATAGCAGCTTGCTGTCACACTGAATCACTAAGACAGGGGCTGCAAGGCTGCTCTTCCGTCAAAATAATGAGGTCCGTTAACCATATTCCCCCCTTCCTCCCCCGAACATGGGTGCTGTGGAAACTACTAGCTGACCATACAATTTTTTTAAACATAAAAAAACCCTCAGCCTGAGTGATCAGTAGCATTTACCAGCAATGAATAAGATCTTGGCTATCTGAAGTTGCAAGCATTTTGGTAGCAATGTGTGGCAATTACTAAAGGCCATAAGAACTGCCATGAGGACACCTTCCTCATAAATATTCTGCTTTTGTTACTCTGACACATTATATATTTGGAATGTATCTCCCAGAATCTCTTCAGACTTTTGAGTAGCGTAGTCCAAAAAAGCAATTCTTCTAAAACTCTAATATTAACAACATATATGTTCAGTGTGATAGCCATAGCTGCCAAACTATGACTTTAATGGTGGGGAAGGTAAGCTGTGCTAGAAGTGCACAGGCAGATTCTCCACAGGTCAAGCAAAAGTCAGTGCTGTGACACTTGAGGCTGGGAGTGAGCAGCATCCAGGCATGCACAAGCAAGCAGATGGAGCACTATGGTGACAGAACATTCCTCAAAGTTAGGACTACTGTTATATGAGTGACCTATGGAGAAGAAAGGTGACTCTCCCGGCCCCTCTGAGCTTAGTGCAATAGGGCTGTACTTACTCAGACCTTAAGTTCAATACCTGAGACCCTTTTTCAGGTGACTCCAGCAATTGAGGAGAGCCAGATGGCTACAAGACAGCAGGTCTTTTCAGTGGAGGCCCTCTATTTGTTGAGTGCCCTTCCTTTGTGTGCCTACATTGTAGCCTTTTTGGCACCACGTGCCCTGTAGGAAAGCACCAAACAGATTTTTGTAGTCTTTCATCACTGTTGCAGTGTTCACTCTTTTTTTCTTTTTTTAAGGAAGGTCTACTGTGGATTTTATCATGCTGTTATCTGACTGACATTACAATTGATTTTATTGTTACTTTGTATTCATGTCTGTAGCTGTTTAGGGAATTTCAGTTACTGGGTGGGACCGGTTTAAACTAAATAAGTAACTGCATCACCATATTGTGCACGCAGTGGTTCTCCATAACATCCCACCAAGTAATGGAAAATGTTACCATTCTACACAGGTCCCTCAGATTTCTGTTTAGGGCAATGGAATGGTGAAATTCATCTCAACATATGGCTGTATGGTGCATATAATAGGCTCACTGTGTGCACAGTGGTAAAGATACTGCTTGCCTTCAGTCTTTTTTCTCTAATAGACAAGAAGGAGGCATCTATCCAGAATTAAGCTAAGGGAAGGGAAGTTTTGTGAGGTCCCATTTTGGTCTGAGAAAAATATACTGACCTAAACATCTCTCGTCTTGGAGACACCAATGAAATGTCTGACCCACACCACGCCTCATATATGTTTTCGTGGGGAGGGAGAAATAGGGAGAATGGGCACTAATTCAAGGGAGGGAGACGATGGAAGCAAACAGGTGGAACAAAGGAGGTTTCAAGGCAGCTGTTGACAAAATGGTCACAAACCCCAATTTTAAGGCAGTGTTACTGAAAGCAGTACAGATGAATTCAAAATTAAAAGACATAACCAGGTGCTGAGAAGGAGGCAAGACTGCTGGAAAACAGCACTGGACCTGTTTATGAGTCCAATAGGCAAGGGAGATGGTAGAATACACATTCTCTCACAAGTCCAGCAGAAGGACAAACATTCACTTACAGTCACAGGGACACAGCACTTGCTTTCCTTGTCATGAAGGCAACACAACAATTATAGGGGGCAGCAGTTGAGAGGGGGTGGGGAGCCCTATGTGCTCCAGATGTTTTAGACTATAATACCCATAGTCCCTTACTATTGGCCATGCTAGATGGGGCTGATGGCAGATCTAGGTGAAAACACATGGGAAGCCAAAGATTCCCTACTTCTAACCATGGGTCAATTTGTACAGAACCTACTGTTTTCTGGAGCATTAGAATGTGGTGCTGAGAGGCTCAATCCCTGACCCTTGACGCTGTCCAAAAATATATTATTGCACATCTCATTTTTACCAAGGTCCCTTTTTCCTTTACTCATAGGTCTTGCATTCATCTAAAGCAAAAAACAAAGGCCAGCAACAGAACAATGGCTATTCCATTAAAAGGATTTGAAAATAAATTGTAATTAAAAGGCACAATGAGTACTGGAGTATCATTATACCGCTGTTTAGCCGAAAGCAAACACACTGAGGAAGTGGGAAGGTAGGAATTTACCGCCCTATTATGTATCAAATTTGCCTTCACAGCTAAAGTCTGTAAGGCTAATTTTCTTATAACAAATTTATTGTGTGTTCGTGTGTGTGTTCAAAAGTGGTTCTTTCTGTATACACAATGCATAACCCAAAACTAAGATCTCATTGTAAAGATCTGATTGGCAAATGCACTTCAAACCTGCTGACTGTGGTAAGTGGTTAATATTGGTAAAAGTGTGGTAATCTCACAACAGATAGTAATTAAGGGCATATTTACATAACCACCAAAGGATTATGATTATTAAAGAGCATATTTACATAAACTGTCCAGCACATTCTTTCCTTGGCTAGTCAGACTGTGTGGGAACAATTTCACAAATGCAATAAGGGTTTCTGTGGAAAGCACGGGTGGGCAGAAGTGCCTATCTGAACAGAGCAGACCACACAGAGCCCTGGAAGCCCTTGGAGCACAAGGCATACTAAAACAGGTTAAACTTTAACAATGTTAATTTCCTCTCAATTTTTTAATAATTAACAACTTAATTCTGGAATTAGAATGGATAAGTTTTTCAAAGTTTTCTATGGAAATGTTATAGCTATTTTCTTCTCAAGGTTTATTTGTTTTAGAACTTGGATTCTTAAAAAGAAAAAGAAAAATGCAACAGCAACGTATTTGCAATCCATTCAGGACTACTCCATGATCACTTGGCCTATTATGTGTAAAATTCAAATGGCCATAAATGTGCTGTTAAGTTACATTTGTTGGCTTAGAAGTGCTCAGTGCAGCCACCACCATCTGCCTGATTTTACAGTCAGACTTGAGTGTATTCTAAATGCGGAGACATTTTTTTTATAGACACTATTTAAAAATAGGCAAACAATTCTCTGGGAAATGTAGTTTTGGGTTGCAGGAAGGGGATGGTAGAAAGGGTCATGGTCTACCTCCATGCTAGTGTTGGGGTCAAGGTCATCACATTCTGACTCCTCTGAACTGTTTGTCTCCTTTTTGGCAGCATGGAGAAAAGAGAACAGAGTTACAATCAGTAAAGATATTACAGACACAAGAACAGCAGAGCAACATAGATATGTGTGCTGGTAACGAAAATGCTTTCCAACAGAAAAGCACTAAGAGGCAAACAACAGACTTTGACAACAACAAAAAGGGTAGCAGTCTTGAAATTATTCAAGGGAAAAAAAAGTAAAATGCATTATGGAAGCAGCAATATGAAATGCTACCTCTGCTATACCAACTCCCCCATTTGCCAAGGCCCTCAAAGACTTCACGCCAATTCTGGTGCAGTCAGTAGATTTAATAGCCTAAAAAGTTTTAAAATAGGGATTTTGGGAGGAGTTCAATCTCCCAGAGGTACAATCTTTTACAATTTGAATGTTTTGACATTTCAAGCCATCTGTCACTCCTTTAATACTTTCTGTGGCTCATAAACTTCACACAGCATGAATGTAAATGCAATCTGAAGTTTGCAAATGCAGAAGTCTCAGTTAACGCCCACCTTCAAAATCCAAATGGTATTTTGTTTCTGCTTTGGCATTCCTTCTTCCCAACTCAAAGAAACGTTAAGAACACAGCAGAATGTAGCGCACTTGCCATGGCATTTAAGGATACCCTTCCCCCAGTCATTGAATTAATTCTTACAGCACTGATTGCCTGTTGGGGTGGGCTGATGGCCAGAATTGATCTAGGCATCCTGCCCGCCACCCCACCCTCATCTACTTAGCATTCTTCCTCTGCCTAGATCTGATTACCCATTTTGTCAGTACACACACAAACACAACAATACTTCAGACACACTTCTGAATGTGGGGCTCCTTCTTACAACATCTGACCTTTGATCCTTTTAAGATTAATCTACATGCAGATAGGTGCGAAAAATGCCAGAGTCTGCAAAAATTCCTTTTTGAGCTACGTTTTCCAGAATCAACAAGATGAGTTCTTAACCTTTTCTTTATCATGGACTCCCTTTAAACATCTTTTATTGCCTTGAGTTAAGTCTTATGTTGCCATGACCCATCAAGTCTTAACTCAAGGCAACTTCTAGCTGTATGTGCGGTAGCAAGAAATATCATGTGCTTTCTCTCAACCACTCACCATCACTCACTGGCATGTCCTCATTGCGTGCAGAAGTAGCAAGTGCTGAGCACATTTTTTTGCTATCTGTTTCATAAGTTTTGAACTGTTTGAGATATTGTAACCAAGTTTTATATAAATAATGTCTGTCACTGGTAAAAGACTCCTGCTCTTTGAGATCGATGTATGACTGACTGTCTGTCCATCCATCCATCTGTCTGTCCATCCATCCATCTTTCATTCTTTCTACTTTCACAGTAATAACATTTGTGCAAGTCTTCAAAGACATCATGGTCCCCTGGGGGTTCGAGGACCACAGGTTAAGAATCGCTGAACTAGACAATATCGGCACGGGGGTATTCTGTAACTGTAGTCCTAAAATTCACTTTCAGGTTTCATAGTTTACACTTTCTTCACCTTAAGTACACTGTGAAGCTTGAGTATATAGGAAGCAGGTAGGAGCAATATAATAATAATCCCTGATCCAAACTTCAAGAGAAATCCTAATGATTTTTTTTAAAAGTTAGGACAAGACAGTAAGTGTGCATTCATTTTAAGATGACAACTAGTGCCAAAGGCAAAAGAGTTTCTTTTACAGAAGTAAAAACACAACAGAGGGTCTTGTGGCACATTACACGCTAATATTTATTATGGGTTAAGATTTTGTGGAGCGAATGAGTCTGCTTCATCAGATGCAAGAAGTGTTGTCTTGAGTTGCTAGTAGATAATCTATACTTGGGATTTGGAGAATAAACCGAAGTGTCAGAAAATGAAATGTAGAAGATAACATAAAGTATAATGATTAACAGTGGCTGTTCACAAGACTTGGTTGCTTTTTCAAACTAGTGACCCTACGCTGAAAAGTAGAAAATGGGCAGAGCAGTGGAGTAGCTAAGAGAGTTTATCCTTACTAGTGCATAATATTTACCTTTGAATAAGGACCCCCTGCCCCATGGAATTTTGTTATAGCTGTGTGAGTTTCCAGGTAAAGAGCTATGTGGGGCTGAAGGCATCAAGCAACATCTATAGAGTATTTTTATTGCACCTTTTGCCTTATCCTCTCTCTTGTGATGTGATGGTGCCCAGATTGCAAAGAAGAATGGTGTTCAAAGTGCAGCCCCAGGGCTACATGCTCAATGCACCTTGGCAATCCTTTGACATCTCTAGTTCCTTTGACTGGTTAAAAAAAAAAAGGTGGGTGTGAATTGACTCTCCCAACTTCCAAAAGTAGCAATTCACCTTTCATAGAGGCTGCAGCCCTTGTTCAATCAAGTATCTTCTGCTCTACTTTTTGGCAGTTGTGCGGCTGCTGGAGGGTCCCTGGGACAGAGAAATGGACCCCAGATCTGCTACCATTGCTTTAACAGTTTCACTTGAAGAGGAATTTCAACAGATGCTGCTTGTCAGACAGAAGCAACATCTGGTAGAAATTCACATCTCATTCAGTTATTCAAGTAGTGATATACTTATTCTCTTCTAGTTGCTGTTTTCTGCTTTCAAGTCATTTCTGACCAATGAAGTCCCTTCCACAGAGTTTTCTTAGCAAGATTTGTTCAGAGGGGATTTGACATTGCTCTCTTCTGGGGCTGAGAGAATTAGACTTGCCCAAGGCTACCATGTGGGTTTCCATGGCCAAGCAGGGAGTCCAAGCCTAGCCTCCCAAAGTCCTAGTTCAACACTCAGTCTGCTGTAACACACTGGCTCCCTAGACTCTAGAGTAGTTACAATGAACATAGGCAAACAACAACAGAAGAGGAACACAGGTACAGAGGAGGTGGCAAACACAAGTGAGTTACAACAAAGCAAATAACCTGTATTATAAGAATGCACACATGCAGTATTTGAATTGGTAGCATCTCTATTAATTTAGTATAGGCCTCAATTGAACAAAGGTGCTCATGTGTCTCATTACTGGTATACCTAAAAGAGAAAGCATTCAAATGGAACTAAATCATTTGTCCAAGGATTTATTGCACTACGAGTCACTGAAATTAGACTTGTTCCATTTAAGAATACATTGTTTAAAGAGGGGGAGGATATACTGGGTCGGGTTCCAGACCCTGAGAATACCACTAGTTGCTTGGTTCATTTGGAACCAACATTTTCATTGCCTAATCTCCACTGAGTCCAGTATGTCCTGAGGAAATAAGTATTTCCATGGTTGAGGCTTAAAAATGCCTGGGAGAAGATCACCACAACATCTATCGTTGTTGTCGTCCACAGAAACTAGTCACACTGAGCCTGGGCCTTTATTTCTATTCTAGTCTAACAAGAGAGAAGATAGGGTCTGATCACTCTGATTTATTGGGACTTATGGAGGGAATTTCACATTATTATTATTTGCCTGCAAATGCCAATCAAGCCCCCTTTCCACTATACCTGAATATCTATACACAGGCAATCAAGGAGCTAACAGGTGACTTGTTTGCAGCTTCATGCTGTACTTACTGATACTAAAATATAATATCACAAGTTCCTTAAAGTCTTTTCTGTGGACCCTTCAGAGTGGTTCCTTGTCATCTCTTGTACCCCATCCAATGGCCTACTAGATAAGGGATGGGCAATAGTCTGAAGATCAGCAAAAAACAAACTGACAGAGTGCAACAGTTCAGGCCATTCTTACAGTCAGCAGAGCCAAGTCGCAAATCCTACGAATTTCTGTTGGTGCAGCTATAAGTCACTTTGAAGTGGTTTTTGACAGTCCTTTTTGTCATATGTTGTATGTTGGCTAAGGGTGAGGATGAATTCAAAATTGTTTAGTATTTAGTGTGCCTCAGTAAAAATGAATGCTAGTACAGCAGTGTTGGATATATTTCAAATCAGGGTTAAAATGTTCCTTGAATCCAACCAGCAGATTGTGCAACATGTTCTGAAATGATTTGTTACACAACCTGAACATATGGCCACTTTCTTGTTGATATAGTCACCTAAAACAGAGAAATGATGCCAATTACGTGGAATAATCATGCAGAGATGGAGGTGCTGTTCAGTAGGATTTTCCCCAAGCTGAACATTCATGTGTTCAAAAACGTAGACTCTAATCAAAGGTATACCAAACAATGTATGTTTTTACTGCACACCCATAATGTTCATGCTTCATTACAACTAATAATCTTGGTGATTTTTTTTTAAAAAAATTCAAATGGTTCTTTCATACTGAGGTTTCTTTGACTCAATGGGGATTCTGCATCACTGAAAGACTTATAGCACTTCCCCTCTGACAAAAAAAATGAAAGTTTAGGGAGGCCCCTCTCTAAACTGCCTTGAGGCCCCTCCCTAAACTGCAAACCCCAGGATTCCACTGGATGTTAGAAGTGGAATCATAGTGCTATAACACTCTAGTGCCGAAATGGTTAAGGACAAGAAAGAGATTGGGTGTTTTCCACCCCAATTTTTAAAGAGAAGCCATAATCCTCAAAGTTGCAAATTAGTCAAACTGTTTTTACACAGGAGTTACAGTTTTAGAAACAGAATTCCAGGGACCCATTCATATTACAGGATTATGGTGTACTATTCTACATTAACTGCCATGGTAACATCCTGTGGACTTCCGGAGCTTATAGTCTGATCAAAGGCACCAGAGATGCTTTCTGGCAGAGAATTCTAAATGCCTCTCCTTACATTGCAAGCCCCAGGATTTCAAAGGAGGGAACCATGGCAGTTCAAGTGGAATAATAGTTCCATAATTCTGTAGTGTGAATGGGTCCAAGCTCAGCCATTAACTCACTGGAGATTCTCCTCTCAGAAGCCAAGGTACAGAAGCAACAGTGAACACTACACTATCAACCTCTCTGATGAGGAAATAGCAGGAAGAGGCAACTTTTCTTCTTCATCCTTCTTAGAAACTAAGAAAGTCTAAAGAAAGGATAAGCTGCAATATGGTCAGGTTTACTAATGGTACCATACAAATGTGCCTGACTGACACAGCTTTCCTAGGACATGTAGCTCTGGGAAGGCCACAGCAGCTGAACTATCTATTAATGACAATCAATTACTACCAATGCTTTTGGTGGATTATTTTTATATTGATAGTTCAAATCTTTTTGACATGAGATGAAGTCAGCCTGACATCGGTACCCGGAAAGATCCTGGAGCAGATCATTAAGCGTTCAGTTTCTAATCATTTAGAAAACAACGCAATAATCACGAGAAGTCAACATGGATTTCTCAAAAATAAGTCATGCCAGACTAATCTGATCTCTTTTTATGATAGAGTTACTAGCTTGATAGATGAAGGGAATGCTGTGGATGTAGCATATCTCGATTTCAGTAAGGCCTTTGACAAAGTTCCCCATGACATTCTTGCATCGAAGCTAGTAAAATGTGGGCTAGACAGGGCTACTGTTAATTGGATATGTAATTGGTTGACCGACCGAACCCAAAGGGTGATCACGGATGGCTGCTTTTCATCCTGGAGAGAAGTGACTAGTGGGGTGCCACAAGGTTCTGTCCTGGGCCCAGTGCTGTTCAATATTTTTATCAATGACTTAGATGAAGGAATAGAGGGCATGCTCATCAAATTTGCAGATGACACCAAATTGGGAGGGGTTGCTAATACGCCAGAGGACAGGATCAAAATTCAAAATGACCTGGATAGATTGGAGAGCTGGGCCAGGGCGAACAAAATGAAATTCAACAGAGAGAAATGTAAGGTCCTACACTTAGGCAGAAATAATGGAATACAGAAATATAGGATGGGGGACACGTGGCTGGATAGCAGTACGTGTGAAAGGGATCTAGGAGTCTTCATAGACCACAAGCTGAACATGAGTCAGCAGTGTGATGCGGCAGCCAAGAAAGCCAATGCAATTCTCGGCTGCATCAACAGGAGTATGGTGTCTAGATCGAGGGAGGTACTGGTACCACTCTACTCTGCTTTGGTTAGACCCCATCTTGAATACTGTGTCCAGTTCTGGGCACCCCAATTCAAGAAGGATATTGACAAGCTGGAGCAAGTCCAGAGGAGGGTGACCAAAATGGTGAGAGGCCTGGAAAACATGCCCTATGAGGATAGACTGAGAGAGCTGGGTATGTTTAGTCTGCAGAAAAGGAGGTTAAGAGGGGACATGATAGCCATGTTTAAATATTTGAAGGGATGCCACGTAGAGGAAGGAGGGGGCTTGTTTTCTGCTGCTCCAGAAACCAGGACAAGGAGCAATGGATTCAAGCTGCAGGAAAGGAGATTCCACCTGAACCTCAGGAAGAACTTCCTGACAGTCAGGGCTGTCCGGCAGTGGAATCTGCTGCCTCGGAGAGTAGTGGAGTCTCCTACCTTGGAGGTTTTTAAGCAGAGGCTTGATGGCCATCTGTTGGGAGTGCTTTGAGGGTGTTCCTGCATGACAGGGAGTTGGACTGGATGGCCCGTGTGGTCTCTTCCAACTCTACATTTCTATGATTCTATGATTCTATGATTCTATGATTCTATGAATGTGTTCTACATTGCCAGAAGGTGTCCTTCTGCTCATGGGCTCATTTGTTATAGTTTCTGATCTATTAATAACTAGAACATGCTTAAGGATTTTTTCTCACGTAGACAGACATGATTTTGCTCCATTTAAGAGATTTTTTTCCCAACTTTTTGATAGTTCTTTAAGTACACATACATTTTTGATGTTGCATTAGACTTCTGAAGTGTCGCACACACACATGCACTCTCTCATTCACTTACTCATTCCTTACTTACAGTTTGTATGCCAGTGGTGAGGAGGAAAAGCTGTGTTGTATCTTGCATGCAAAATCCGGCCAAAATGGCTACTACTACCAAAAAGTAAAACAAATTAAAAATAAAAGCCAAAGGGAGGAAAAAAAATACCAAAACAACAACACCAAAAAGCCAGACATCACCCCCTGTCCTTAGAAAGGAATGCCGTAGAGGGAGTGAAGATGAGAAGCAGGAGGCAGCGCACAGCTTCAAATGGCCTTACTCACTTTAACAGAGACTTTGTTGCCCAGAATATCCTTGGGTTTACGTAGGCCATTGGCTTCAGTTTTGCCACTGCTTTCCTTTTCCGCCCGCTTTCTCATGCGCAGGGTATGCCATGAACATGACTTCCTGTTGTACCAAAAAATGCACCAATCAAATGGCATATCTTAGAAAGAAGAGGAAGGGATGTGGAAAGGCAGTCAGCACACACGTTCTTGATACCTTTAGTTCTCCTAAGGAGATGGAAGCCATTTGCAATATGCCTATTTCGGTACAAACCTTCGGTTCTGAAATTCAAACTTGTCTAGAATGACTGTTTTGGTATTCTTGCCATTTGAAAAAAAATCATTTTCTTTAAAGGATGATGGAAGGTCTGCAGGTGAAAGCATACATTATGAATAAAATTTGCAACATGCAAGGGTTTAGAAGTAGACTAACAATACTTCTAGTTAAAGCAATGAAAGTAATGCAAAATTACAGCTAAATCCTTGGGCCAATTTCACAAAGCAATGCAAGGAATATATATTGTACATATATATTCCAGAATTCAGTGCCAGGACCCAAAACTTCAGTAAACAATCACTTTGTTAGGAGATTTACCATTTCCTGATCAGCACCAATACTTTTAAGTAGTGAAACTCTTACTGTTTTAATCTGCCTATGTTTTTTTCAGCCCAGCTGTACAATAATCTATGTTAGCAAATATCAATTTTTTGCTTTATGGAAAAGATAATTAAATATACTATTTCCACACTTGTCCAATCAGGTCCTTTGCCACCAAAACTTTTCTTTTGGAGCAGGGGACCAGCAATAAGAAATCAGTGTGAAAAACTAAGCTATAGAAGGCAGAACCTGATTAAGCAAAGCAAATATTTAAAAGCAGTTAATAACAAACTGCATGGTTATGGTTCTTCTTATGCATGTCAATCTACTTTAACAGAAAGCTGATCTATCCCCAGAACTCTAATATACTTTACACATGCAGCTGAATATGAATGCACTCCAGAAAACCAGAAGAAAAATAGCTGGGACCAAAGCTCAGTAGGTTGCTGTACTTGCCCATTTAATTCTTCATTCCGTAAGTCTATAGTAAAATTCTGTTATCAGTTATGGATCCTTAACATACAAGTACCACTGGAAAACATTTCACCAATGGGAATGGTAGCAAATGTGATTTTGGCAACAGCACAGATATCTTTCAACATTCATATATATATACACACACACACGTATGTTTACATATGTATGTATGTATCTGCATCTGGTACTTCTAACAGGGCTGGAGATCCTATAGATGTATGTTATATTCATCCTTTTTGCAGGTGGAGTAAGAACAGTGTGAAGAGTTACCTCAAATGGCATACAATCTGGAGATATCTGGCATGACAATAAGATATGGAACTGAACTTACCACTAAAAACATTTTGTTCCAATACTGAAATGTCTTGTGCTCAATTCATTAGATTAGTAATGTAACAGTAAGTATTAATGTAATGTAAAGTAAGGCTTATTACAGCAAGAAAGCCACATTATCACAAAACTAAACTTGGGCCATTTCTGCACTACACTGTTATAGTGCTATTATTCCACTTTCAACATCCTGTGGAATTCTGGGGTTTGTAGTTTATTGAGGCCAAAGATGCTCCTCCCTAAACTGCAAACCCCAGGATTCCATAGGATGTTGAAAGTGGGATAATAGCACTATAACAGTGTAGTGCAGAAATGGCCTTGGTCATATCAGCTTGCGGTTAGCAGCAATTTAAGGGCAGTGTATATAGATGGTAACTTGCTGCAAAAGAAGTCTCAAAGGCTACAGTTTGTAGGGTCATTTGGGAGAACTATGTGATACTTGGTGTTGCAGTCTTTTAGTCCTGTCACCTTCATTACACACACTCAATGACAGAGAGAGGAGCAGAATCAGATCTTCTGGTCTGGCTACAGAGCACCAGCAAAATGTGCCAAAGTAGCTTCCAAGCATAGAAAGCAGTGGCTCTGATCTCACTCTTGTATATTCAGTGGACATATATACTAAAAGTATGAAGAGGGCTTCAGCAGGCAAGTCTCATTTTAAAATCCTCTGAGAATTTACTTAGAGATTTTACCTAGCACAATGCACACAGCAGTAGTGTGGTAAGAAAATGAGAAGAAGGTATATATTATTAAAAGAAAGCTGGTGAAATAACAAGACCTATACAGAATCCCAGCTGACTGAACAAAAAACTTCTAACAGTAGTGAGGAAACATTTTCCATCTTTCCTAATACATTTGGGCCAACCCCTAATAATGCCATCTCTAATTGTGCCTCTGACTTTGATACAAATTGTACACAATGATGTCACTCTACAGTAGTGTGGAACGTGGGAGAGATTAAATAGGACAGCTCTAGGAATGTGCAAATGCACAAATTCATTTCAGTGACCATGCTTTTTTGAGAAGGAAAAAAGTCTTTTGAAAATTCTGAAATTCTCTATGAACATTTAGGCAATCATTTTGTTTATAGGAAGGCAACCCACAGGAAATATATCTCTACTGTATTCTCATGCCATGTTTCTTTTCAATGCCATGTTTTATTTTCACAGGTGCAAACTGTAATGCTTCCTTTCTCGTCTGGTAGCAGAACAGAATTGTGGTTGAAATGTCAGTGCTATAAACGTCACAGCACCAATCCATATGGGAACACCACTTACATACATTATGGGGAATTAGAGACCACTACTGGTGGCCAGAAAAAGTGTTTTTCAGCAACTGCTGTACCATTGGCATGGTGCATGGCACAATCCTCAGCAGACAAGCTAGGGGACTAATCGTTTCCCTGTCTCACCTCATTTGGTGACTACGCTTACTGGGCTGTTCTTAATGAGGTCATGCGAAACTGGCAAAATCAGCACAGGACTTCCATGATGACAGATTCTATCACTCCTCAGTGTTACCCTACGAAAGTAGGACCCCAAATGCCTCAAAGTCTTAGCGCTTTTGTGGGATGAATGGTATCTAACTGCTTGTTGGCCTTAAGTGAAGTTAAGCATTATACTTGCACCAATGCTTACCATAGTTAACACTGAGTAGGTTCCTTCTTAAACAAGAATTGCAAACTCACTTCACACTCTTGTTAGGACAGAAACCCTGTTTAGATTAAACAGCGTTGTCCTCTGCACAAACAAAACTACAAAATTACAGCTAATACTAATTAAATAAAAGGTTTGTGCGTGCAGTTCAGGTAGCCTGATATTACAACAAGAATGGACAACTTGCAGCCCTCTTTGTGTTGATTGCAACTCTCATTACTCCCTACCATTGCTTGTGATGGCTAGGTCTAACATCTACAGGGCTACAAGTTGTTCACTCTGGTTTATATACTAAGAGCACTAGATCTACATGAGGTTTTATTCTTTTTTTTTGCAATGCACATTAAGTCTATCCCTCACCTCCAGTAAAAACTCAGCTGAATATAGTCTTTCTGAAATAACTGAACTTTGCAGAATTTGTACAATAACCAACACTGATGTTTGACAACTGAAGACTAAAAAACCCAACAGGTTTTGCAGAAAAGGATTGTACCTTCAATATTTAATATCAAAAAACATATTCTTGCATTATTTAGTCATTTCAAATTGACAAGTTTCCAAAAAGGGAAATGGTATTCATACATTTGTTAAATAAACAACAAAAACTTGTAAGGAAAAGAAAGAACTGAAGAGGGTCAGAAACTGGTCCTTTCAACCTTGTCAAAACATGCTCATGGTGAAAATTTATTTTACATATTTAAAATAGTACATTTAAAATTATTAGTTACATTACAGGTACAATGATGAACATTGCGACTATCCATAATATTGCACAACCTGACTTCTTTAAATAGTGCAAAATACTTTTTACAGGAATGTATTCCAAAGGGGATTTTTCAAAGCAATTTTTTTTACAAAATATTACGTGAACAGAAAAAATAAAAATAAAAAATGTTACAACCTGTACAAAGAAATTGCTATAAACAACATAAAATTTCTCTTCCTTGAGAAGCCGGACGTAATCCAATGCACATATGTGGTTGGTGGGGTTTGTTTGTTTTTTGCTCTGTATCTTTATAACCTATATATATATCTATATATATCTATATCTTTATCTATAAACAATTTTAACACAAGATAAATAGATGTCCAGTCCAAATCAGGTCCATTATTAGGAAAGGATGGAAAAAAAACATAAAACATGCCTCTTAAACTGCCTATGGATGTCAAATGTTTACAAACTATAGGGGAAAAATGCAAAAATTCAACAAAAACCTGACTATCCCAACATGGATACCCCATGCTGTGTGATCAAGCAAAGTTTGTTCCAATGGCACTGTAGATTTTTTTTTAAAGTAGGAAAAATCCTACCATTTGGATTTTATTATTCCTCAAAAATCCATTTACTGCTCCCAGGGAATCCAACAGAGCACTTACTTTATGCTTCCGTCGTTATTATCTGTAGCTGATTTAGTGATGGGAGCCAAGATATTCCCTGGGATCCATCCTTCTGCTGCTGGTGAATGGTCATTGGCAGGCTGGTACACAAGGAACATGTTCTGCTGGTTAATGGCAAGCACTTGGACCACCTCACCCTGGTTGACAGAGATTTCATTCTCCTTCAGTGCATAATAATCTTTGATGACCACCATAGAAGAGGTCCCATTGCACCCACCCAAGTCATTCTGAGGAGGAGACACAGAAAGGAACAGTGAAAAGACAACTCTGGTACAATGACACATTTCTTTTTTGATTAATTACATTCTGTGTACCACATTCATGTGTGTCAAGGATTTACTAGGCATCTCATTCTCAGAGTCATTCTGCAAAGTTAGTGCACTGCCAACAGAGATGGATAAACTCTACTTAACAAATTCTACATAGCATGAATTTCCATGGGTCATCACATAAAGTGACAAATGTGCATGGTATAATCTACTAAATTTTATGATACCACAGTAATCTTTTTTTTTATAATCAATTGTATTATATTCTCATTCATTGCACAAAAATAATGAATGATGCTGTGTCCCATGAATGGATTGACAAATCATTGCTCGCTAATTACCATAGTAAGCAATGTCTCCTTTGATAAATGGTCTGCTCATGGACAATGTTGAACTAACTGTTGGGAACAGAATAGACTACACTAATTTCAGATAATGTTTTTTAAAAGGCTCTTTTGTAATTTAAGAGCAGGGGGAAAGGAAGAACGTCAAGTACAAATGCATCAGGTTACATTTGTCTCAACCAAAATAGGGAAACATCAGTTTTTTACCTCAGAGTTGAAAGTGCTGCGGCTTGTACAATAAAAGTACAGCAAATCTGTATTTTAAGAAGACGGTATCATATGCTCTCGTTTCCAAAACCCCCATGACACCTTAGCATCTCCATTAAGTTGGAAATGATTCAAAGCCACTCAACAACAATGAACAACAATGAATGCTGCAACAAATGATACATCTAGTTCATCATGCTAAGCTACGAACCTTTACTTTCTTAGGCTACAGTTCCTAGAATCCCTTAGTCAATTTTACCAGTAACCATGAGGACTCTAGGAGCTGCAGTCCAAAAATCTAATACAGATACTAATTATTTCTGAACCAGCAAGAAAATGGAAGAATGCTTAGCTTCTACAATAATAAAAGAAAATTCTTCAATACTTGTGTGTCTGTGGCACCTATAACTCTGCAGGACATTGCGCTACATATCTTAAAATTTAACAGGCTTTTAGATTTTCATACAGTTTGAAGGCAAAATTCCAAAATGGGGGCACTGGAAGCAAAATAGGTAGGGCCATCATACCTAACTCAGAATTAATTGGTTTTTAAAGGTCTAGAAACCAGGAGATGGGTCTCTGAGGCACTTTTGCTAAGATTCTTGGGCGGGGGGGAAGGCAGGCAAACATAAGAGTTAGTGAAGGACTTGTTGCTAAGATGCCTGTGGCTGAAAACTGACAGGAAAATGAGAACCACCTCTCTGAGGTACTGCTGGTAAGATTCCTGAGGTTAAAAGGGGTTCTGTGGGGAGAAAGAAAAGCAGCACAGGCCCCTTCCCAGGTATTAGGTATGTGCCCAGCCAGGGCTGGATACACTTCAGGCAGTAGACTTCTAAAGCTGTCATCTGGGCTACTGAGAGAAATGTGTACTCCGTCTCATCTGAATCTGAGGCCAAACACCCAACTGCAAGAACTACTCGAAAAAAGAGCAAGCTCTCTATTCACTTCCTCCACACCATACACTATTTTACCTGCCTCTACAATGTCTCTCCACAACCAGATTTTAAATTTAGCTTTTTAAAACTAAAAAGCACCTCAAAGCTTTAATAGCTCCTAACAGAAAAGGTGTTTGAACCTCCAGATCATTTTTAGATGCCTCTTTTCTGCACTCTTTCTGGCTCAATAATACACAAGCACCTTCAGGCAGACAGGAGCCATATTACCCCACCCCAAATGCACCAGGTGCTCCCCTTAGCCCCTGTTGCTGACTTTGTTATGGCAGCAATGAAGGAAAAAGTGCCCTTTTTTAATAGGTCAGGTTGCAAAGTTCCTTCCTCCCTGCTGTATGGCTGAAATTTCATAGTGAGATGGTAAATCTTACAGAGGCATGCCGGGGGGGGGTCTCAAAAATTGCCTGTGGAAATCTATGGTCTTCTTGTTGCCCATCCAGTTTATCTATTATACAAAAGTCAAAGTTTGTCTGCTTGTCTGTCTGTGTCAGGTGAAGACCTCATATGATTGGCTGTGTGAGGCGAGAAGACCTCATATGATTGGCTGGCTGTGAAGATTCTATGGAATCCTGGGGTTGGCAGTTCAGGGAGGGGCCTTTAGAATTCTCAGCCAAAGAGCTCTTGGGCCTGGCTGGTTGCTCTGGAGATGAGGCCCAGCAGCAAGGAGGAAGCCAGTGTATTCCCTCACAAACCAAACCTCTGTTATGTTAATAACTCTGAATACATATTAGATTGGGGAATATGGGGAAAAGTTACAGGTACTGGACAAGACAGTTTGGGGAATTACAGACACAGGGTCTCAAATTTTTCTAACAAGTATTACCTATGAGAAAATAAAGTCCTGGGCAATGCTGGGTATATACACTAGTATTATATTAAAAAAATCCTCATATCTGAAAAAAAAACAAAACCCAGGAATAACACACTGAGATGCACTGGAATGATATGCATGGTCTGTACAAAGTTAAGTAAGCAAAAATGTTAGCTACTCCAGAGAAAAGGGGTTAGCAACACCATTCAATACTCTACATATTATTCTGCAAAGCAGGAATCAAAAAGAAAAGAGTGGCATTGTATTGATTTCACTGTATGTTAAAACAAAGAGGTGATCCACATTTAAGTTGCATTTTGTTGCCTAGATTTTTTCTAAAACTAGGATATGAATAGGGGACATGAAAGGAAGGCACTAAGCACTGTAGGTGAATGGAATCCCACTGCTACTCTTCTTACTCACAAGGAATACTTATGACAATTGAACTGATCTTGTAAAGTCTAACCTGACAAAATCTACAAGTATTTATAGCAATAGCAGTGCAGTGCAAAGCACGCCCTAAGCAGTTTACAATGTGCTTAGCTAATTGCCCCCAACAAGCTGAGTACTCATTTTACCAACCTACAGAAGGATGGAAGGCTGAGTCAACCTGTAGCCTTGCAGGATCAAACTCGCAACGTTGTGGCTGCAGAACCAGCATTTATAATTTTGACCTGGAATTACTGAAAAGAAATCCTTAAATATTATGCCTTAGCACATTTGCTTGTAATCTTTCAAACAGACTTGAGCATCAATCCTTGTCTGATCTAGTAATCTGAGACAAACTAAATGTTTCATGCAAACGCAAGCAGTAGAGTCCCAACAGTTAATGCGCATTTGGAAAACTATGCCTAAAAAAAGCAGTAAGTGAGATTCTAAAGGGAAAACAGCTATTGAATCCAACACTCCATTCCCCACTTCTCCATTTTATGTCACCACCTCCTCCTACCTGCTTTTTTTTAAAACTGTCACAGGTTCATCACATAGGCATGATTTATGCCTGGCTTCCTTAAGTCAGACAAATGGAAGGTAAATAAAATCTGAGACTCTCCTCTTTCTGCTTGCTTCCAGCTTTTTCAACTGCATCATGCAGATTTTCCACAGGAGAGATAAAGACCATCCACTTTTTTGGATCCGCAATTACCATTTACATACTGATTCCCCAGATCAGACACCTGATCCACTGTCCAGGTCAGCAGAAGACAAACATAAAATGATGACAGTGACAGCAAAATGCCAGGAAAGATAGCCTAAAGACCAACACAGACAGTTACATACCTTGCTTTGCTCATATTTGTCTCCAGTCTGATGCTGCTCATGCCCTGTGCTGCCATTGGAGGTAGATATCTTCAGAGGTGGAAGAGATGGGTTACGCATGGCAGTCTTCAGAGGTTTATCAGACCCAACTGGACCTGAGGAATAGGGTCTGGTGATGGGCTGGGGTACCCTGCTGGTCTGCGGTCTCATTACAGCTGAACTGCTGCTCTCTTTGCGTTGATACTCTATAGGAGACTGTAGTGCTGGAGCAGAATACTAACAATTAGTTTGGGCAACTTTGTGCTTCCCCTCACATGAGGGACAAATGTCACTGTATTCAAACAAATACCATTATGCAGGAGGGCATTTTTAAACACATTTTTTAAAAAAGAAAATTTAGCTACAGAACAGGAAGTCACTGAAAATTCTTGTTATGAAGAGAGAGGGAAGAAATGTTATGAAGCATTATTTGAGCAAACAGAGTGCCACATCCACTGCTGCATATCTGGACTTTTCAGGACTCAGTGTGACATCTGCCAACATCCACAACAGGGCAATCACAACAGTAGTCTAGAATAGTAATTCTCCTCCACGCTGGATAACAAGTTTTTTTACTTGCACAGAAGCTCCTGTTAGTCCCTTTTGAATTCAAGTTGGTCAAGTTCATACACTGGTACATGGGACAGGCCAAAGTTCATTTGTAGAACTCCAGGTTTTCAACAAGAACAAAAAGATAAGTGCTACTTTCAAAAGCAGTTCCTCTGCATGTCCTCACCCACTGACACATATTTACAGGTTTATATCACAAGGAAAACAGAGTGTTACATAGCTTCAGCCAATAACACATCCTTTCTCCAGGATGCAAGTCTACCATATTGATCAGGACAAAGGAAAAATTGAATAGATGCAGTGACTAGTATTCCATATGTAAAAACATTCCCAGACCAATTAACCCCTTATTGTTCAGAAATCCTAACAAAAGAGGTCTCTCTCTCCAAGCAGAGAAAAGTATATTGTGGACAATTTAATACTGGATAATGAGACCAGTAGTATGGAAGAGATGCAGATAGACGACACTGATAAAAGTAGTAACATGCTCATTTTGCACATGTAGTACTGGCTGAAATTAGATTTGTTTTACTCATATATTTTTGTAAGCCTTAAAAAGTTAATAAAAAAAGACTTCAGGATTGGCTTCCTTGGCTTTCTGAATAAACTCAGAAGCAAGACAACATGCCCCATACTACCTGGCAGTTACCCAGATGCACTATGTTAAGTTACTTCTTGGTAACTGGTTGTTTGTATTCATCCACATTGTTTCAAAAAAGGACAGTTACTGACATAAAATGTATACCCCCCCTAACTTGTACAGATAATGCAGTATCAGTAGAAATCTGGCTAGATTACTTAGAAAAAAGGAGAGGGTGTTTCAGCTTAATATTTTTTTTTAAAAAAATCCTGTTAAATAGAATTTCTCTTCAATACACATGGCTTTTCCTCCTGTCACACCCCATGTACGTGGAATATGACAAAAGGTTTGAGCTCATAACAGACATGGAGAAGGCCTATAAAAATGAGACCAGGTTGGAGCAGGAATGAGGTTTCATGCACAGTAAGGTTGCATCCAGAGCTCACCACAAAGCCCTTGGGCCTTAGAGCAAGCTACAGAGATAAATTACCATTTAAGAAGTCCCTCTGCGTGTCCAACACTTGATTGATGTCTTGCACCCAAGCTTGCTGAATTTCTGGATTGGCAGCCTGCAAGACGAGCCTTTCTGATGTTTCCCGACTCATGAGAGCAAATTTGCAGGGATCATTGTCCACATTTTCTTCAAGGATTAGATATGTCATCTGAAAGCATTCAGAAGAAAACTCATTGCCAGCTCAAAGGGGATAAGGATCAAGGATCACTGTCAGGTCAATCATACAGCTGGGCAGCCCCACCACAACCATTCAAAGAACAGTATGCTTGCCTCTCCAGATAAGGAATTCTCTCAGAGTAACATCTCAGAAAATAATATTTGGCTTTCAATTTTGTTCTTCAACTATTATGCCAAGTATGTTCAATAACTGCTGAATTATCCCTGAATTACTGCTTTCTTTAAAAGGCAATGCCGTTACACTGAGCTCTGTTACTAATTAGCAAAACACACTAAGGTCTTCCAAAATAGAAATGGCTTTTTGGGTGTCTTCCCAGCAAATATCAGCATCAACAGAACACTGAGTTTCTCTGTGAGAGAACCTATAACATGATTTCCTCTAGCACTATGCTTATTGATAGTAGTATTCTGTAGCATTTTTAGCCTGTTTAGGTTTGAGTTCATCTTTTTTACAGCAATGTTTCACAGCAGCCTCTTTATATACTACCCTTATAACTTTGCTGTTTTGAATAGGTAAACAAGCTGACACGGTACAGAAAAGGGTTCTGCCTCTGCCTTGCTTCATTTCTGCTCTCAAATGCTCTCTTCCAAAGTGGCTTTTCACGCCTGACCAGAGAGCCACAGGGCTAATTATACACTTATTTGCATGTACCAGGAAGTTCAGCTCCTCAGTGGTTTCCATTAGTATGCTTATCAAATAACCATTTATACTTCCCCCTGCCCTCTTCAGCCAGTGCAATGGTACAAGTTCGCACGGAGGAACCATGTACACAATACACACATGCACTCACACATACATATAAATATTCTCTTAAGTTGCAAAGGGAAAAAAGAAAGCTTTCTCATAGTAGGGCAGACACTTCATCCAACTGTTGACTCTGATTGGTAGTGGCCTCCCAAGATTTCAGGCAGGATTCTGTCCTGGCCTTGCCTGAGGATCCCAGACTTTGCCTCGTGGTCTCCCAAAGAGAAACACGGTCCCACTTAGCTTCTGAAATCAGAAGGGATCTAAGTATGGTCAGGGAGGTGTGGTGGGTCTTGGCGTTAGAGAATGGCATGACAAAATCATAAGAATGAACAACAATAATGGCCATATATTTTCTCAGCCTCCTGCAATAAAGCAGAGGAAACCCACTGCACTAAGTGGTATGTAATAAATAAAGGGCAAGAGCAAAAGTGCTGTAATGATGGAAGGAAATACACCTTGCTATGTAATCACCACTACAGGTCCTTCATAATTTCTTACCTTTATGCTTCTCTTAAACAGATACCCAGGAGTAAGAGAGCCTTTCCTAAGTAGTTCACTAAAGATGACTATTTGCTCAAAGAGGAAAACTCTGCGCTCTTTTGGTCGAGATAGCCCTCCAGAATCCTGTTCTGTTACATAGAATGTGTCCTGCTGCAGTAACTTCCCTTGGGCTGCCAGTTTTCCCTACAACAGATAAGAAAGCAAACACAGATAATATGGGAAGAGGAAAGACATTTATTTATTCAGCTTATTGGTTGTCATGTAGCAAACTGTTCTCATGGAGACACACACAGATACAGATAAGGTACAAGTAAAAATCCAATGAATTCTTCATAAATAAAACCAGCATCAAAAAGTAGCACGTATCAGCCAAGACTTAACAAGCAGCAACCATTCTAAAAGGTTTTGCAGAGATAAACTGTCTTAAAGGTACAAACCAGGTAAAAAGAATATGTAGCCTTTTTTAAAGCCTGCAGGAACAAAGAGATTTTTGCCAGGTACTGAAAGATATTAAGGGAGGTGCCAGGTGAGCTTCTCTGGGGAGGGACACTGGAACTGGGGAGTTACCACTGACAAGTACTGTACGTGAGTAGCAATTCATGACACCTCTGTATGTGAGTGCTTCTAATGACAGTCTCATGGCATATATGGCAAAAGAAAATCTTTGAGATATTATGATCGAAGCTTTCAAAGCATCCATCAAACTTTGCATTATATCAGATTTGGGAGGTGTGCTGGTTCATGAGTTAAGATTCATTATTGCATGGTGCTTAGTAACATATACTCATGAAGAAGTATTCATCTTGGACTATACTGGAACATGGACGTGGAATTATATACGATGCAATATACAAATAGCTCTTCATATTTTCGATCCCTGCCAACCATCTTCATCAAAAAAACAGAGGGCACAGAGAATTCACATTTCTCTCACAGCACACTACGTTGTACATGTGGTGAGAACTTGTACTGAAATTTCCACTCACGTTTAAGATTTCACACCAATGAGTCTGTCAAGCAGATGTCTGTGTCTAAATTTTACTCTAAACAGATGCCAATATCAATGTTTCCCTATGGGAGTTATTCTGTGGAACAACGAAATGCTCCATAAAATGCAGCAATCTAAACACTATGAAGATTGTATATCGTAGAGGCATCAAGGTTTCAGAAGATAGAAAGCCATGATGATGTCTAAAAGAAAAAGAATAACAGGCCCACAGCCACAACGAGCTGCTTGCTAGGTTGAATTAGGTTCTGCAGATAATGAGATTGGCTACAGGGAATGGACAATTCTTATTTAAGCCAATGATTTCTCAGGTAAAACAGTGTGTTTGTCTGCACACATGCATGCTTACAAATGCAGAACCAAGCATGTGCTCCTTGGGCAATGTTTAAGTGAGAAAAAAATTGAATAATCATTTAACTGTGCATACATATGCCCCTCCCCCATATCTTTAGGGAAGAAAGATGGGGTTTTTAAAATGCACTGTTCAGGGCATAGTTGTTTGAATTAACAACTTGTCTATTAACATTCAGGACCTGCCTTTGGTCCCATCCTAGGAAAAAGGCAGTATATAAACAAACAAGCCAGTACGAAGATTTACCTCAAAACCCTGAAGACGGCCCAGGTTCATCATGTCATTGCAGCGTTTAGGAACAAGGCACATCAACTCAACAGCATTCTGTCAGAGAGAGACAAAAATGGTGGCAGGTCACAACAGAATTAAGTTCATCATGGAGCCATTAGTAATCACAATTTAAAACAAAACAGAAATAATATAATAGAGAAGAATGTACCTCTATGTCTGAACACTCCATTCCAGCCTTTTCACTGTATTTTAAGAAGTCCTACAAGAAAAGAAAATGCTCCCACTGAAATGATTGAAATGAATGTACAGTCCTCCCTCCACATTCGTGGGTTTGACCTTTGCGAATATGATTATTTCTGAGGCATATGCATGCCTTGTCCTCCTCCCATTCTTTTGCATTTTGCCAGTTGTGGAGAAGGAAGGCAAGCACCCAGACAAAAGGCAAGGCGAGGGGAGGGGAGGGGAGGCATATGCCTGCCTTCCTCCTCCCCTCCAAAGCTTCCTCTCCCATTTCCTTGCCTCTGGCCCTGGTGTGCAGAAGGGAAGGGAATGGGAGGAAAATCATGGCGAGGGGGGAATTATTCACAATTTTTTCTACATTTGTGAGGGTTCTGTGCCCTGAATCCTTGTGTAAGTGGAGGGGCCACTGTACTTTAAATTTACACATAGTATCTGCTTCCAGCTCTTATGATTCTGTGAGTCTATGCTGGTGGGGTTGAGTTATACAGCTGTGGGGTGCCATCCAATCCTATGAGACTAAATACTGAACCAACTCCTTATTAGAGCTTAAAATTGAAATGAAAATTTAAGCTACATTGACCTTAGTATTTAGGTTTACATTAAGGCATGTCATTTTTGTTTTGTTTTGTTAAAATAATTATCTCTCACTAATTCTCATCAGATCTCAGGATGGTATATAAATAAATCAATTTATACAATTCAAAACAATATTGGATTTAGAATAAAAATAATTTAAGCAGACTAAAACAAATTTAACCACTTTTAAAAGGTTTAATATGAAGTGATGTTTTCACCTGGTGACAAAATGAAGCCAATAGCACCACCAAACAGGCTAAGGGGAGGGCATCCACAAATGGACTGCCATAGCAGAAAAGTCCCCCTTTCATATCCTCCCACAGTATATTGCTCCCACAGATGGGAGAAAGAGGAGAGCTACTCTGGCTGATCATACTTGTTGGGCAGGCCTACACAGGGGGAGACATTCCATCAAATATCCAAGCCCTAAGCCAGTTAGGGCTTTAATTGTCACCACCAACCCCTTGGATTCAGTCCAGAAGCACACTGATAACCGGGTCATTTGCCTCTAGACTGCTGTTGTATAATTTCCATGTGGCCTTCCTGTCAGCAATGTTACTGCAGCATTTTTTTTTTTTTTTTTTACTACTGCAGCTTCCAAACTTAGCCTTGTCTTTAAGGGCAGCCCCATGGAAGGCAGAATCAGGTCATGGGGTTTGATACAGTAGGAAAAAAACAAGAAAAACCCAAATGTACAAACTTGGGTCATGCTTTGCTAGACATACACTAATAGTGTTATATTTCACCTTGAGTAGCAGCTGATACTTGGTTATTCTTTGAATGGGTTTTATTAAGAAGTCGCTGAGAGTTAGCCGCTGGTTTATTTCTTGCTGTATCTCCTAGAAAATGAAAGAAAGCAATATTAGTGTCACAAAGAGAAAAAAAATTATATTCTGCCTTTGTTTCACAAACTCAGGGAGGCAGCAGGCACAAAATTCTTTTTAGTCCCTCACCTTTTCATGCACATACTTTACAGATCAGGTAAGACAGATATCGAAAGAACGAATTTGATACATAAGAAAGTATAGGCAATTGGCATGGAAGCCTAATAGCCACAAACTAACAAGAAGTAAGGTAGGACAGAGAAGCAAAAAGGGATTGCTAAATATGATACTACAATTACAGGAAAGGATGCAAAAGGGTGCAAAGCCGAAAATCTATGAAAAGAGATCTCGGCCAGCATAGTTATAACAAGATACATGTACAACTTTGAGAGGAGAGAAGCCCTTCTGTAGCTGATATGTTTAACCTGCCACATGAATGAAGCATCCTGTGAAGGCAGCCAAATCTTACCTCAAAATATGCACCACATTCTGCTACTATATATTCAGATTTTGGTTTGTTTTGACAGTACACCACATACATGTGTAATCGCCTTTCCTGTGAAAGCAAAATTTACACAGCTGTTTTAAATTAAGGCCAACTACAACTTTTACCACTGAATGAAGATCAGTAAAAAGGCGAATTTAACAGTTCCCGTCGGTACAGAAGTAATTACTCCCATCAGCAGAGGGGGCTTGGTGAGTATATGCTTTCCATCATTCCATTCTGCTTTGCCTATTGCCATCATAAGACTGGAAGGCAACCATGAACCCAGAGTTGTTGTGTCCTTTCAAGTAGTTTCCCATTTTTGGTGACCTGAAGATGAACCTATTGTGGGGTGTTCTTGGCAAGATTTGTTCGGAGGGGATTTGCCTTTGCCTCTCTTGGAGGCGGGCGGAGTATTTTTTGCCCAAGGCCACCCAGTGGGTTTCTATGGCCAGATTGGGATTCAGACCCTTGTCTCCAGAATCATAGTCCAACACTCAAACTGCTACAGCACAGTGGCTCTCTATCAACCCACTACTATCAGAAAACAAAGAAAACAGGAGATAGGAAAGCCCACACATATGAGCTTGGTAAAATTATTTCATGGAAGATAATTAAAGATAATGTAATCAGCTGGCACCAGCACCACTGTATTTTACCTGCACTATCAGAGACACTATGCCTCTGAATGCTAATTGCTAAGAAACACAAAAAGGCAGGTGATACTGCCCTTATTGGTATCTGTGTGGCCACCATGGGTACACAATGATGAACCAAGCCAGCTTTTGGTCAGATCCATCAGCCATGCTCTTAGTGACGGAGCAAATGATAGGCAGATACTCCTGGGTATGATGTCAAAGGCAGATTCATGTAATTCCCCCTGCTCAAGAAGACTTTAGCACACGTGGGGCTAATTTACAGACTCCTTTCTTGCCTGTCCCTAAGTTACTGTTAATTCCTCAGGCTGAATGACTTACCTAAAGCAATGCAGCAAATACATGAGTGATCTGGGATGTAAAACCTGATTCTTGCTCATCTAGCTATTACTGTGGGGAAAAAAACCTAATGATTTTTCAATTATTTAAAAAATTACCAATGAGTAAAAATTATTGGAAACTGTGGTTTGGTTTTTAATACACTGAAATTTACATCTGTTCTAATTTAATGTTTTTCTCAAAGACATACACACTGTACCTAAAGATGGAGGCCAGAAAGCAAGAACCTAAATCATGCACTTTGAGGTGGAGAGAATGTATCTTTGCTATGCTTCTTAAGATATCAATAAAAAGGTAATATCACAGATCACAATGATTTCCCTCAAGCCATAACACCATGTGTATCTTATGTAGATGTAAATATGTTTAAGTATTTTTGCCTTTTCTTTTTAAACTAAAGGTAACTTTGGCAGATACCCAAAACAAAAATGTGTTACATAAACCCACAATCCTAGTTGTTCATGTTTTATTTTGCCTTTTTTTAGTGAATTAAAAAAAATACATGGGTGACTTGACAATCTTGGCTAGAAATATATCCATTTAAGAGCTGTTTTCATAATAGATTAACATGAGACTCACATGTTTGATGAAGAGCTGTGCTAACCGGTCATGTTCCTGAAGGCACTTTTCCAGTTCACCAAGAAAAAAACTACAATGAAGAAGAGTGGGCATTTATGAAATGTGCCCCAAAATTCTCTGCTGAATCATAACTATTTCATAGCAGACAGAAGCAGTATGGTAAATGTTCTCTGGCGCTAAAAATGTTGAAATTCACCACTGCATCATTTACAATATAAAGGATCCACTGTCAGATCTGTGGCAAATGAGCAGCCACATGTATAGACAAGCCTGCTAACACCAAACTGTTGGATATAACTAATTTCAGAGTAGACCTAAGTGTGTTGGCTCGATGTTTTTAAGAGGCACATACTAAAATTTAAAAGATGTTCAGAATTATCTGTTGCAGTGAATGAAACTACTCTTGTATGGCCACTTGGTTAGATCATACTACTTTGGATGAATGGGGAGTAAGGTTCAGAGCAAGTAAGATATATTGTAAACAGAGAAGCTTTGTGAATTTTAGCAATTTTAAATTTAAAACTGACTACAGACTTACTCTTTGTGCCAGTCATATATCTGGTGAATGTTTCCAAACACAATCTTGTCTTTTCCTTTCATGTCATCAGGAACACCTTTTTCTTCTATTCTTTTCATGAATCCCTTTAAGCAGAAAATCAGTGATCTTTTTAAGTAAGAAAGAATAAGTTACATGCTGCAATAACTGGGATTTTTAAAAAAATCCTGAAAATACTGGGTGCTATGAACTTTTTTTTTCCACACAAAGTTTATATTCTATTTTTTGTATTTCAGGGCTATAAGCCATGTTCAAATGAGACTTAAAAGACTTGTTTACACACATGCAGAGAGAGAGTGAGACAGACAGCAAGTTAGCAACTAGGCTCATAGAGCGTTTAGGCTTTTGAATTTCTTCCTTGTCCTCAGAGGGCAGATGAAGTTAATCTAATTTTTCATTCTCAAAGAACAAGGTCACAGTGTTACTGAAAAGCTATTCAATCTGAGAAGCTACAATGAGAATATATTCAAGCTGATTTGTTTTAACTCACCTCCACCACAGTTCCTAAGTCTTTGACGTAGTCTTTTTCTGTCTGTATTAGTTCATTTAGAACAAACCTAGAATTCCAAAGATATGTTTATTGTAGCAGCCAGGCATAGGTGTCCAGGAGTTCCTTCTTTTCATTAGAATATTACTTATTGCTATTGCATTCCATGCTGGACCTCAAAACTGATTTATATACAATTCATAGGTGGCCTTTCATCCAGGCACTGACCAAATCTAGACTGAGGTCTGAGCAGGGTGATATCAGCGCAGTTCTGCTTGATTAAAATAGGCACTTTTTCATACAGCAAAGGTCTATCAAGTTGCCTGCCTAGCAGTCAGAGATGTGAAGAGGCTGAAGTTATCTTATCATCCTACAGACATGGGTTGGAGGAGAAAAAAAGATCATAATAGGATAAAAGATGACTCAAAGCCAAGATAACACTTTTCTTCTTCCATTTCTCACCACATATACAATATCCAGTAAAATTAGTTAGTCTTAATTGGGCTGTTAGATTCTTTCCCCTCTATCTTAATACCCAGAGTAAACATCCTAATAGAAATACTACCCCCTAGCCTCAATTCCACTCATAAGAGCATTTATCAATGTTCCAAGTATAATTTTTAGTTTCTTACTTGCAGTATAAGCCAAGCAACTGAATTTACTTACATCCTGCCTCTCATAGCTTTGGCTTTTTGTTCCTCTTCAAGGTTTCTTGAAGGAGGTGTTGAAGGTGTCACATTTTCGTTCAAGCATCCAGTGGTGTCTTTCAAGCTTCCTCGGTAGGTGCCTCCTTCTAAAGTCTTCAAAATAAGAAAAACAAAAAGGAAAGGGGCCAATGAGAAATATCAAAAATATTAAGCATTATAGTGACCTTGTAATCACTAGTGACAAGGAAAAACCTTTCAATTTCCCCACGTGTGTAATCCACAGCCACTTTTAATTTTTCCCCCCCAGGTTAACCAAACAGGGATGGGAGGACAGAGCTGGTACCACTTAGCTCAAGCACAGTCTACGTCTCTATCATTCCAGACAACTGCTGCAGCATTTCCTTAAAATATCTGGAAATCCTCCTAAATAGGATTGAATTTAGGATTAAAACTTCAATCTCACACATCTACCTGGGACTAAATTCCACTAAACCTAACTGGTCTTACTTCTGAGTAGAATGCATACTGTATACAGTTACACTTTAAGTTATTTCTTTGCTGTGTTTCTGCATCTCATCTACAGGTATGCTTGGCAGTATAGTTTTAGTTAGGATGCAGTCTTGGTTTGGATTAAAGAATGCTAAATGGTACCCAACTGACAATTAAAATACAGTTCCATTTCCATGCACTATAGAGATAGAAGCCAAATGTGGCTGGAACCTCTCCTGGTGAGTAACACCAGTCTAATGCTCCACTACACCAGTGTAATGCACTTTTTAGAGCAATGCACACCAACAGCAGAGGTGGGGAGACAGAAACCTCCCCTGCTGACTCCTGAGTTGCTCCAGAGTTGGAAGGACAGTTTTCTCTCTTGACAGAATCAGCTTCATATTCCATCCCTCCGCACTCATTGCTGCCACAAAACCATTTTATCCTTGCCGGTGAGCTCGCACTCACACCACTGCCACCTATGCCAGTATAGTTTTACTGGCCCAACAGGACTATGGACTTCTTTTTAAAATGTGTGACATTATCCATTCGTGCAAAGAAACAAATCAAAACTTTTACAGTAAAAAAAAGAGGCACTGAGGCGTACCACTGGAAGCACAGTCTTGATCTGCAACGTTGTTTGCTATTGTGTGCTTTCAAAGCCACTTCCCACTTATGGTGACCCTATGGTGAACCTATCATGGGGTTTTTCTGGGGCTGAGAGTATGTGACATGCTCAAGGTCACCCAGTGGGTTTCCATGGCTGAGCAGTGATCTGAACCCAGGTTTCCAGGGGCACTGTCCAATGCTCAACCCACTATACCATGCTGCCTCTCCAACATCATTCCAAGAGAAAGCAGCCACAACACATCTAGTAAGGTTTCTTTTCCCTTTTAAATGAGTCTCATGAAAATCAGATTGGCATTTCGCCAGTTTTTTTCACAATTTAACGTAGCATATTAATAGATAAAACATTAAATTTACCCTTCCAGATGATATTTATATCATCTCAAAAGGCTGTTGCTATCCCATCTGAATTATGCTTCTTATTTTATATGTTCAAGACACAGAGCACCAGCAAGAGAGAAACGATACAAGTATACTGTTTGAATTACAGTTCACCTAACGCTCTACAAGGTAAGAATTCCACTTCTACAATTGCATCCTTATTCCGAATGAGCACTTAAAACAGTTTCCTCAGTTCACCTGTCATGGGAAGCTGTGGCTTAACAAATCAGGATATCAGCCTCAAAATCAGGCACACAAAGTCAAGAGAGGAGTGGAGTGTGTGAAGGACAAGATTTGTTTTCGGTCTGATTAAATCATGCCTTATTGAACTGACACTACAAATCTTGAATATGTTTAACATAGTGAACCACTGCTACAGCTCAGCCTCTGTAGTATGAGCAGATGTTTTTAAAAAATGGTCCCTCTAGGTTAAGATAAGAGGGCATCTCTGGCAAAGTTCACGATGAGCTATTGCAGCAAATACATTTGATAAGCATTGCAGAAAGCGTGTTTCATCCAAGGAGATATTATTTATTAAACTGAGGTAATGCAGCTCAATCTCACATGAATTTCTTGGGTATGTCCCACTGACTTCAACTAGGCTTGTTCCCTCACAACTGTGCATAAGAATGAAGTCTCAGTCCACTATTTTTAAATAGACATGATTTTGTTATTGTTGCTGTTTTCATTACTGTATTTTCTCTTCCTTATCTGTTAGCCAAATAGAGCGCTTACAGCTAGGGCAAGACATTAAAGGGAAAATATGGCTTCATAAACAATATGTTGAACAACCCTACATGCAATTTTCCAAATGTGATTCTTGACTCTGAAAAAAATACACAATTATAAATCAAGCAACAGGCATCATGGACACTTGACACCACCACATTCCCTTGACTGCAGCTTATGTCATCTTGCGCTGACATGACATTGAATATTCTAAAGAAAAGAAAATATTGTAATAGGCAAATTACTTGTGCTACCATCATACAGTCAGTGATCTACCAAGTAATCAACAGGTGTTATCAGCATCAGAACTGACAGTCATTTCCAAAAGTTTTTTCCTATTGTAGCTGCATTCTATCAACCAAACAAACATGAAACCAACATGAGAATGTGGACTGGTATTCAGCATCTTTGGAGAATCATGATGACAACAGCAAGGAGAGTCAGCAACAGGATCAGGTGCTGATTTATCATTTTGCCCAGCCAGGACGTTTTTCTTCACAGGATCCCGGGCCCCTACACTTACCAGCTTGCTTTTGACCAGTTTTTCTATTGCACTGACAAGATCCGCAGCAGTTGGGACATCAGAGGTGCTCTGTCGAGCAGCTAGCAAAGAGGAGGACTGCAAGACACCAGTTTGCAAAGGAACAGCAGGTTAGCAGGAATGAGGAGGTATTAGGAAAGCTGACAGGCTTAGCACTTTGAGGTTACACAATAGGGTACAAGCAGGAAAAAACACAGCAAGAGCATGGAAAATTGAGAGGAAAGGTAATGACATACACAACAACACAGCACCACTCAGAAGACTGGCAAAGCAGAGCAACAGCTCTCAAATTGTTTTTAGAGCCTACATCTGCATTGATTTGTTTTTCCCCCACTATGGAAGAATTAAGACAGTTAGCCTAGTTCTTCCTTGAGTATCTTGTATAATTTTAAAAATCTTTGCTTTAGTTCTGGAATATTGTTCTGGGATGCTATAATATCTCCGCCAGCATACCTAACACTGAGAAGCATATCTTTCTTTTCTCTGGCTATGTCCACATTATTAATTTGAAGAGCACAAAAAGGCATACCCCACACTATATGTGGAAAAACAGATCCTGTGTGTCATTGCTAAATTCTGCTCGACGTTCAGCTCATTGCCAAAAATTAGAAAGCGAAAGACATCTAGAATGCTGCTCTTCCCTAAAGCAGTCTTTAAAAACATGAACAGAACAGACAGATAAAAGTATCAGTTTCAAACACCTTCAGAATTCCAGAACTGCCAAAGGAAAATATATATAGATAAAACTTACACACTCCACACTCCAATGCAGGGGTGTGCATTTCTGTGTGAACAAGACACGTAGGAAAGGTAGGGCCATTTCTTCAGAGGTTTGGACTTCTCAAGAGAAGATAGAAAAGTCTGTGATGTGAATATATGGTCTATTTCTGCTCACTACAGAGTCCCAACATGCACTCAAAACACCACTATTAATGAAGCTGTAGATGACCTCTACTGAAGTACTGGGCCCTAATGAAAGATTTCTGGCTCAGAGCGCCAGGGTCATGGAATTCTTGGATCTTGATTGCTCTAAGCCTTAATTAGTACTATGAACAGACACTTTGAAAACTCATCCTCTACCATTCCTGTTTCTTCTATGTGGAAAGAAACTTCAACAGGTACAGAAACCCACACAAAGAAAGTTGGAAAATAAAATACTACTTGCACATTGGTCACATCAGATCTAAATGAGAGATTCATCTTAAAAACCCAATTTACTGGGATTAATATATATAGCTTAATTACTTCCACAGGTGCAGGTTTGTAGCCATTCCAAGGAGAGAAGAGTAAGAACTATTACCCAACCCCCCAAAAATGTAGTGAAATTAATAAGTGAAATGACAGTAAAGATTAGGCAGGTAGATATCTCAATAAAGCAGACTATTGTGCAAGAGTCAGCTGGCATGCCCAGGTGAAGGCTTATTAGGACCTGTTGCTGAGTGATCTATTATAGTTGCTTTATTCTCAGTAATGCCTGTGCTAGAAATTTTGTTGATATCCTCAGATAACTTCTCTTCCACTTAGAGGAAATCATCAGCTCAAATTAAAGTCTATAATTTCAAGGAACTGGAAAGGTTACTTCAGCAAAGAACCGAGAATTATTATTCTCCAGAGGCCAGAATCTTAAACATCACAATGAAAAGCTTTTAAAGGCCACAAAAAGTTGAATATCTTTCCAGGAACAAACACAGTAAACTCATCCTGATTTTGGAAAATGACTGATCTCCATTTACGAAAATTTATTGCATTCTACTCCAAGACAGGTGTAACCATGGCTTTTCTCCAGTCTTCTGGTTAACAGACACTCAAGACTGTGCTACTGGGCTATTTTTCTTCTGAAGTTAACAGGTCAGTTACTAGGTCACAGATTTGAAGCTCCTATATAAAGCCTGAGAGGCTCTGCAGCTTATGCAGATTTCAACCTCAGTTCAAGAGTAAAAGTTGGGTGATATTCAGTGTTTTTGCTGTGTTACACAGGTGGTTGTCTTTTGGTTACACCCACCTGTGGGAAGTTGCAATTTGCACCAGATATTTATGCCAGGTGAAGGAGCACTTATCTCTTTCCCAGTGGGAAAGAGTCACCCAAATCTGGTCACCCAAATCACCTCTCTCACTTGGTATTTGTTCTGTGGAAAAAGGGTATTTATACTTTCCTTCCACAAGCCAGAAAAGCTACTCAGGGTTATGGGTATACTTGGGGTGCTCTAATGAAATAGCCTGCAGAGAAACAGATAAGCCTTCTCCACCCCGCAAGGCTACTGATCTGAATTACAGTTTCCTATAGTTTCTTTGGTAGGAGGAAAAATATTTGAGAAAATCTTCACTTTGCCCATGGACAGAAGACATGACCTCGGACATGTGCCTCTTCCTCCCCAGATGTGATTGGACTGCACTGCCCATTATCTTTAGGCAGCACAGCCAATGGTTAGGAATTATGGGAGTTTGTTCCACATTATAGAATTAAACTTCATATGCAGAAACTTTTCGTATCACATTTTATCTAAACCCCAGAAAGACTGTCTTCCTCTCTTCATAAGGGAAGATGCTCCAGTCCCTTAACAGTTAGATTACTGGCCACTCATCATGCCTTTTAGAGCCCTACATTATGCTTTCTGAGATGGAATAGTATGTATTTTAGATGAATTTCAAAAAGAAACTAAACCCTGCAATAGCACACACAATACTGTATCTTTTTTGCTGTATTCCTGTGTCATAATGAAACTATAATGGCTATGAAATGCACAAACAAAGTGACCAGGCTGTATTATGTGCTTTAGATGCCCTCCTGGCTGCAATGATATCTACTCTTACAACAAAGTGAATTTGGACAGAGTTATAATTTAGAGTTAGATGTATAATCAGCCTGATTTGTTTGGTCTGCATTTTTGTTACATGGGAACATAAAGCTAATGCAGCTTACTCCTTCCACACAGTTAGAAAGTTAGGTCAATGTAAGTAATCACTAGCATCTGATGACAAGTCAAATATGAAGATAAAAAAGAAATTTATATGCAAATGCAAACACCTGTTTTGCTCCTCTCAAGATTGCTACCAGACTCTCAATGGAAGAGAATGCATTGTGACTGTGCTAGGTTTATGTCTTTTGATGAAAAAAATGTATACAAAACCATAAGCACATTTCAAAAAAGCACATGACTTAAAACATTTAGATTTCCAATAGTTTGCAGAAACACATTTTGAAAAAAGAATGAGAGAATGTGAACAAACCATATATGCTTCGGGGAAAAAATAGCATAAAAATATGTATAAACTTTCTTTCCAGGTAAAAAACCCCAGAAGTCTCATGATATGTTACAGAAATGACACAGAACAGGAATACCAGGGGCAAATGCAGACATGAGCTGACAGATTTCAACATGTGTATTTATCACAACAAGAAATGAAAAAATAAAATGAGAAGGAAGAACATTCACTAGAGCACTCTTCCAGATTGGCCCTTGGTATGTGCTGGATTCACCTTGTTCTTCCCTGCAACACAGGTGGATCCAACATCAATATTATGCTAGAACAGCACACAATGAGGCTATTGCTGTACAGCAGTTATTTTCAAACAGGTTTTTTTTGGGGGGGAGGGAATCAGAGATTCCTTGCACACTCAAAAGTTTCTTACTGAGATCAATAATTGCAGACTGGTCTTCTTCCTTCACAATCACTCATGCTCTTCTAGAAGCTAACGACTGCAGGAGGAGCTTTTGGTACGTTTTACTGCTCACCCTTACTTCATGTAAGGAGAAGATAAAGTCTCTGGTTAGTGCCCAATGTGAACCAAGCATTTTTACATATGTGTGTGTGTGATATACATCTATTTTCCAAGTGGGTTACCATGTGAGTCTGCTGCAGGAAAAACAACAGAGTCTTGTGGTTGCAGTCCGTGAAAGCTTACATCAAATAAAGCTTGCTGGTCTCTAAGATGTCACAAGGCACTGTGTTTCCCTCCCTCAGCTCACATGTTTGAAAGTCACTGCCCTATAGCAAAAGTATGAAATGCAAAATGAACCAAGAAAAGCCACAAAAATAAGCAGGCTAGATCATGAATATTTTGGCTTGGGGCATGGAGAGTAATATCCTTAGGCACTGTAAGAAAGACTTTGAAGCTGGAATGCACAGTGCCATTCTTTCTGGAAAGAAAGTAAAGGAGCATAGCAAAATTCAATTTATAGTAGCCTAATAAGTTATCATGCCTTGCTTCCTAAAATCAGCAGAATATTTTTTAAAAAGTCAAGTTATTTCAAAGAAGGGAGAAAAAAATTCAGAGCCCTTACCATTTCATCTTGTGTAGGATCGTTATCAAAAATCTTCATTGGTGGAGGGAGTGGTGTATGAGATTCTTCATCTGGTTCATCTTCACCCCAACCTTTCTTGCTCTTCTGAAAGCAACAGAATTATCATTACAAGCCAGAAGAAAAGAAATTTGATGACAAAACCCCTTCAGGTATGTTTACACTGTTGGAATTCCATGTGAACTCCAGTCCAGGCAGAGAGGAGAAAACGGTTAATCAAACTGTTAATCACTCCTCATGGTACACAATGGAACAGCTCTGTGGCAAACAAGGTAATTTAATTTCTGGACTACCCTCTTCTCTAGTGCCTGAAGAGGTGGAAAGGGAAATCCATATCGAATAGGTTAGACCACAACTTGCACTCAGCAAAGTTCTGCTGATACTGGATGATGGAAAGATGGTGACTTTCTCATTTCCCCTTGTCCCTATGGTACCTCCAATGCTATTCCATACAGTTGGGAATTCTTCTAAAATAGCATGGAAATAAGTCTGTCCCCATCATTAGGCAGAATAAGCAGCAATAGAGACTGCCAATCAGAAGCCACACTCTGGCTGCAAAGAATTTCCAGAGTAGGACACTGGTGGGTTTGTGAGAGCCATTCCACTTCAGCCATTCCACTTCAGAAAAATAACCAACATGCTCCTCGGTAGAAATGGCTAGGTCATAAGGCCTTGTTCCAAGGGGCCTTAGAGCAAAGCATGGTGGGTGGGGTGCCCCAAGAGACTGAGTGCTGTAGTGGCACAAATAATCTCCCATAGCATCCCATCAACAAAGTCTGGTTCTGAAAGCAACAAATTAAGGTGGTGGCCATTTTCTGGTGCACTAGTCTCCAAAGATCCTCTCTGCCCCTCCCTCTTGTAGTTGCACTTCTCTTGCTGCTTCACGCAGTGGAAGAACTTGGACTATTACTAGTGGGAGGTGCTCCCAACTAGTGATAGTCTTTGGTCTTAGTCATGGGAATCTGAGAAAACTGCCATCCCACACACTTCCACCAGCAAAGATTTTCTGAGATCCCAGTTCCATCTGTTGCAAAAAGCAAGTTTGGATGTATATTGTTATGTACAATTAGAAGTCTGGTAAGAAACAAACAAACAAACAAAAAATACACCATCAACATGCAGCATTACCAATGGCCTTTTAAAACAACATGATGATTTTCTAGATATTAATCACAACATGAGCTCTTAAACTTTTGCTCAGAGATAGTCTCTGTTGCTTACAATGGAAGGTGATTATCTGGTGTTTATAAATGCAACTTCTATCCAGTCCTCATGATCCTCACAGAACTGAATCAGATAATCAGGGATAATCAAACTTGTTTTCTGAACCTTTTTAAATTCCTAGCTGTATATTTTATGAACATGCTACCCCTTGATCAAGTTCCATACTGGTTTCTAGCATTGCTGTATTACTTTCTACCAAAGTAGCACTTAAAACTGTATGTATTACATCATCATCGTACAAGTAAAACCCTTTAAAATACAACCAACAGTAATTACAATAGTCATAGAAGAATCCATATCTGCAATTAGAGTGAAGGAGGACAGGGAGGGAGAGTCCACAAGGACTTTGCCACAAGGTGACCCCACCATCAAAATGGTGGGATGTAAAAATGCTGAAAGAGTTCTCAGAAGGGAGTTTTCAGAGATGTGGTATTCTCTTGCCTCATGTAACAGGGCACACCCAAGCCTGGGGGAAAAAAGTGAGAGGGAGTTGACATTCAGCTATAGAGATATGAAGACACTGGAAGGAAAGTAACTTGCTCGAATGCAACTTTTCTGTGTCCAATGAGGATATAGGGAGTTCCCGCTTTTGCAACTGGGCTGTACATTTTCAGTGCTACTTTAGAACTTATTCCAAATGAATCACATACAATTAAAAAAAAAAAGCCATCACAAATGAAAGTGTTAGGTTCAAACTATCATTCTTCCAAAGCCGATGTGTATCTGTACCTCATCTGCACTGTCTCCCTGAGGCGTGGTTTCGTCTCCAGGCTTGGGAGATCCCAGGTCAAAGCTCTTCCTTCCTTCGCGTACTTTCTTCTGCTTTTTGATGTTACTTTCTGCTTTCCCACTGTTCAGTCGGCGTACAGGGCTCGTTAGCCACTTTTTCAGTGTGTTGGTTGAGCGCTTTGGACCTGGGGAGCTCTGGATGGAATTGAGGGAAGATTGAGGCTGCAAATTGGCCACCGATTCTGATTTCC
Organism: Ctenosaura bakeri; assembly: GCA_948474755.1. Lineage (NCBI taxonomy): Eukaryota > Metazoa > Chordata > Lepidosauria > Squamata > Iguanidae > Ctenosaura > Ctenosaura bakeri. Next base: position 95,445 of record CAOLHI010002587.1, read on the forward strand.
CACCATTTTCATTGGAGGAGGCTGAATAGGAATCTGCTGGAACAAGAAAATAAACAACACTGTCTTAGGTTAAGACTATTTGGTAAAATTTTAAGATAGAAGAGTCACCTCAGTACACTGAACTTGTTTCCCAATTCTGTCTGGTTCCAGCACTCTATTTTGTTCTTTTTACTGGCTTATATGTTTGGTAAGTATAAGTACAGAGATCTTCTTTCAGTACGGGGGATCTTCAGAACTTTCTCAAGTCCACAGTACTACTACTGCTCTAGCAAAAGGGACAAGGAAAAAAAGAGGCTCATTACAGCCGGATGGATGTTTTGCTTGCCAAGGAAAGTTACTTCACTTTCTCTGGCCAAGGCAGAGGTCCTAAGCCCCTTTAACATGCCACAGCTGCCTTATCTGTTGAAAAAAGCTGACTCTGGCTGTTCACTGCAACTGTTATTTTCAGCCTGTTTGTGTACACTAAGCAACATGAAACTGGCAAGAGATAAGTGACTGCTGAAAATGGTTCCACTCTGCTATCTTATATGTGATAGACTTTGGCCATTTTCCATTCACAGAAGCCACATGATTTGGAGACTGGTAGAGAATGTAAACCATCATCAGAATGCTGCTTGTCAGCAAACTCCAAGGTCTAAGACTGGTTAATCTAATACTCTGAAAAGATATGTAGCATACTAATTAGTTACCTTCTTTCCAACTCCACAGTCCTATTTCACAGAATTTCCTTAAACTCACTGCATGCTCACTACAGGATGGGTAAATTTCTGTACTGCTTCAGAAAGACAGCCTCCTGCACCCGCTAAAGAAGTGTGGTAATTTAGAAGAGACAAAGTTGCCAATGCAGTTGGATCAGCTGCTTACACTTGAAGTTTTGCTCACTTCGTTTATTAAAATGGCAACAAACATGTGGGGACTTGGGTGATTATGTAATCTCATAGGGACAACTCTATGCAACAGTTCTTTGTTCACCAGTATCAGAGACTCGCTGAAGAGCATGCTAGTCTTGCAAATAGGATGGATTTTTTTTTTACTTGTCTCCACCCCACTTTCAAGTGAAATAAAACTGAACAGCAAACTGTTTATTATTTAATGAGGTTACACTTTTGCACAAAATGCTGCAATACATGCTAAACTTCCATAGCAAATTAACCTAAAATGATTAGATGGACAAGACAGTCATCAAGGTAAAGACCAGACCAGACCCTCCCAAAGAGAATAAGAGGCAAATTTCCTCATACACACAGCAAGCAAATAAAGTGTAGGAAGTTTCTATGCAGCTAAGCAACAATTCAAGAAAATAAAGCCTGAACAACAGTACCATTTTCATATCAGTGTTTACTTAGGACTTCGAACATTTGAGGTGCACTTAGGGTGCCTTTGAATTCTGTTCTGCAAGATTCCACAACCCTCAGGAAAAATGTTTTAGGGGACAAAGGGGGCTTAAATAAGTAGGGTGAACTCAGGGGAGCCTGCCTGCCTTGTTTTGTACAAATGAAAAATCTTTTGTTAAGGCAAAACTACCATTAGAAAAAACTATTTGTACAGAAGCAGCAAGGATTAGGTTAACTCAAATGTCGCAGATTTTCTATATTTCAAGAAAGAAAACTACAAAAGAATTCAAGAAGTATGAACATTTTTTCCCTTAGAAAGTCATTTTCTCTAATTTGGCTGATAGGGCTACTGTTATTTGTACCAGGATTTTATAACCTCAAATTTCTACTGATTTTACTCCCTAGATGCATTAGCCCAATGGATACATTTTACAAGAAAATCCTAGTTGCTTTCACTGGCTTTGATTACAGGTGAACATGAGATATAGTGTCTTCCTTTGACTGCTGGGAATGTAGAACTGCATTGAAGAAAGATATCCAACCCACAAAAATATAATCCCAGTTTTCACTAGGTCACTAGTGTGCAAACTATAATATGAACCACCTGCTCTCTTCTTTTAAATGATATGCCATGGTCTCATTCCTTCAGCTTAACCATTGTAGAACTGTATATTAACGGATGTTGTCATATTTGTTTCAAAATTTACAAGGAGCACTTAATATTGTAGTGACTATTCTGTAGATTATGGAAACAACAGGAAGACCAACATCTATTAATTGCAGGGAGTGGTGAGGACCCTTTATGCTAACATGAAAATCAGTAGAAAGACTATTAACTGATACACATTCTTATGTATTTATGAAGCAAGATGGTGACACCTGAAGCTTGTGCTAGGCATGGGCCATTTACAACTGAGAAGCAAACAGCTTTATCAAGCTTCTGCATGAGTAGATGTCTTACTCAAATTTAGACATCCTGAGCATCTGGGACCTTCACTATCATGAATACATGTCAATTTAGGAGGGTCTCAGAATTGGGGAAAGTACAGCAGTCACACAGAAAACAGCAAAAGCATTTGGAACGTATTCAGTTTTGAAGCATGGCTGAAAGAGATAATTAAGACAACTTTTATGTCCAGAGGTGACATCTAGAATCTCAACATCTGAATCTAGATCATCTCACTTATTAACTATATGCTGAAGTAACAATAAAAGAGGTAAGAGCCTTTTATCTCTATAAAGATAGCACAACCATATATAGGTGAAATTGTAACACAGAAGAGAATCTTTCCCTTAGGGGGGAAATACTATTTTAAGTATCACCATTATTCTCTATGCAAACAAAACAAAACAAACCCTATTATACTTACACACAATGGGCTGAATCCATACTAAATTAAGTGTACACAGTTACCACTGAAACCTGACTTAAGCCTTAACGAAGCTGATTTTAATAAGATCAACTGTTTTCGTTTGGCTTAATGTGTGTGTCATAATTATCGTTAAATATTTAAGTGAATCAACTAAAACCCACTGTTCAAACAGGAAGCAGTACAAGCTACATTAAACAATGTTTCACAATGACATGTTTCCTTGCAAGTTGCTGATTTGATCAGTCTTTTAAATAAATCCCAGGAACTCCTAGGTTCCAGATGTGATTCTCAGGAGAAACTGTACAAAAAGGCTGGCTTTCAAGTCCAGCCAATCCGGCATTCTAAATCAGCATTTTTGCTGCAGCACTTCATGGATCTCAATCTCAATGGCAGTGAGGAGCAAAGGAAAGATGGGGGAAGATTTGATTTCATTAATAAGACAAACAATTTTAGTGCCTGCAACATAGCCCCATACTTTCAAGTTTATTAAGAACATCAACTGAATATTGTATCTAGAGCTATCAGGCATGTACTCAACATTGGTGTTCTGCATTTCAATATGGCTCAGTCACCTAAAGTCACAGTTCTACAAACATACCTTTCTGACTGGTTGGTTGATAAGCGAATGTGACAGGACAGTGTTGGCTTACAGTTACTTGTTTTCCTAAATCACAGCAGAGTACCTACAATTTGCAAGCAGAACAAATAGGGTCCCTGTAATTTTTGGGGATGTCCTGCCCTTCCCTAAACACTTTCCCAGTTTTGAAACCAGTTCCTGGAGTGGAGAAGACTCCCATACACATTGTTAACTTTATCTGTTAAGATGGTACAGAGTGCATAGTGGAATCCCGCTATCACCCAGTGATCAGAGAGAAAACAGTGGGATTCCCCCTGGATCACTCACCTTCCCAGTTAGGAATGAAAGGGAGCCTCATGTTATCTCTGATTATTGATTTAAAGTCTACAGTGTAAATGAGTCAGAGAAGCATACTCTTAGCACAGATGTAGCTAGTGCATTTGTGTGTATTACTATTTCATGGCAAGACTCTTTATACTGAGAACTGAATTAAATTAAAAAATAGAGGAGCTTAGTCTAACCAATTATTTTTGGCATTTTTATTGTTTTACAAGTCAGCAGACAAATTTTAACTGGTTTTTCTAAACAGGTCATATCATAATCGAAAACTTGTACAAATCAAATTTATCTCGAACCTTGTCACGCAACAATGTAAATAAAGACAACTATTCTATAAAGTGGTCTCTATTTCAATATTTGAAGGCAAAAGTAATGGTTCCTCAGTTATTCAGAAAGTATGAAGAGATTGTATAGAATCTGAGATAGCTTTGCTTTTTGCTTTTTTTTTTAAAGGAATAACCAAATAGAAGAGCCAGGTAATGACTGCTAAGTTATTAAGGAAACTAGGATGACTATCAAGCTAACCAGCTTTCAAAATGATGTATCTTTAGACAGTTGCAAGCAGATTTGGAACCATATTTTCAATTACATTGTACTAAAGCTTGAGAAAGCTTTTAAGTATTACAGTGTTGGTATATGACTCTATGAAGGTTGAATAAGATCTATTCAAAAGTTACAGGTAATTGCTGGGGCAACAGATGCATCTATTTATCAAATATTTGGACATACATACTGATAAGAAAATATTGACCTTTTTTTGAAAGAAATATGAGAAGATCAATTTTACCACTGGATTGTTAATGACAGTAGAATCAGAAACTGCTGATTTGTACAGTTATTAACAGCTGCACAAATAAGCAATCCCCCCTTCTAATCTTCATGCAGCTTGAAAGTCTAAACCGCAACCTGTTTGCTTCAAGGATGAGTGACAAATTTTAAACTTCTAAAGAAGACATGCAAACACCCCAAGTAGAAGTAGACTAAATACAAAGTGACAGACTTCTAAGAGAAATATGAAGACAGTTTTTATTTAGATCTAAAAGGGAACAGAAAACTTGCTTGATTCTAATATTTGGTTTATTTTATCCAGGTTGTCTAGGTCAATAAAAAGTTAAACAATCAGAGCATTACTGTGCAAAAACTTGCCTTCCCACCCTATATGAAGAATGTGATTATGGGATTAACATGAAAGGGTTTTTTTTTAAAAGCTAGAGAGCCTTCATCAAAATACTGTCAACTCATCATACCACAGTTTCCTGGATTGTGCCCTTCAGACCAGTCTTTAAGAAAATACACCCAGAGCAACATGAAACAACCTCAGGTAAATACTCTCAACTAAAAAATGAAATGAAACATGAAGCAATGCTTTATTCAGCTAACAGTTCATGTATCTTTAAAAAAACATACTTGAAAATATACTATAGATTGAGTGTCTGACCAAATTCCAATTCTAGGAGACATCCAACCACAAAAAAGGGAAAACAGTATTTTTCATTGGATCATTATTTCTTGACAACATGAATAGACAAAAATGTATACAGCAGCAATTTCAAGGCTAACAGAGAAGAAGAAATTTCTAGCATAATTTTTCATGGACTCCATCCAGTTCATCAGATGCACACAGTTTTCTGGACAGCCTTTCCAACAGAAAATATACTGAGACAAACATGAAACAAACATTGCCATGTAACTTGGTGGACCACGCACGTGATAAAGTAGATTGAGTCCACAGAAGTGTATACTAGCAACTTCTTCCCATTTCGTCTCAAAGGTACTACCGATTCTTCTGTGTTTTTTAATGTTAGAACAGACTAACATAGCAATCTCTTTAAATACTACTATGTTAGTCACAAATGTTTATCTGCAACTGAAGTTGCTATATAAATTGATAAAGCAAGAATCCTAACTTCAGCAGGACATCACTCAAAACTTCAGATATGATCTTACTACGAACCTCTATGCATTATTTGCACACACCTCACAACAGCTGCCGAATTTTGTACAGTTACCAAGTGTACCTACCATGAAAACACAATATAAACACAATAGTCAAACTGAAGTTTCAACTGTGTGAAAGTTGCACTATCAAACAGAAGCTTGGAAATTACTCTTTGCAACTCAGAGGAGTTTGAGGCAGGTGAAAGGAACCAATTCAGCTTTCATTATTTTAACCATAACTTAAAATATACTTTAAAGAGTTTTAAAATAGTGTTCAATAGGATAACTTTTAAAAGATTAAAAAAATGAAGTATGCCAGCCATTAGGAGAGACTGAATCTTGCAGCCTATAAATCTTGCACCCTTTTTTAATAGTCTTATACCATATATGTGTAACATAGTAATCTACACGCAGAATTTATTTAGTTAATTTATATACCACCTTTCTCTTTACACAGAACCCAAATACTTACCATTTCTGCTTTCTGAAAAAGTCCCAGATGGATCTGACATGACCTTTGCTTGAACAATGACCCATGCAAGCCTATAGTTTACTGCTTCTTCTGAAGCAAACGATTCTACTGCACCCCTCCATCTGGACTGATGGGAAGATCTGATCATGACTAGTGTAGACATAAATAGAATTACCCATCCACAGCAGAGTATGACTTGGAATCATGGCCAGAACACAAAACCACACAGAGATACAATGGATAGCTCCCTTGGCTTACTGGAACCTTTTATTATTGAATATAGTATTTCCTGTGGCATATCATTTATGTATTATTACCCAGAGAGACAAAAAGGGCCTTCTTGGATATTATGCAAAGATCATAGCCATTATTCATCTGCTGAGGTGAGAGTACAAGAAGTGCATCTGTTTTATGCAAACCACCTTCTACTGTGACAACTAACCCATTGTCATGACTGTGCCTGTTTTTTGTGAGGATAGATGCAATATTTGAATCATGACATAAGAGGCCAAATATGCAAACATGTCTAGCCTTTTCAAATGAGTAGTTTTAAATATCTTATCGGTCTTTCCCTTGACACTATTTCCCCCCATTTCCCCCATTTTTTATAACTGTTGCTGTACAAAAGGTGAATGGCAAGAGTGGATTAGGAACAAGTAAACCCGGTCTGAAATATCCACTTAGCAATGAAATTCGCTGGGCCAGGCCAATTCTCTGCCTACCCTACCTCAAAAGGGTTGTTGTGAGGATACTGGATATGGGGAAGAAACATGTACAGAGTTCTGAGCTCCTTAGAAGAGTGAGATAAAATTTTCATAATTAAATGCAAAGTTCTTGATTGCATATATAAAAGCCAAACTGCTCCAGTTCTGCAGAATTCAAAAACATGTTCGGTAACTGCTCTTGCGTTAAATGTAGGTGGCAAAGTTAGAATCATAGAGTTAGAAGAGACCACAGGGGCCATCTAGTCCAACCCCCTGCCATACAGGAACCTACATCATTCGTGTGTGTGCGTGTATTATTATTCTGAACTTGTACTAAAGTAGTTGGTGACCTTATGAGTCATTTAAAAGCTAATAAAAAGTATTGCCACAGAGTATTTCAAGTTTAAAAAGAAAGAAAGAAAGAAAGAAAGAAAGAAAGGGAAAAAAAGAGCAGAGCTGAATACACTGACTTAGCTGCAGATGGTTACAACTGATAGCTAGGTGGGAAGGTGGCCCAATACATGATAACAAATGAAAGGAAGAGTGGAAGATCAGTTAGCAGGCAAGTCTTTCACAACATTTAAGAGTATAACTGATATCCTTTGTGAACTCTGCTAACTTTGCTTCTCAAGAAGCTGGTGACTTTGTAGACTTAAACTTCACCATCTGTACTGCTTTGCCTCATGTAGTCGTTCAAGTCAACCAAGCATAATAATTAATTAGTTCTTCCACTTCCTCAAGGAATCGCCCTGAAAGAATGAAGTCACAAGCCATTAGCCAGACAGCCTTTCCTGTTCTATGGCAAATTGTGAAAGGAAGAAAATGAGTAGGTGACTGCTATATACTAGCTGCCTGGACCAATCAAATTTGCGGCTAAAGAGAAAGATGAGAAACCTGTTTCACGAATTTGGCTCAGTGAGCTAAGATTATGAGTCACAGAAATCCTCCCTATTTAATACAGTCTCAGCTTTTTGGACATCCATCCTAAATTGTGTAGCAACAATGTAGTGAAGTCAATAAGGTCAAGTGACTATTAAAATGGATCTAGTTCTTCTCACTCTTTTGGGCCCAGTTGGAGGATAAAAGTCTACTGCATGGGCTTAAATCCTACTGGTATTCCCAACTAGAGCAGACTCATTGAATCAATGGAGTTTACACACATTTACTTAACATTCAGCAGTTGGGTCTATTCTAGTTTGTACTAGCAATTGGATTTTGGCCCTAACATTTGTAAATATCCAAATAAGTGTGCTGAAATCACCTGCCCTATTGTTAAGCTGAGAAAAGAGGGCCTCTTAGTACTGCAAGCCATGCTATGTAGTTTTCAAACAGTGGACTGCATTACTCTACACAGATTTCAAGAGAGGTACAAGACAATTATGACTGCACCCCTTTCAAGTCAGCTGTCATTAAATTCCACTTGTAGAAATCACTAAAGACTGTGAGTGTAAGATCACTGTTTTAAAATAATTAGCTATTTACTATCTGTAAGCATACTCTTGCAGGGCTTTATGCTTTTAAATTGTTCTCATGTTCCATTTGCAGATTGTTTACCCACTAGCTTAATCAGAGTGAGACACTTCAAAAGAATTATTACAAGAAGCCGATCTCCTTTTAAAATCAGTGTTGTATAGGCTGGTGCTGCCCTTAAATGATGCAATCTTTTCTAATAAGTGATTTATGCCATTAATAATCTGAATGAAGAATCTTGAATAGCTGATTTTGGAAGCCCACAAAGATCATCTTGGATGCTGCACAGAACAATGGGTTTTCTGTTTAGCTAAACATCTGCTGGGAAAGCAAATGTATGAGAGCAACATTAGAACCTTGCATTGCAACTACTGCTCCTCTGAACCATTTGAAGAATGGAGGAAGGTGCTACTCTCAGGCAGTAATTCTACACAGGCATACCTAGAAGTAAACTTCATTTGAATTAAACAATATTTATTTCTGAGTAATTATGCAACCAGGGTATCAGTTTGGCATTTTTAGTAGGGCCAACGCAGACTTCCTTAGCCTGGCACCCCCTGCCATGTCCATGGTGGCTGAAAGATGTAGTCTGAAATATCTGTAAGTTATAAATCTGAGAGAATGCTGAACTACCTGAATGGTTAGCAACTCAAGCCACTGTCACCCCCCACTGTCAACTGCAATACTGAAAACAAAGGTTTAACTGCCATTACGATCAAAGCTTTCAAAATTTTGAACGAAACATGCTATGTCCCTATATTCTCTTTCCTTGTTTTAATTTCAGAACACCAATAGTAAATAAGGGCAGCAGGTATAGGTTCGCTTATTAACATGGGATTTTTTCCCTTGGTGTTTATGAAAATTAGATTATTCCTACCAACATGTCTGAGTCAAGGATTAAATTTGTTCAGTTAACGGCAAAGACAGCATCCTTCCTTCAGCAATTAACTAATCTCTTAAAATCAAATTCAATTTCTACACAGTGACATATCAACAATGATACTTTATATGCCATTTCCCGAGATGAGCTGTTCTTAAATATACCAGGTTACATGATAAATTTCAGTTCATCCTAAGGAGTCATCAAGAGATTAAGTACTCTACAAGACACAAACATGGAATCTTCCTTAGGATACACTGTAGGAGGATTTGTTTCATGTAAGGAAATGCCCACAGGACTGCTACTTCTGTGCATCCTCTGTAGAGCCTCCAGGAATAACAGGGATGGTACAAGAGAAATAGCAGCTGAATCTCAGAAATGTTCAGCAAAAAAAGATATAGGCACAGTTCTGTTAACAAAATCCCTGACAAAGGAGCTCCTTTTTACAAAGCCTTTTTACACCCAGCTAGTCCAACTTTTCCTCCTAGCCTTACATAAAAACTTAACAGCATCAGCATAGACAGGTGATGCATAGCAGCAGTATATCTGCAGTAAACCCTGCAATAAAGCTTGAGCTGAGAAAGAATGGGATTCTACTCTAGCTGATCCCACTGTGTGCCTGCCCACAACAGGCAAGGTGAACAGCAGCTGCCTCGAATATTCCTTACATCACATGCATGAAAAACAAAACAGAGAGAAAAGGGGAAAGCAAATAAGCTTCCCTTACCAGTCATCTCTAACATGTTAAAGAAGCATAGATCTGGAAGTCTGGCCAGCCAAATGGAAATTCTAAGAAAAGGGGTGGCTGGTGAAGTCATCCCTGGTCATATTTTGGAAGAAGATCTCAAGTTGTCTCTAGAAGGTTCAAAATGTTTTTGTTTTACTTATACAAGGCTTGCCTGACTTGGTAGTTTCATTTCCCATGTGTATATTGCTAATTCTGTATAAAAAGTTTACTGAAATAATGGGGAACTGCTTTTCTTTTTTGTGGTGCAGGAAACTATCCCTATCTTTTTTATTTTTACCTCTGGTACCAAAATTTCTTTTAAAGAAGTAATGCTCAGGAACACATCTATTTTGTTAACTGAAGTATACCTGTACTCTTAACCATTCAGAACATAACTAGTCTGTACAGATGGAGTTTAAATAATGAAGTATGATTCAAGTAACCAATATCAGTGATATTGGTTGCACAGTATACAACATGGTATTTAAAAGGAACATGAGTCATCATCAGCCTTTGGTATAGAAATTTAAACAATGCTTGCCAGTCTTAAAACCAGCCTTTTCTTTTCAGTAGCATGAAATAATATTGCAAAGATATAACAAAAATCTGTTCTCTTAATTATCTGTCAGGCAGCAGGAAACTAAGAGAATATCACCTCAGAGGACACACATACATGGCCTCCAACTCCCACACTGAACAAGCATAGCTGTGCCTAAGTACATCATCAGTCACCTAAAAGCCACCTTGACATTTTTCCTAGTTAGAGATAAATCTCAGATTGTAAGATATGCCGCTGCTCAATTAGTCATAGTGTTTAAACATTTAATTATCAGCTTCATAATTGCAAACAATGAGCGATTAGCTTCTAAAAAAAAGTCATATTCAGGGAATTGAATCCCACTTTGGGTGTAACAATATTATTCAACCAACCGAAACAGAACTCGCTAACTGTGAAAAAAGAACATGAAACCTATTTAGTTGACTTTTCCATTGACCTTATATTATTAGATTCTGAAGTCATCCCTTGTGAGTAAACTTAGTTTAGAACATACTTGTGCTTTAACCATTAGGGTAGAATATGCCAGTTATATAAAATACTGGTTCTTGTAATTTTATTTTAGTGAACAGGTTATCAAAGTGATTTAAAATAATTAAGAATTCATTTTGAAACAGTATACAGTACTATACAAAGCACTATTTATCCATTCATTTTAAGTCATATGCTAAACACTATACTCAGATGAACAGCCTAGAATTTATACGGAGAGTTAATCCAACTACAAAATAAAAAGGCTGTCTAGAAGAATAGTTCAAAAATTCTTGCTGTCCTAGACTGGTAAAGCAGACAGTAAGCCCTGCTCTGGAAATACTTGTTGCCCGAATCAGTCTGAGAACAGGGTGGATAACACTGCTTCGATCACTTACTTCAGCTTACTTAGGGTTGCTCTGCCCTGCCATTGTTCTATGGGTTTCAAGGATAAGAGGCAAAGCTGGTGAATGCAGGTGTTAATGCCTGACCAGTCATTCCAGAAGATCTGCTACTGACTCAACATAATGGGTGCAGACTGCTACATTAAAAATATACAGCTTGCACTCTACCTTGGAATTGCTGACCTGTGTACTAAGTATTCAAGGTTTACTGTGGCGTCAAGAGAAAGAGAGAAATACACCCTTCTTTGTAACCAGAGTGTGAAAAGATACCAACTAATCTCCCTTTGATTCTTAAGGTAACCAACACACTGTACTTTATTTCCACAAACCACACCCCACCCCCAAAACCACACAGGACTGACTTGGTCCAACACTTTGGAACAAATTAAATCCTATTCATTATTGTGTTGTATAAGAACGAACTGAAAGCCCATACCTATATATAAGGGTTCTTTTAATTCCTCACTCTTCCACTAGTCTCCTTGTGCTTGTACTAATTACATTATACTTCTTTCCAAAGTCAATTACATTAAAAAACAAAATAAAAAATAAAACAAGGAGGATTCATGCTTAAATGCACTGAGCTAGAAAGTTAACAATACTTCATACTTTCCCTTAGCACAAACTATCCATCAAATATGACAGTTTTATAGGCCTTTCAAATCTCTCCAACACATTCTAACCAATTGTTTTCCATAGTCATGATATCAGCAGCCCCTCATTTCTCAATGCATGACATTATATGGATGGTCAGTTCTTTTGGAGATTGGCCCAGTGACTCTTTAATGAAACTTACAGCAAAGAGATTCAGCAGTAAGCAATTTTAATAAGTTTTGCTTGAAACAAACAGATAAATAACTTCAGTTGATGTACCCAATAATTCTATCACCCAGCTGATATAATGGAATATGTGACAGATTGAAATCAAATAGTACTTAGCAGCTGGTCAAGCTGTAGTTGGGCACAATTCATCCACACATTTGCAGTCAGTGTTGAGACTACATTTTCAAACTGACTGTGTGGTTGTACATCTGTACTATCAGTTCTGAAAATATCTGAATTTAAATGGGTCTTTCCCCATTTTTAAGTATGCATCACTTTAAATGCTCTGAACTGGACTTCTCCAGTCTTGGCACAATGCTTTGGTGTGCTGTGGAAAGAAGAGAAAGAAAAGAGGAATCTGTGCCCTTGAGGTGACATTGACATCTAGCTTTCTATTCGGGAGATTAGCAAGAAAACAAAACTGATCATTTTTTTCCAAAATAATCAAGTTATTCCAATTCTACAATAACATAGCCAGCAGACATTTTTAACAACAGCACCACACAGCCAAGTTTAAGCTATGCTGAACCTTTAGAACTGTTTTCATCTCTTTCCATCTGAAATGATGGCAAATTTTCAAGGTAGTTTTGGAGGGGAGGCTCAACCAAAATCATGAGTAATGAATGCATTTATTCCATCAGGAGATGGAATAAGGTTAGTTTTCTTTTCTTTCTTTCGTAATTTCATATAGGGTATCTTTTCATAAAATTATTTTTTTCATGTAAGTAAGTAGTTATGAATTTACCTTAATGTAACAATTACATATAAACAATTGTTACCTTAATGTAACAATTACATATAAACAATTACATATAAAAAAGAATGTCAGCCTTAAAAGGCAAGAGAACAAGGTCAAAACAGGGTCACTTTTATGGTACACATTAGCCAGAAAGGTTTATGGGTTATATGTAATTTAGATTGCTGGTTCCATGCTAACTTTGTAAAAGTGGGCTTCATACATACACATCATGTTCTGTTCTAAGTAACTCATTCTGGGTTCTTTGATAGCAAATTATTCCAACCTGGTGATGTTAAAAATGGGCAGTTATCTTTAAGTCACAGAACTACTTGCAACATGCTTTACTTAATCAGCCCTCTAAGCCAATAATCAAACTTCCAGCAGAGGAAGGTACCACTACTCTGAAATGGGAAGGATCAGATGAGATAAGGCTAGCCATAGCCCTACAGATTATTTTTTCCCACTACTTTCTATGCAGACATAGTTACCTTTAGAGGGAGTGTCATAGAAAATACTGCATTGATTCTGCAGAGTACTCCTGCACAATTAGTTTGGATAGAGCCAGGGGAGAAAAATAGCATGACATGTTGAGTGTTAGTTTATTGCAAATTTTGCCAAGGAAGAGAAAATAAGCTTTTGAGCATCCTCCGTCAGGGACCTGATGGAGCTTTCTCATCAAATTGGCTTGCACATTTCTACCCTCCCCCACAAAACAAACTTTCCTCTTATATAATGTCTTATATAAAAGCACAGAGAACAGATTCCATTACAACAGTGAAACAACCTCTACTAGCTGGTAAGAAGGGCTTTCATAAGTCACATTTAAATAATTCCAGTTGTTTCCTCATAGTTATCATTCAGGAAGTACAAGGAAACTTGACAAACTTGTTCAAGGCTCTTGGTCTTCACCATCATTTTCCTTGCCAAACACAATTTCAGATCAACTGGGCTGAATGTGTATTTACATTCTCTGCTTCAGAACTCAACTAGAAACAAAAAATGCTCAGGTCCATAGCTTTCCTTATAAGAATAGCTAGTTGTAGTGCAAATCAGTGTAGCAATGTCACTGGATAGCATGCGTCAGAAAGATTCTTATGTCCTTGCCAGTTCTTAGTAGTGCTGTACTGTTGAAAGTAAATTTGGCTTCCACATTTGCAGGTTTAACTTTTACAGATTTGATTATTTATAAGTTTCTCCTATCCCTGCCCTCCATGTCAAGTACTTCATTTCTGGAGGAACCTTTCCTCTCAGCAGCTCTGATTAGGCTGTGCAGGCTTTTAAAAATCTGCCTCTTTCACCATCATCATTGTCCTCTTCCTCCTTTACTAGCCAATGTCTGGCCAGCTAAGGATGGCTTGCTGACAGACTTCTCAGCACCACAAACCTTCTCCTGATGTCCCCACCCACCCAAGAAAGGAGACGGGCAAGAGAGAGGAAGTTACAGGACCACCATGTCAACCCACCTATTTCCCTTCTCCTTTCCCTGACTTGGTTTTGGCCCCATCATGCCATGACCCCCTTCCCACAAACACACACATATTTTGATATCCATTTTTGTGGGTGTCCTGCCACCCTAACCCTAGCAATGTGGAAGGCCCATTGTAGTGTATGAACTGTGCAGTGTGCTTCACATTGCATAATGTAATATGGGAAGCATTAAGATTCAGTAATCTCTACCAAGAGTCTCATCCACTGCTTCACGTAAGGGCAAAAGTCAGTAAGATTCTGTGTTGATCCTCAGCTTCTTACTAAATAGTTATAATTTACTTGGTTCCTCCTTACCTAAACAACCATAGGCAATTTCATTAGGAAAAGCTGGGATCCATGGTCTATTGAGACAGTAAGCCTGTGTTTGGACAATGCCATTGCAGACTTTTTTCCTTAAAAACAATAATCATGTTAACATCCTCTTCCTCTATCTCCAATTAGAACAATTTGAAATGGGACTTATGAAACTGCCATAGATGGGAACACAATTACAAAAAATGCTAGTACTGGGAACATGCCACCTTACCCAAAAGTACCTCACTAATTTTGAAATTCCTGAACAGCATCTCAATGACTCATGCCCCCCTATACTCCAGTCATAAACACCTGGCAGACTGTGAACCTAACATAATCTTCTCTACAGTGAAGACTGATCTGTCAAGAAGAAGTATTTTAGCCTATGTTGTCCCTGATTTATAACTTGTACGCAGGCAGTACTGGGGTGGGGGAATAGAAGATCTTTCAGAAACAGTACCCATATCATCTGTAGTCATACTACACAGCTGCATTCACCATATCGATGAAATAGGACTCCATTCCCCACACAGCTGTCTAGGACAGAATTCAGGACTTAAGTATTTTTTTCCCCTTTTTTGGCTGTGATGATGCTCAACATTACAGACTCTCAGCTTTTATTTTGAAAGACTTCTATCACATCCCAGTTTCCACCTTCTTCTGACATAGCCTCAGCACCCCAAAGTTTATCCTCCCACCCATTCCAGTCCTTATGATTCAGGAACCATAAACTATCCCTACATATTCTTCACAACAATTAAACTTTCCCTTTATATTGGCCATAGAGAGTCTGCTGCAATATTTGCTTCCACAGTCACTTCTTACGTAAGGTATTCCATACATTTTTCCATGCTTTAAGGGCTGTTCACAGGTCATACCCCAATGCTGCCAGAAGCTTTCACTCATCTGTGAAGCATGGGTTGAACAAAAGGCATACACCACTTATGCTTTCACTATTTGTTTTAATAATTCAGCAGAGAGGTACCTTATCAATATGGTACTTTGTACAGAGAAACATGTGAGAAAGTAGTCATACTCATTGACTTTTTGCTAATTAAAATGTAATGCTCCAGCAACTGTGAGAGGTCCTCATGAGATATTCTCTAAACCCAAAGGGAGGAAATTATACAGAATTGGTTACCATTAAATAAGTCTAAATGTTAGGGGCAAATTTTAAAGTTACACATCAATTCAACAGTTTTTTAAGTATTAGCATTTCATAATACAGAAATATTTATCTTATCATGTGAAGTTACGACTACGGAGTTTAGCAGTTTAAAGCAGCATATTGATTTAAACAAATGGCCTGCAATAAATTCATACATGGTCTAACTAGGAACTTCATCAGAACGTCATACTTGACAAAATGTATGTACACCATATCTTCATATGTCCCAAGGCATTGCAGGAGTGGTCACCAGCACACATGGTTGGGATATATTTCTTAGCAATGTGAGTGGTTTTTGTTTATTTTGGCTGTGATTTACAATCAACCAGGACTGAGAGGCAGGTGGTTCTCAAATCTTTTTGCAAACATGCAGGGAAAATAAAATGAAAGACGACTTAATTTGGGAAAATCTTAAGTCAACTGAAGGGTCACAAATTAAAGAACAGAAAGGTAAATGAAAGGGGAGAAATAAGGGAAAGAGTGAATTTGAATTAGGTGGATATGTACGGGTTATTGATTAGTTTACCTTCTCTAACATGGCTGTTGTACCATAAGGTAACTTCCAGAGGTTGTGCCCTGAGTTTTGTAACTACCTAGCAATTCTCCTCCTGGACTTATGATTGGACAATCCTTTCTTACAGGATTACTTCCCTTCTTCTTTGTTCTCTTTGGCAGGATTTCAAAAGTGAAAGAAAAATGAGATTGTGGAGTGGGGCAGGGGGAAACACAATGGTATTGATTAATGTATAATTTATCTCACATATGAAAGAGACATTTTTGGGAGCCTATGAAGCAAATTTTTGGTATTGGCTTTATTATCATGCAATCTAAACATTTTCCAACAGGGCACAACCCTTCACAAACCACTTAATGGGCAAAGGAAGAGGAGATAAGCAAAACTCATTTGGATTTCCTTGATTCAAATGCTAGACGGTAGTTCCTCAAGAAGATACTAGTTGGTGTGTGTGTGTGTGTGTGTGTATGCTGGGGTGGGAATTTGGTCTTTACAGTCTTTCAGAGATCCCTTAAAGTCTATCAGTTTTGAGTTGTAAAGGTCAAGATGCCTTGTGATTCTAAAGTGGTTGACTCAGTTCTCTAAGCATAAGAGAATACATGTTAAGGAACTTTTGATAGCTGGTAAGAACATGGGGATATGCTTCAACTGAAGTTGGAGTGAGCCAAAGAGGCATAAGTGACAATCTCTGACTATTTTATTTTCCCCACTAAACAAAGAGAGAAAATGAAGGAGGTTTGAGTACATACTGAGCCTCTACTGAAACTAGGAGTGAAAGGGGCAGAGAGTTCACTTTACTCTATACAGGAAATCTTGTATGTTCCCTAGCCATTTGATGAGAAGAGAGAACCTGCTGGAGTGTTAATGCTGTGAACCCTTATCTTACATATAAAAGGGTGGACACTGTCTTGTGGCATCTTTAAGATGGTCTGTTTCAATTCCAGCATGAACTTCCATAGAATCCTGGATATGCATGTGTTAATTCAGGCATATATGAGAATAAATCTTTTATCACTGTCATAACTCCTCAGTGACCCTCTTTCAAGGAAACTGCACCTGCTAACTTTCCAAAGACCAGAAAGGTCATAACTTTTCCCACAAAATTCTCTAAAAAGAATTTCTGAAGTTCTGAATCAATGTCTCAACTATTCCCACTTTGTAGCATTTCATCAACTCTGATTTAATTCTGCACAGCAGGCTTGCTTTGTCATTATTACAGAGAACACACTACACTGCAGGTCCATCACACTAGGCTATTACAGTGCTATCCCTCCATTTTAACAGCCATGACAACATTCTGTGGAATTCTGGGATTTGTAGTTCAGTGAGGGCCAAGAGTACTCTGGCTGAGAATTCTGAATGTCCCTCCTTGGACTGCAAATCCCAAGATTTCCATATGAGGCTGCCATGGGCAGGAGATTCCCTGCTGAGAGGAACAGAAGCAGTGGTTTGCAAGCCTGACAGGATATCTTGAGAGGTGTGCTGTCTTCCTTGGGCAAAAATCCAAGATGTAACAGAGAGGCTGACAAGACTTATCTAACCTACTGACTGCTAGCTATCCCTTCCTTTTGGTCCATGTGGCAACCAAAGACACTGTAAAGCACAGACTTCAGGAGATCACAAGGGATCATGGGGCTCTCGGTAGGAAGCTGAAGAATCTGAAGGTTGT
Source organism: Ctenosaura bakeri (assembly GCA_948474755.1). NCBI lineage: Eukaryota > Metazoa > Chordata > Lepidosauria > Squamata > Iguanidae > Ctenosaura > Ctenosaura bakeri. Next base: position 113,384 of record CAOLHI010002587.1, read on the forward strand.
CATTTTGTCTCTACCTTTCTGTCTCTGTCTCTCTCACTCATATATTCATTCACACACACACACCCCAAGATGGGAGAGAAGAATAGTGGAGGTAAACAATTAGCCCCATAGATGGTGCCACCTGGAATGATTTGGCTTTTTTTGGATCATGGTCTGTGGTTTCATGAAGATGGACCTCTGGCAAGTGACGGATTGCACCTCACAGCAGTTGGCAGGAGTGTTGCTGCTAAGAGTCTCACAAACCTGACTAGGAGTGCTTTAAAATGAGTTATGGGGGGACAGTATTCTTGAGGGCAGAAGTTCATCAGTTCTGGAGATAATAGTCCAAATGTTATAGGGAGAACTGGGTGAATAGTATATGAACCCAACAGTTGGAGGGAAGCACCTTAAATAAGTAGCTGGGGGAATGACCCACAGCCTTAGACGTCTCTATGTTAATGCACAAAGCATCAAAGCAAATACAATATAACAGGCATCACTGAATCCTGGTGGGATGAGTCTCATGATTTGAATGTAGCAGTGGAGGGGTATAACCTATTTCAGAGAAACAGACCAAACAGGACAGGAGTAGAAGTAGCACTGTATGTCAAGGATGTTTATACCTGTGAAGAGATCCATGACTTAAATCCTGGAAGCCAAGTTGAAAGCATCTAGATACAGATAAAGGGGGAGTGAAACAGCAATGTCATTGTGGGTGTCTACTACAGACCCTCAAGCCAGACTGATGACGGATGATCCCTTCCTTGAACAGATGACCAAACATTCAGAAAGGAGAGATGCAGTAATAATTTCAATTATCCTGATATTTGTTGGAAACCAAACTCTTCCAAGAATATAATGTTCAACAAATTCCTCACTTGCCTTGCAGACAGTTTCACTGTCCAGAAGGTGGAAGAGGCAACAACAGGATCAGCTATTTTAGATCTGATCCTAAACAACAGTGATGACTTGGTTAATGGGGTGGAAGGATGCAAGACCTTTAAATGGGAGTGAACATGTTCTTCTGGAGTTTGTTATACAGTGGAAATGGGGAGCCAAGCATAATCAGACAAGCATTCTATATATTACGAAAGCTGATTTCAGTAAAGTTAAGGAAATACTGGGTGTGATCCCGTGATCAGGAATACTAAAAGTGAAGGGAGTTAATGATGGATAGGAGCTTCTTAAATGTGAAATACTAAAGGCATGAGAAAAAATGGGAGGCATCTTAAGATTCCCAGATGGATGCTTAAAGAATTTTCAACTGAGCTAAGATTTAGAAGCGACATGTACAAGAAATGGAAAAGGGGGGAATCACCAAAGAGGAATTCAAATGACTAGACAGTATGTGTAGGGGGAAGGCAGAAAAACTAAAGCACAGAACAAGCTCAGGCTTGCTAAAGAGGTTAAAAACAATACAAAGGGCTTTTCTGGTTATGTCCATAGCAAAAGGAAGAACAAGGAAGTTTTAGGGTCACTGTGTAGAGAAGATGGCAAGAGAAAAGCGGACAAACTAGAACTATTTAACATCTTGTCCTAGGACTTCTCTCCAAAGAAAAACAGTGTTCAACATGGGGAAAATGAAGGAATTGATACAGCAGGAGAAATGCAGCACAGTATAGATAAAGTAGAATAGGAAATTGTTATTGTTGTGTGCCTTCAAGTTGTTTCCAACTTATGACAATCCTACCATGAGATTTTCTGGGGTTGAGTGTGTGATGTGCCCAGTGAGTTTCTGGGCGTTATACCCTGCTGGCTACTCTAAATTCAGGTCTCCTGGGCTAATGAAACTACATCCAAGAGTATTAAAGGAAGTAATTTCAGAACCGCTGGCAATAATCTTCTCCTGGAGAACAGGAGAAGCTCCAGCATACTGGAAGGGAGCAAATATTGTTCCCATCTTCAAAAAGGGAAAGAAAGAAGACCCAAACAATTACTGCCCAGTCAGCCTGATATAAATACCTGGAAAGATTCTGGAGCAGATCATTCAACAGACAGTCTGTAAGCACTTTGAAAGGAATGCCATGATCACTAAAAGTCAAAATAAGTTTCTCAAAAACAAGTCATGCTGGACTAAACTTTTTTTTTTTTACAGAGTTACAAGCTTGGTAGATGAAGGGAATGCTGTGGATGCAGCATATCTTGATTTCAGTAAGTCCTTTGACAATGTCTCCCATTATATTGTTGTAAAGAAACTGGCAAAATGTGCTTGACAATGCTAATGTCAGGTGGATTTGTAATTGGTTGACTGACCAAACCCAAAGGGTGCTCCCCAATGGTTCTTCTTCATCCTGGAGAGAACTGCGAGGTGCCACAGGGTTAAGTCCTGGGCCTAGTGCTATTCAACATATTTATAAATAACTTGGATGTGGGAATAGAGGGCATGCTTAGCAAATTTGCAAATGACACCAAAGTAGGAGGGGTAGTTAATACCCAGACAACAGGATAAGAATTCAAAATGACCTTAACAGATTGAAGCGGTGGGTCAAAACTAACATAATGAAATTGAACAGGGAGAAATGTAAGGTACTACACTTAGGCAGAAAAAAAGAAATGCACAGATGTAGGGATATGGGTTTCACCTGGTTTGACCACAGTACATATGAAAGAGATTTAGGAGTCTTAGTAGACCACAAGCTGAACATGAGTCAGCATTGGGATGTGGCAACTAAAAAAGCCAATGTGATTCTAGGTTGATTCTAGGCTATATTTATACAATAGAGGGAAGCAATAGCATCAGTCATTTTTGTTTTGGTCAGGCCTCACTTGGAGTACTGTGGCCAGTTCTGGACACCACAGTCCAGGAGGGATATTGAAAGCTGAATCAAGTACAGAGGAGAGTGAGTAAAATAGTAAAAGGCCTGAAAAACAACCCCCTGTGCGGAGAGGCCTGTTTTAGCCTGGAGAAGAGAAGGCTAAGAGGTGACAAGATAACCATACTTAAATATTTGAAGGGCTGTCATATGCAAGATGGGGCAAGCTTATTTTCTGTCTCTCCAGAGACTAGGACATGGAGCACTAGATTCAAACTACAAGAAGAAGAGGAAGAATGTGGCAGAGTCTCCTTCTTTGGAGGTTTTTAAACAGAGGCTGGATGACCATCTGCTGGGAATGCTTTGATGGTGTACTCTTGCATGGTAAGGGGTTGGACTAGATGGCCCTTGTGGTCTCTTCCAACTCTACGATTCTATGACAGATAAAGTGGTATAAGCAGTGCTGTAAAAGCATAGTGTGACTAGGCCCAAAGCTACAAAGATCTTTTCAGATTTTAAATGAGCATATAATGAGTATCTATGTTGACCGTTTAAAAATGTCTGCATGCAAGCCTATTCCACTGCCAGAATGTTATGGAAAACTCTTGGAATGCCTTCAGGCAACTATGTGCCTTGGCAGTGCAAGAAACGTCCTTGTTCTGAAAGGGCTTTTTTGAACATGCACAACAACACACAACAGAAGAGAAGAGAATCACGAGCCTTAAAATGCACACTGCAGCTGAATTAAAAACAGAAATTCAATAAGGAATCCAATTCCTGGTTGAAAAGATGAACAGAAAATGTTATTACAGAGTTTAAAATTAAGTTGTTTAAAATGCCAAATGAAGATATGCAATTTCCACTTCATCCTACAGCTTAGTATGGTGCACAAGGATATAGTTTATCTTACTCTCTCAGCCATCCTGTGAAATAAGTTATGCTGAAACGTGGTGATGTCTTCCAATGAACATACATAACAACAGTTTGACCCAGGGATGGTCAAAATACAAGGCTGTTCATTCCAGTTAGAGCAAAACCAGCAAAGTTAAATTCTGTTCCTAACCATATGCAACATTTTGTGGTATATATAAATATAAATTATGAGTGTGCCAGACTAGGACTGGGGACATGCAGGTTCAAATCTCTACTTGGCCACAAAGCTTGGTGGTTGACCATCTTTAAACCTGACCCATCTCATATGGTGGTTGTCAAGTGTCCCACATGCCATCTCCGTATATAAATGTAAAGTGAATTAAACGTGAAAAAATGGCTTATTCAGTTAAATATGTGAACATATATATATACATGTACATACACACGTATAAGTCTAGAAATTTTAGCCAAAAAATTTACCCTAAAAACCTGGGTCGACTTTCCACAGTACCTTAATTTTTATATATATAAAAAAGAACCATCCTCTTCTCTGAGTAAAGTGGCAAAAGGCTTTTTCAAATGCTGGGGGGCGGGGGGCAGCGAAATGGTGGTGGTGGGATCCAGTGGCAGCTGGTTCCTTGTGGTGCTGGTGCTTTCCCCTCTCAATTGATTGGTCCTAGACTTATCCATGGGTCACATCAAAATCCATAATTCTGGTCCTAAAACTTGCCCTTGAATTATACACGAGGTTGACTTATATACAAATAATATGGCATTTCAATTAATATGCTATTCATAAAAAGAAACTCCAGCCACCAATTTCCTCACAGTATTTATCCTAAAGTCTTGCACTAATTTATCCACTTTACCAATTTTAGTTCTTTAAATTGTGTCTACTGTTTTACAGAACACTATAGAATTGCAAGTTGCTTCAAAATAAGAAGCAGATCAGAAGGAGTGTTCCTGGTGAAACAAGACATCCAACGTTAGCCAATACTAAGACACCAGCATTCTGTACTTGTTTAATTGTGAGAAAAAGATAATAGGAAAACAGATGAATGATAACTTGTCTAATCAGGAAATCAATGTATATTATCCAGAGTGGTGTTACTCATAGTGGTGTCCCCTGGACCAGTGCCCATCCCGGAATCATTGGCTGACAGTCCCTGGTGAGTTTCCAGGAAAGGAGGAAAAGAAAATATAGCCAATGGGCACAAATATGGTGCTGCTCTCTGGAACACTAGGAAAAAAATTAATTGCCGGTCCCCACATCAGCCTGAGAAGTACTGATTTAGAAAGATCAGTAACAAGACTAACTCCCAAGTCACTAATACTCTGTGGGTGTCACATTATTTTAACCTATAATGTGGTCTAACACATTATTAAATGTGTTTAATAAAGTTATATGTTGGCTAAAACAAAACTAACAGCAGATACAAACACAAGGAGCCTGCCTGCTACTTCTCATCCAAATGAGATATATTACTCAAAAGCCACTGCTGCCCTAAAGAGGAAATTTGTGCTTACTAATCCTAGGAAACTGTACTATTCAGGAACTTTTGAATACCATATCACTCACATACTCTACCTTTCACTCACATGCTAGGATAGTTATTCTTAAACTATTAAATTTCGATTTTAAACATATTTAAGAGCTTTCATTATTCTGTAAGCCATTGTAACTAAGTAACACAGAGTGTTCAAGGTTACTAAATAAACAAATTACAATCTTAGTTCTGTGGGCCCTGAAAGCTCTACAGAATAATGCATACACTCCACATATATTTATATACAGACAATTAACTGCAGCGTATCCTACCAGTTTCTCATGATTTGTACATATTTTCTCCTAGTCAGGAAAAGATAAAACTAGGTACAGAACAAGCAAAACAATATGCCTTTTGCTATCAGCACAAAAGAAATTCATGCAAGACCAGTTAGCAGACTAAAAACCAGGGAAGTCACCATTGAAACTATTTTATCCATCACTCTTATCCACCTTTCCCCACCTTTTAAGGAGGGTAGGCAAAGGACAGCCTCCGAGATGCTATGCGACAGAAACTTCCAGCAGCCCTAACTGATATTGCTGTTGATAAGAAATGCTGAAAACACCAGGCCAAATGCATCTGGAGGGCTATATTTTACACACTCCTATTTTAAAGTTTTATGGTCGATACCCAGTGCTCCAAATATATACTTAGAAATCCAAAGCCAAAACTGGATTGCCTGATAAATCCAATACATCTGCAATTGAAGGTCTGTCTTCGTTAGACCACAGTTTTGCTATCAGTACTGCTCCATTCTACTTGTCTTGGCAAAAAAAGAAAAGAAAAGAAATACACTCATCTAAATTGCAACTTCAGGAAAAGGCACTTAAATTAGAAAATGGTATAGGGTGCAAATGGTTAAATCCTCTTTCCTAGCATCAATCTTATCAACAGCAGTGTCCCATAGAAGCTTTTAAAAACAAGAAAAGATGTACACAGATTCACTTATGGATGGTATCATGCATATTTTCAGCCTCATTCCAGGGGGGAAATAAAGAAAAAAAAGGAGGCTAGCACATATTCCAAAGGAGTTAATCAAGTGTGGGCTCAGGAACAGCAGTAGAGTCAGATGGTGTTCCATATAACAGGTATATATAGCAGCACTCGGATAAGACATACAGAACTGACTGCATGCCTATTTCTGGAGAGGCACAATTCCAGCTATCATGTGAAACCTTCACTTATGTAACCTTGTCCAAATCTTGGAATTCCTTTTTTGTTTGCAACGAAGTAAAGAAACCAGTAGTCCAAGCAAGATATTGTGCATAAGGAGGGCTCCCCCCCCAGCAAGTTCTCCTTCTTCCAAAACTTCTCTTTAGTTTGGTTTGGACTATTCTTTGATGCTCAACTTCTAGTAGACGAGAAACACCCAGTCACGGCACAGCTCCTCTTATCTCAACCAACATTGTAAGGGTACAAGGTCAGGGAATTGTTGAGTCAGCTAACAAACTGCAAATGCTGCAAGGAATCTCAGGTACAACCATAAAGCACATATTCTCTCCCCACAGGAGCCTTTAAATGTTCACATGTTCACATGTCCCTCTTCATACACATACACATATACTACTCAGAAATATTTATGCCTTTCTTACAGTAAAGGAACCAGGACCCTAACATTTGTCTAATCTCAATCATCCTATCACCCAACCCCCAAAGCTGGGAACTTGGATAAACAAGTGATCATTTTATTCCTAGGTTATGTTTCTCCAGACTCAATAGCAACCCAAAATTAGGCAAGTGTTCTCTCACCCATGTCTTCAGGTCACTTCAGGGAAAAGTGCTCCCATCCCTGTAACAGATCCTTTGAAAGCAGAGAATTAGGCTTAACCTATGATTCAGGCCTGACAACATGTATGTGAATTCATTCAAAGTCAGCAAGACAATGTTTTGTGCGCGCACACACCAAAGTTTATGGTAGGGAATTACCTTTTAGACTTTTACCTTCCTCAGTGAGAGCATTAGAATGACAAAAAGATAAGAAACTTTTACTTCAGCCACTCCACCACGTGTGTATAATCTTTTAAGTTGCTGTATTTTGGATTATGAGGGTCTCCCCACTTCCAGTAGAACTTACTACAGCAATTACTTTTTGTAATTCTTGGGAAACAACTGGCAAGAATGCTAGAGGTTCCAGTAACATTCAGTGGGAGATATGAAAATGGCACCAGCTTCTTTTTGTTAATAAAATCTACACTCAAAATGACCTTTGGAACAATCCAGTGCAGCAACAAATATGCCACTATTCTACAGTCTGCTGATCTGAACCCTCTCTCATGTCCACCAACACATACACTTTATAAACAGCTCTAACTGCTTTTAACAACAAACATTTTCATTTGATCGTGAATTTAGATTGCCAGGTTGGTAAAGTAAAGGCAGATTTTGTTGCCTAGTGTTCCTCGAGAAGAACATAACAGAACGATTGTGTGTGTTAGATCTGAGTGAAATGCAAATAGCAAAATCATATGACTCCAGAAGTCAAGTTCCTAGAAAGTCACCGATTTCTAATCACAGCCAGAATTATTCCTGGAGACCTGAACATATGAGCCTTTAAGACCAGCATCTAGCCTACCTTTCTCAAGTTTAGCTTTCCACTTCTTTCCACACAGCAAAGCTACATATTCAAGGTCTTTAATTTTTTTAAAAAATCCTAGCTGTACAGAAAATATCAAATCCACTTTTATTGCAGCCTACTCTAAGAAGTGTGCCTTTCTGAACAGATTTTAAAGGCACTGCCTAAGTCTGCCCTCCCCACCACTTTTCTGCTGGGGCAAAAGATAAGGCACATTTCAATCAAAAGTTTCAGGCCATAGGCCACATCTTTATAAAAAGGTTGTTCAAATGTTTACCTGAAGGCTGTTTCACACATATCTCCTATGATACTCAAGGACATGATTTGTGTAGAAAACTGCATATATTCCACATTCTCATTTATCACATAACAAAGGCACACATGTCCATTTTGCCGCATGCCCATGGGGTATGCTTGCATAACAAGGAGGGGTGGGGGAGTAGAAGATAGAGCTTATGGCTTTCAGGTAAGGTCTTTCAGGTAATTCAGTAAATGTGAATAATACACTAGCTTCCCCAGCTACTTTACCATTATTCTTTTAACATACACAGCAGACTTGCATTGTAATATTAAACTGCTAACAAGAAAGACTGACACTGCTTATCAAGCAGCATGGGTAGACAAGCATGGATAATGCTGTTGAGAACAAGAGATTTATAGTTCTCTTACTATTGTCAGTGCATCCAGATAATTATTTCTAGAAGGATCAGGTAATGCAAAATATTTCTTATTTTAGATATTCCTTCAAAGACACAGCTGCATACCCTCCAATATTTCACAGAAGAAACTGAGATGCTTGTGGCAAAATAAAAACAGTCAAGATGGCAAAAGTTATTAATGAAGCTAGGAAAAGATGTGGCAGCTAAAAAAGCCAATGTGATTCTAGGCTGCACCAAAAGACAGAGGGAAGTAATAGCACTACTCTATTCTGCTTTGGTCAGACCTCACCCAGAATACTGTGTCCAGTTCTGGGTACCACAGCTGAAAAAGGATATTGACGAACTGGAACATGTTCAGAGGCGGTCAACCAAAATGGTAAAAGCCCTGGAAACCACACCCTGTGAGGAGTGGCTTAGGGAGCTGTATATTTAGTCAGTATATTTAGTCTAGCAAAGAGGTTACGAGGTGACATGATAGCTATGCTTAAGTATTTGAAAGGATGTCATATAGATTTGGACACTGAACAATGGCTTCACACTACAGGAAAAGAGATTCCACTTAGACATTAGGAGGAATTTCCTGATGCTAAGTGCTGTTTGTCAGTGCTTTAAGTTTTTAAAAAGTTTTGGAAATTTTTAAACAGAATCTGGATGGCCATATTCAGGAGTGCTTTGTGTATTTGCATGGCAGGGGATTAGACTGGATGGCCTCTGTGGTCTCTTCCAACTCTATGGTTCTACGCTGAAGTGATTTACTTTTGCCTGTGCCTACTGGGAAAGGCAAGATTCTGCTCCCTCCTCTCTTCTCCCACCTGCTAAGTTAATTGGAGTGCAAACTACTTTTACATTTTGAATTCAGTTTGCAGCAAATGAAGTAAACTAGGGACAAAGGGGGAAATGGAAGGAGAAAAAAATTGGGACAGTTAAAGATTAGCTGAAAGGTGAGATGACACCTGATTAACTCAGACTGTCTCTGCCAAATTAGGACAGTTGGAGGGTATGCAACTGGATTTGATGGAGCTCACGACCAAAGGCCAACACATCTGTATTTTAAAAGATCCCCATTCTCAGAGAAAGGGTGTGTGCAAACATTAGTGTGTCAGGATCCTTCATCAGAGTGACTTGAGAAGAAAAGGGTGAAATTGCTAAGTCGGATGAGTGTGGTCTAGTCCCAGACCAGCACTGAGCGTCCCTACAGACATCTCTAGATGCTGGGTGGGGATTTCTCTCTGGCAACTACACTGAACACCGCCTTCACAACCTCCCTTGCTCATCTGCCAAATGGGAAATAATGACCTTCCTCATAAAGCTATTGAGCAGCCAAATCTAGTAAGTACTTAGCAAATATAAATGGTCACTGTTTGCAGGCAACACAACAATTGGAGTGGTTATACTTTATGTGTACTTAAGAAAGTAAGCTGGGAGCTATACAGAATTACTTAACACGGTTCACCCTTCATCTTCTCACTCCTAATATACAGACACAAACTGAAGTCATTTCCCCCCCTCAAGAACACTGAAATCATGAGAAAAATGGGGGAAAATATTTCTTGATTCAGCTCACAAGTTTAGCTTGTTCACTACAGATTTTATCAAGATATTCTGAAATCTCTACTCTTAAAGACACACAGGAGGAACCTTCTCCGAGTAGGGTTTGCTCTCAGTGACACCGGAAAGCCACAAAGTTCCTTGCGAGAGAGTTCTGAGGTCTCCCTCGCCCCTTTTACAGTAGCCTCTGTTATAAAACCAACGCAACCTTAGCGACTTCGATTATTTGCTTTCTGGTCGCTGGTAGCACATCACAGCTTGGGATCTGCCATCGCAGGACGTTAATAGCCCCACCCCAAGTATGGTTAGCCAGGAATAAGTTCCACCGTGGGGCTTAAGCTCGGGATGAAACACACCCAGGACCGCAGCCCTGACATCCTTCCGATAAACAGGCTGTATATCCGCGTGGAGAACAATATGCCTCTTACAATGAATGATAGTTCTATAAGCACTTCTTTAACTGGAGAGAAACGAGGGTGAGTGGGAGAAGAGAGGAAAACCCAAGGGAAGTTATGCATAAACAGAGGTGGGGGATCGTACGAGAAATCAACAGGAACACGATCGGCACAAAAGTCGGGGGGGGCACAAAGCGACGCCCACAAAGCCCCAATAGAGCGCTTTCCCCCTTCTCCACGTGGGGAAGCGGAGGACCTTGAGCGCGCCTCGGGCGCCGCACTAAAGCAGGGAAGCCGAAGTTACTCATTTCCAGCTTAATCTCTCCGAAGCCGAAATAAGCAAACATTCCCCTCTGGATGCAACCGGGACCTCGCCGAGCCCAGCTTCGAGCGCGCAGCCACCGAGAGCCGATCCATTCCCACTCACCTTTGCACGCCGGAGCGCAGCCGCAGCAGCAGCACTTCGCCACGAACCAGCCCAGGCAAGGTGTGCTGGCGTACGCGTGCCGCCCTCCCCTCATTCTGCCTCGGGGGTCCGCATGACAGCCACCGCAGCCGCCCCGCTCCCCGCAGCCTCCGCCGCCCGGCCGGCCGATCGCGCTCCTCGCCCCGCGGTTATCTTCGGAGGGGGGCGGGACGGAGGGGCGGGCCCACGGGCTCAGCCCCAGCTGGGAGCTCTCGGCCCTCGCCGGCAGAACTGGCTCCGCGGAGTCTTGCGCAAGAGGGGGCGGCCCGGAGCGGGAAGCGAATCGAACGCGCCTACCAGACACGGGGAAACTTTCCTTTGTAGCCAAAACATTGCACGGGGCGGTCGCCTGTCTCCGCGGAAAACGAGGGGCAGCCCGCCCTTGTAAGCCCCGCGGCACTGCGGTGCGCCGGAGGTTCATCGGGCCCGCTTCAGCTGTTGCGGCTCCTTATCCTGCAAAGACTCCGCCCCCCCCTCGAAAAAGGAACTGTTGGCCTTGGGGCCATTGCCACACTACAGTGTTAGAGCGCTATTATTCCACTTTCAACATCCTATGGAATCCTGGGGCCTCCCTAAACTGCAAACCCCAGGATTCCATAGGAGGTTGAAAGTGGAATAATAGCGCTATAACAGTCCAGTGCGGAAATGGCTTAGGTCTCAGGATGAAAATGGAAAGGAGTCCACAGATTGGCCACTGCCGCCCCCTCTGGGCTGTACAGTAGCATTTGATTTTGGTTGGCGTGGACTCGTGCCGAATTACCCTAAAGGTGCCAGTTCCCCTCTGATCTTGGAAGATAAGCAGCGCCAGCTCTGGTTAGCACTTGGGTGGGAGACCGCCCAACGAATCTCAGGTACTGTAGGCTACGAAATTCATGGGGTCGCCTGAAGGCATATACGGTATATACTAGACATATATACATATATACACACGCCGTCCTAGAGCTGGAAAAAACCGCAAGGGCCATCGCGTTCACTCAGGACGAGTGCGAGGCACCGCACAGCCTTTTGGCGGCGCTGCTGCACGAGGAACAAGGGACAGCCGCGTCCTTCCCAAGCGCTTTCTCCCGCGCCCGTTCATTGCCTCTTTGGCTTCTCAGCTCATCCCTGGGAAAGGGGCGGGAGGGGGTCAGGCGGGGTTAGTGCCCTTAGGACAGGTTTAGCAGGCAGGAAACCACAGGTGGCGCTCTTTAGGGGGCGTGGCGCTAATTCAAACAGCTCCCTGCTTGTTCCAATAACTCTCTGACCATTTCCGCACTAGACTCTTATAGCGCGATGATTCCACTTGCAACATCCTATGGAATCCGTCCGGCCCCTCCCGAAACTGCAAACCCCAGGATTCCATAGGATGTTGCAAGTGGAATCATCGCGCTATAAGAGTCTAGTGCGGAAATGGCCTCTGATCGCCGCAGATCAATCGCTAGAAAAGGGGAATCTTCAGGCACTGGTTTACCCCGTGAAAACCGTGTGCCTTTAACGACAGCCCGGGCGGAGAACAGCAGTGGGGAAAATCTTCCAGCGTCCACATGCCACGACTGAAAGAGGCATCCGAAGCTGCTAAAAGCACAATAGCAAGGCCGGTGAAAAAGCTGGCAACAGTAGCTGGTCTCAGTTGCTTAGGAATTACACTCCGATTCTTTTTTTTTTTGCAAAGCCCAGTTTTTTCCTGCAGCAGCCACTCCCACCCACAAGGCAGCTTTTCTCAGATTAGTGCCCTCCAAATAAGCTGGCCTACAACATCAAGAGGCCCCAGGGAACATGGCCAATGGTGGTGATGGAAGTTGTAGTAAAGATGCTATAGGTTGGGGAGATCATAGGGGATCTTTTAAAATCTCAGTTAATTTAAGATCCATCCCTCATGAATAGTTCAAATAAGAAAACCCAAGACATCTGTAAAACAAAAAATTGTGCATTATGGTCAATATAGGGTGGCAGAAGTTCAACAGTGATGGGAGTACTGTGATGGGAGTAAAGTGCATTTGTTGCTACACGGAGAGAGAGAGATCCACAGCAACAAATGCAGATCTAAAACCTTTACTCAGTGTTTGGGCAAACAAAGCAAAAAAAAAAAAAAAGTTGTGTTTTTTCTTTAGCAAAGCTCCTGAGCCTTCTCACACCCGTGTAATACAGTACGAAGAAAACAATCAAGTTAAAATGCTCAAAGCATGAAATACATATATTCAAAGACTGCTGTGGAAAGCACAAAATTCAGAAGGGTGGAATAGAAACCGAACAGTCTCTTTTTCTGTGTTAGTCTCAAAGATGCTACAAGATCTCTATATGAAGCACAAGGAAAGGGAAATCTTCCCCTGTTGGACTTCTGTCTGTAATTTCTGGAAGTCTGTAGTGGATAATTTAATCACTTCTATTTGGGACACACAGTTCCAAATGCATAAGTGGTTCCATGATGAAGACTTCCATGTTGTGGTTCCTTGTTTATATGATTTCACTGGATTACTTGCTTCCAGGATGTAAAATAACCATTCTTCCTTAAGGTTGTGCTTCTCAGACTGTTAGTACTCATGAATACTGAAGTAGCTTCCATCGTAGCCTCACTACTCATTACCCTCCACAGCTCCCTTCTGGAATGAGGTTGGATTTGTAGATCGAAAGGGTGTGACTGAAATCTCTGAGCAATGCTAAACCTTTGCTGTGATTCCGTCACTCCCTTCCTTGTTTGTTCGTAGAGGTAGTTATTTTATCTATTTGAAGAATACTACAGGGATGTGTTTGCTTTTCTTAGTATAATACGGTGTTATGCTTTTGAATTATAAATTCCTCTGGAATGCTCTTAATAAATGGTGCTATTATATGTGGGTTGGGTGCCTCTTTTACCAGACTTCCTCCTGTGACTTTAACAGCAGCCAAGCATGCAGAAATTAAACAGGTGAAGGCTTATGCTGGCATGGTATTAAAGTGAGGAGAAAAGTTGCACCTCCTCTTGAAAGCCCAAAACTAAGAGACACTGTTGCTCATTCAGGGTACACAGCACACCAGCATCTATCATTTTAGAAAAGGGAGGATGTCTTAAAGCATTTCCAACCTGGTTCCCCACAAGAAAAAAAAAGGTTGTTCAAAATGAGCAGTATGTAGCCTACTAGGTGCTGTCTGGGTAGCAGCTACCCTTTTTAAAAAAAAGAAAAAAAAGAAATTGCCATCCTTGTTTTCTAGTGTGGAATAGTGCCAGGAGAAGAGAGATATTAGGACTGTCTGCATGGTTGAAAACAGGGGGAGGGGGAGATTTACAAACTCAGGGGACAGATAGGTGGTCTCTAAGTGGGATAAATACATGATAATTTCTTTAATTAGGTATATAATGCTTCATCAGCACTATCTCCCAGTATTGCCTTGACAGAAAGCTATCTGTTACTAACTTACTTGTTGACTTTACAGGCAGCCAGGGTTAAAGGGAAAATAGAGCTGATATCAGTAAGAAGATACTGGGATTTTATTTTCAGGATAAAAGTAGGAGGAGCAATTAATAAGAATTCATTCATTCATGAGGATTAATTTTAGAAAGGCAGTAATGACAGAGAAAGAATCTACACCAGTTCTAACTAACATCTGTCAGGAAATCTGGAAGATAAAACAACGGCCCACAGATTGGAAATGCTCACTATACCTTACAATCCAAAAAAAAAGAAATACCAGGGATTTTCATACCCACAACACTACAGAGGCTTCCTGAGAAATTCAATGTTGTCTGCTTAAGAAAGGGGTGGGTAGCCTCATTGAGGACAGAAACAGCCTGGATCTCAAGGGAAATTAGGCTTTTTTTTTTCTGTTAATGGAGTTGAAATTTTATTTACTGCCTGGGTTCTATGATTCTATCTCCCAGTGCCCCACATGACCAAAGAGGGCAGTGACCTCTGCCTACACTGATATACCCTCCATAACATCTTAACTGTCAGCAGAAACAACATTTTAACAAAATGGGGGTTCGTGACTGTGACATCATCATTTGTTTCTTCTCCTGTATGATTTTTAACACCTTTGTCTGATGAAGCAGCTAGTGGAGCTGCCAAACCTTGCACAATTTAATTTGTGCATTTTTGGTTGGACAGGTATTGCTGTTCTGTGGATTTTGGAAACTGTTACACTAGGGATTGTTACACAGGTCAACTGCATAAATCTGCCATACAAGCTAAGTGATGTCCAAAATTCTACGACAAAGACTTTTACCATATATTGAGTGAGAAATGCCAGATGTCCAAGCTGGATTCAGGAAAGGAAGAGGATAATGGAGTATACCAAAAATTTCAGAAGAAAACCAGTCTGTGCTTTATTTGTTGTTGTGTGCCTTCAAGTAGTTTCTGACTTATGACAATTCAAAGGTGAACCTACCATGGGGTTTTCTTGGCAAGATTTTTTTCAGTGGGGATTGCCTTTGCTTGGGGTTGAGAGAGTATGACTTGCCCAAGATCACCCAGTGGGTTTCCATGGCCAAATTGGGATTTGAACCCTGGTCTCCAGAATTTTAGTCCAGTGCTCAAACCACTACACCACTATGGTTTATACATAATAGCAAAGCCTTTGCTTATGTAGGTCATGAAAAACTAGGATTGCTCTTAAACAAATGCGTGTCCCAAAACATTTGCGTCTTGTACTCAGGATATAGACTGCTGTCAGCAAAGAATATGGAGAAAAAGAATGGTTTACAATTGGAAGAGGGTCAGGCAAGGCTGCATTTTATCATCTTATTTGTTAACTTGAATGCTGAACATATGCGTAAAGCAGGATTAGAGGATGGAAGCATGAAACTTGGAGGAAGGAGCACAAACAGTTTATGCAGATGACACCATACTACTAGCAGAAACTAGCAAAGGCTTGGAATGAGCAAAGATGAGCAAACGCCTCTGCACTTTTTTCTTTGATTTTCTTCAGCAGAGGCAGGTTTACAGTTGAACACAAAGAAAACAAAAACAATGACCACAGATATAACTTTATGTAACTTTAAAGTGGACAATAAACACATTGAAATAGTCATATCTCAATGTCTTTACCTATACCTTGACTGAGTCATTAATAAAAATGGAGACTGCAGTAAAAAAATCAGAAAGATAGTAGGACTTGGAAGGGCAGTTATGAAAGAACAAGACAATATCCTGAAGTATAAAGATACGTCATTGAATACTAAAGTTAGGATTGTCCATGCTATCATATTCTCATTTTCTGTGCATGATTGTGAAAATTGATAGGAAGAAAATCAACTCATTTGAAACATGGTGCTTGAGAATAATTTTACAGATACTGTGGACTGTAAAAAAGACAAACAAATGGGTCCAACCCACATGTAATTAATTACATAAATAAATAAATAATAAAATTGTAATAAAGAAATCAAGACTGAACACTCCCAAGATGACTAAACTGAGATTGCCATACTTTGGACACATCATGAGAAGATATGACTTATTAAAAAAGACAAAAATGCTTGGTAAGGTAGGAAGTTGTAAGAAAAGAGGAAGACCTCATTGGCCCTGAGCAGAGCTGTTGATAACAGGGTGACTCAGTGGTCTCTCATTAATAGGATCACCATAAGTCAAAGTCAATGTGACAGCAGTTAACAATAATGATGATATTTGCAAGGACTGGGGGGGGGATTAATCTGGAAAGAACATAATAAACCTAATTATGATATAATATAACTTAATTTTTTCTTCAGGAGTATAGTATTTCACATATGTAATGTGAGCCTCAACAAAGAAACGTAAATGGAATCTGAAACCAGGCTACAGAACCTGTGGTTGGGCATTTCCAGCAGCGCTAGCTGGGCTGGAGAACAACGAGGTGTAATTGGAACAGGAGTTCAACAACATATGAAGGCTGTAGCCCTGATTTCCTCTTTTCTTTTTTCAGTTTTCCATGTCATTCAACTATATCTTGCTCATCTAGAAAGTTGTGTGTCCTAATAAAAAGTCTCATATATGTTTGAAGTTTCACAGTCATCACATGGGATGATTTCAAGGTTTCAGTCAATGCCAAAAATATTTTCTCTGTCTACAATACCTACTGTGAATATTATAAAAATGAATCTAAAATCAGAGATCCCAGAGTTTGCGTACCCAATCAGTTCACAAGCAGTAGCATATTTATTTTCCCCAATAATATGTCAAGGCCATTCTAGAAACTATGAACATACTCTGTATCACCAAGTATAAGTGTAATGAAGAAGATACAAGCTCAGCTTATAGCCAGTAGTTTATCCAGTATTTGGTCTATAACCACGACACTTTTTGAATGATCTCATCAACTTGTATTCTTGCAAAGTTTCCAGTACAGGTCAGAAAATATTCTCAGTGCAAGTGAAGCAGAAGAGTAGTAGCTGGGCCTGGTTGGTATCAGGGAAAATAGAAGATTGCTCTTGGGTCAAATCAAGGGCTTCTCCATAAACACTTCTGGGAATCTAAAACCAGGGCATATAAATGATGGTCTTTCATTGTAATTTTTTCTTCGTATCTGGTATTCAGAAGATTACACCAAACAGGGATGTTTAATTTTAAAAGCACAGATAATACCAACTGGTAGAACTACCCTCGAGATTCAGCTTGTCTACCTAAGAAGGCTGTTGTCAATATAATGTGACTAGATGAAAGTAATGTATGTACCGTTGAGTGCAGCAGGGAAACAAATAGTTACTAACAATTATTTGTTATTAGTTTCTATCCCCAATAACTAAGTTACAATTCTGTTACATCTCAACTGTAATTTAACTTCACTCTTTGGGTGATATAAGTGTACTGTTGCAGTTATTTCATGGTTGCATGGGTGTGATCTTATCAAATGGTGGAAGAGGAATATTACATAGTTTGAGTGCTGGCTCATGCTGTGCCTTGTGCTGTTGCCATAAACATATTCAGAGGACAAGGTAGACAGGAAAAGAGTATGTTTTGCACCAAAGGCTTTTAGCATTCATATTTTTAAAAAAATCTGAACATAATTATTGTAGTTACTTTTACTTACTTTTGAGAAACAGAAAGAGCTATTTCCTAGAAACTGCAAGTATAAAGGCAAACTAATTAGGGGGTGATGTAACTGTAACTAATTATTTTTAAAAGTAACTTTATAAGCTTTGTCTGCAAGTTCTTTAGAAGGAAGACAGGACAAAAGTGTAATGAATCATAAGGAATAATGTCCAGCATTGCTTTGCGAAGTTGCCTGAATACATTTCTCTCTTCTACCTTAGCAAGCATAGAAAGCTTCCATCATAGGGTGAGAGTGATTCAGAGCAAGGCATACTAAGACAATCCAGTAAATGATGGGGTCAGAAGGGGAAATTCTGGAGGAAGCTTGATGCTCAGACCCTATGTATGAAAAAGCAAGTCACTTATCCTTCAGTCTTACATGCTTGCATACTATTAAATAGTTGCTACTATAGCTAATATGGAAGGGACTCACCTGGGCCTTGTACTCAGTTTGTGATCCTGGGAAAATTTGTTTTCTTCAGATTTTAGCCAGTTAATAACTTACTTCGAAACAGCACACTAGTACTTCATTAATGCTTATATCAGCATATATTACTAATAGTTTTCATCCAATGTTTGTCTTTAGTAGTAACTCAGAGATATATTATTTCTCTGAAACTGGATCCTGTTCAGGTATAATGGCTGATATAAAGGGCTTCCATGAGCAATGCTAGAGCTAAGCACATGCATGGGGAAGGGAACTTGGTGTACTGAACCTACAGAAATAGGCATACAGGTCTACTTATGTAAACACGCAGGTCTTTTTTTTGTTTCTGGTTTGGAGGAGGACTGTAATTGATTTGCAGAACAAAGTACAACACAAAATGAGAAACAAGAGAGATTAAACCCCTACTTATTTTCAAGACAGAGGTGAGTCATAAAACAGTAAAGAAATTCAGCCTGCACTGGATAGGATTACACCCTTCCTGAAATGTCAGATTTGCAGTTTTAGCATAGTCCTGGGCAAGATCTGAGCCTGGATGTCCCTGATGACCACAGTTCTGTCCCAAGTAGTATGTTGTTGCTTTCTGTCTTCAAGTTGGCTCTGACTTACAGTGACCCTAAGTGTTTTCTGGGGACTGAGAGTGTGTGACGTGCCTGAGGTCACCCAGTGGGTTTCCTGGCCAAGTGGGGAATTGAACCCTGGTATCTAGAGTTGTAGTCCAGTGCCCAAAACACTACACTACACTGGCTCTCTCAGAAGTACCTGTTACTCAAAAATGTAAGCGGTGCAGGGATCCACCTGCAATGCCAGTACCTCCAGGAAAAGATGGGGAATTATTAGCTCAAATTAGGAGGCCTGTGAGGTATAACCTAGTGAGATCTTTCCACTTATGTTTACCAGTACTTCTGCAGGGAAGAATCAGCCAGAGATCCAAAAATGAGCTAAATTGTGTTTTATTGGGGGAATCACACACACAAGAGCCAAACAGTCACACGAGCACACAAGGTTAACTGAAGGAAAAAATAGGAAAGTTTTAGCAAGGTTTCAGGATGCAGCGAGTGATATTTACCGATCTAGAAGAGCAGCAAAGAAGCAGCAATATGGCTTAGATCATTTCTAAGGACAGTACATAATTGGGAATCAGAGTAGCAGAGTGGCAACTAGCAATTGGTGTACTGCAAGTTGACTATGGGTTTACATACTTGATTTCTGCCTGAGGGAAAGGGTGTAAGTGGCTCTCTGGCTGAGTCTTAGCATTAGGTGACAAAAGGTTAATGGACATCATGATAGCTCTGTGCTTGTCTGACAGGTGTGAGGATGATAGAGAAGTTTGCAAGTTGAAGGGAGAGCAGTTAAGACAATCAGCGGTTTGCTGGGAATCTCACAGCTGCTATTCTCCAAGAGGCAGAGTCCTTAAGCCGATTATCTCAGGAGTTACCTGGTCATTTTCTGACTATGACTTGGCTACACCAAGAAGGGATTTCTGACCTAATTTGCAGTGCATGTTTTCAGCCAGTCTTTTCCTTTTGTCCAGCTAAGCCATACAGTCACAGCAGGGGCACATTTTACATCAATGCCAATTAATATATTTTGCCAATTAAACCATATCAAGGTGTGGAGGTATACAGTCTGGTAATGCCTGGTGGTGATGAAATGAGTGGGGCAGACACCAGATCATAGATGGCAGAAAACTTGGAGCAGATCCAGTCAAACATAAAAATTCCAGTTGGCTCTCTCTCTGTTCTCTTTCCACTGGCAGGAAAAGACATTAATCTAAAAAGACTGAAATCATGTGGGCAAAAGGGTATGCTAGACTTTATCTTTCAAATTATGATTTAATGTATTTTAAACTATTCTAGCCATGCTTTTTTCAAACAGAATTGTTCTTTAATTGTTCTTTAACTTTTGTATAAAGGTTTTAGCTGTATTTTTAAATAATTGTGAGCTGCTTTGAGTCCCACACCAGAAGAAAATCAGGGGTACAAAATAAATAAATACTTGCTTACTGCAGTAGACAATAACTATCGCCCGTAGAGTTTGAGTGACATAAAAATACATACATGCCAATTGGATCTGAATGCTTCTGGGTACCTTAGATTTACCATTTATGTCCTGTAGGGCTCCTGTCCCTTTAATGGATGCAGCAGTGGTAGAACTGAGCAGGCAAAATGTTCCCTAGAATGGATACCTAGCAATGGTGTGGTATAATCTTCTGAATCCCAGCTATCATACAGCAATTGAGGCCCAGGTACCTGACAGGAAAAAAAGCTGGTAACCTTAATTTCTTCTCACCTTGCCCTCCCCAACAAAACACAAAACCAAACTCTTCAGTCCATATTCTTCTTTCTCTGTCAAAATGTAGCCATCTAGTGGCTGTTTGTAACCCAACAATAATTAAACAACAAGCTATATTTTGTATGTATTCCATATGATGCCTCTGCTGAAATCAGTTGTAACTTTCTTTACAAGACAGGTTATGACAAGCAGTGTGTCATCTGCTTCACTGGAAGAAGATTCAGGAAGGAGATCTTCAACAGAAAATTGTCATCAAATTTGGCTCTACAAAATACTTACTCCAATCAACACAACTTCCCAACAGCCAGCCTCCCTCTCTTGCTTCTCCAGAGCTGGGAGGAAAAGCATAATAGACCTTTGTTAGCTTTTGAGGAAGTGTACAGGTGTCAGGAATTCCCCCTGGGGGACATAAAGAAAGGGCAAATGTGTTTCTTTGACTGTAAACAACACTTTCAGTAAAGCTAAATGTACTTTTGGTTTGCAGAAACATTCCAAATGACAGGTTTCTTCAACAAATTATGGAGGAAGAAGCAAAACCTAAGCAGTCAGGATCATGCTATATTAAACTTCAGTCTCACCGTTTCTGGAAAATAAACGAGTTACGGGCAGAACAGTCTAACCAAATGTGCTGTTTTAATTTTGCAATAGGCATACTGCTGTAGTATTTCAAGGCAGGCCAAACCACTGGTTATTTTTTTAGCCTTCTATGATGACACAAGTATGAAGAGGTAAGCAGTAGAAAACTAATTATGAGTACAACATGAGGAAGGATGCACACATTCTGAGTATGAGGAGACACAATGTAGTTAGATACAAGTTTAAACAGACATGTAAAGAAGGGTTTCTGTGAACTGTGCCCAGAAAATTTCAGAAAGTTTTGTTTCTCTCTCTCTTGTCTAATAAATTGCTTCTCTGACATTTTTCCATACAGCAACAAAAGGTCCAGGAGGCCTTCCCTTGCCTCCTAAATCTGGATTGGTAGTTGGTAGAAGATCCAGTGATCACATTCTAACAACAAGCTTTCTAACTTCCAATTATTAGTAGCAACAGTATTCTTCTGTTCTGTTAATGAAGCTGCTTGGGGTAATAATGGATGTGTGTAGACTTTTGTGAGGTCAGTACATTTGAAGTATTTAAAACAAGCATCTGGGCTCTAAATATGTTCAGATTTACTCTGTTGGAGTTTGAGTTAAAAAAAACACACCACATATCTGACAAGTATGAAGCTTGCCCACCCCATTTTAAAGATGACAGCAGCAGCTGCAGCAGCAGCAACAACATCAACAACAAAGTAGACTTTAAATAGGACTTGGAGAGTTTTGTATCCTTTCATTCTACATTAAGAAGATGTTATCCTTTTATTTTGGGGGAAGGCAGCTGCTACTTTAAACTCAAAGTGTCTTTTATGGCCGCCTGTGTAGTCTACATAAAAGATGTCATAGTTTACTAGCAGCTGACTACTTATATTGCAGAACCTTTGCCTTTGGGCACTTGACTCTTGATATCCATGATGAAGCTTCATAAATAATTTTTCTTCACAGAGAACCAACTAACCCATCTTGCCAGAGTTTTCTGATGTGCTAAATGATCCAACTTTAAGATTAGCAAAAAGGGCATTACAAAGTGACTACTGGAAGTTATTTTATAAACAAAGACACAAACAAACAAGAACAGATGGTTTCCTATGGGAAAACAGGAACTGGATTATATTTAAGGATGTGAGAAACAGCCAAAAGCAGAAATAATACACCTTTATACTATCTTGTCTTCTCTCTTACAAGCAGAGTTGACTCATTTTATGTTGTTGTTTTTCCAGACAAGCAGTCCTGGCCTTTTTGAGCATACATGGGCATAAAAATAAACAATGTGAGCACTAGATGGCCATGCAGACCACTCCTATTATCATTGCGGTATGTGTGTTCCAATGTACATGCTAGCCCTGGGACTCTTTAGCCAGCTCCACAGAGCAGGAGAGTGCTGGCCATGGGAAAGTCTGGGCAGAATCAGTTCCTTGAGGCTGAAGTCTGCCACCTGCTTGTTCCCATCAGCAAAAGAGCTGGAATGCTTCTCCGTTATAAACCACCTACTGCATCATTCACCAGCAATAAAGCTTATCTTATAACAGTAATGTGTTTTAGTGTTCAGCACTAAATAAATTTTGAGGGTAGTTGGAATTACAACTAGTTCCAGATCAGAAGAGTGTGAGGAATAAGTTGGAACTATCTACAAAATTGCGGTTAACATGATCTCTGGGCAGCAACGTGTACACATTCATCAGAATCCTATAGAGGACATAACATGCACATAACATGAGGTTACAGTGTATGAATGTCTTGTTTTGGATGAAGGACAAGGGTCCATTCACCAGCCCCTTGAGCTCTGTCCAAAACCACCTCCACAGCAGCTGTCAAGTCCTATTGAACGCTACTGTGGTTGTAAGACAGCTGTTTGGGGGTAGGGCAACGGCTTTCTGTCCCCAAAGCAGTTCTCCAGAGAAAAGGAAGAAGAACAAGGGTGTTGTTTTTCTTCTCTCTGCCTAGAGAACAGCAGTGAGGATGAGAGGTGGTCCTAGAGCTCAGTCCCCTCCCCTTCACCTTCCCTTTGCCATTGAATGACTACTGTGGTGGTACTCCAAGGGGTCTGACTGTGGCCAGAGGGAGAGAGAGGGATGGAGCTGCATGTTACATGCTGCACGTATGATGCAGGGTCTCAGCTGTTATGTTTATGCAAATACATTTCTGGTGACAGTCAATGCTACTTTCAGAGATGAGAGAAGCGTGAACCAGCTCTAGATTTCTTTGTTTAGGCCATAAAAGATTATTTGTTCATCTATGAGAAGACTTTTGTGATAGTAAAGTATTGTATAGTTCTACTGGCCACAGTCAACTTGCTCAGCCACTGCCATGATGTTACTCCTCCCATTGCAAGACCAGTTCAGATCCACTGTCCTTGACAATCCTTGATAGTTTCCAAATGGATCTCAGATAGTTTGCAGCTGAAAGAGCTATACTTGGGACCCTAGTGTTTTAAATAAAGTTAGTATGCGAGACGTAGTTAATTCGGAATAGTTGAAGCCATGCTATGAAACTACTGACTTAACCTTCATCATAGCAGACAAGCCATTTTAGCCCCCAAAGTCAAGTTTTCTTGTAAAATTGACATACAGCTAAACCTACAAGGGAAGCATTTTACGACAGTGTCACCTCAAGAGGTCTGATCAATGTCCTAGAGTTGCAGGCACCTGCCATGGAGGGGTATTTTACGTTAGTACTGGAAAAAGGGGGGGGAAGAGTTGGGACAAGGAGCATCCCAACAAATCTACAGTGTTTTGGCACTGCGATACTTTTTCATCCCACCCAAAATAAAGTATTGAGACAAAAAATGCCCCATGGCATTCTGTGGGTGAAATGTGACACAGGGAAACTGATGAGTTCTTGGATGAGAAACAATCCCACTCCTTGTTCAAAAGTGGCAGGGCAGGAAGTTTTTGTTGGTAACGTTATTAACTTTATTTGTATCCACTTAGATGGCATGCAATTCAAAACACATACAATACAGCTAAAAACAAAGGTCAACACTGAAACAGAATCAAACTGTTCACAAACATATACCTAAAAAGGATAAAAGGCAATTAAAACAGTTCAATAAAAACTATACAGCATCCTCTAAAGCCCTTTATTTAAAAACCTTCAGTTCCAAAAACTGTCAGAATGAGAAAAAAAAAAGGTATTTGCCTGCCAATGTGACGGCAGCAAAGAGGGAGCCATTCTGACTTTGCTGGGAAGGGAGTTCCAGGGCTTAGGGGCAGCCATTCAGTAGGCCCTATCACACCAGCTGTTCCTATGAAGGGCCTCTCCTGAGTGTCTCAGGACCTGAGTAAGCTCATATGGGGAAATACAGCTTGTCAGATATCCCAGACTAAGCCATATAGGGCTTTGAACTGTGCCCAGAAAAAGACTGGCAGCCAGTGGAGCTGTGGTAACAGGGGCATTGTCTGGTCCCTATATTCCATCCCAGTTGACATTGGCTGCAGCTCTTTGTACCAGCTGAAGTTTCCGACACTCTTCAGAGGCATCCCCATGTAAAGCATGTTACAGCAATCCAAATGGGATGTAACAGATCAGACCTCCCCAAGAATGTGAACAGTCGGTACAGTAGGATTAATTAGGCACCAGTACTCTTGGCTATCACAGAAACCTGGTCCTCTAAGTTCAAGGCTGCGTCTGAGTGTAAACCCAAAGGGCAAATCTGCATTTTCAGGGGAAGTGTAAACCAATACAACACAGGCTGAATCCCCATCTTTATTTTGATCCTGCTCAGGAAGGACCAAATGAAAATACTAATGCCATGAAATGAATGGATGGAAGGACCCATCAAGCAAACACAGGCTTTTTTCCTCAGAGCTGCCAAGGACATCATTCAGCAATGTCCAGGAACAAAGAAACCATACTGGTAGAAACAGAAAAATTAGCATTTTTTAATGAAAAATAAACCTATCCAGAACTTTGAAAGGGAATGGAGGGAAGTACTGAATTGGTTAAAGAAATAATATAGAATGGGAAGTAACAATGAAATAAAGAAAAGTAATAATGTATATGATTATAAGTAGCAAAGTACTAATGTAAGATGTAACAGTGTAACAATGCAGAATTTTGTAATGGTGAAAATATGTAAGTGTGAAGATAAATATGGAGAGTCAATTGGGACAAAGACAGAAGTGGGGAAGGGGTTTTTTATGTTTAATATAGACTATAATAATGAATATGTGTATTATGATACTGGATTTGAATAAAGTGCTTACAAAAAAAAAAGGAAAAAAAAGAAACCATACTGGAAACTTCTGAATTGTTCTTCAACAGAAAGTCTTGTTTATTAGATGATCAGTGAAACAACAGATAGCGTGCATGTGATATATTCAGGATACAGAAGGAGAGGAACCCTATCAAACTCAGAGAGTGAAAGCTCTTTGACGTCACAGAGCTGAAAACATATGTTGGCCTACTACTTTTAGCGGAGGTGTCTCACGGACAAGACATGTTGCAACTTCAGAGCAGCAACAAACCTGAAGAGATTTTGAAAACCAACAAAGGAAAAACGAGTGATGCATAGAGTCACTGATAAACTTTGAGGACATATGGACTATGTTTACTGAGCAGCTTACATGATGCACACACAAGGGACATATCTAACCATTGATGAACAGCTGGTAGAATTCAGAGATAAATGCCCATTCTGGTACCATATGCCAGATGAACCAGAAAAATTGGCATTTAAGTGTGGTGGAGCTGCAGTGCTAATAAAGCCTATTCTCTGAAAGGAGACATTTACCTGGGCAGGTTACAAGTACATGCAAGGAAGCCCAGCTTAGTTACAGTGTAGTGACTACACTAGCTGAGCCGTATTGCCACACTGGAAAAATATGGTGGGAGATGTATAATTTTTTGCCAGTTAAGAAGTGGCAGAAGGAGTGGTAATCAAATATGGCATGATTTGTGGTTATGACACTTTGCTGTAGAGTAGCAGCTTTTTTTTTTTTTAAAAATAATGATACAGTGCACTACATTAGGGAAATCTGCTTGCAAGGATTACGGCAGCACCCAGGTGGCCTACTGTGGTGGTCTGTAAAGTGGCCGACACAAAGACGAACTCTTCACTGGAGAACATTTCCTTCAGCAGAGGTTATTTTATTATTTGTCTAGGTTTTCCTGTCAAATAAATAAAACAGCTGTTTTCCTTTATGGTTTACGACTGTTTCCTAATTTTGGGAGTTCACAGCACCCTTTGTAGTTATTGTTTTATCTGGAAAGAATAGTGGTAATATTTTTAGGACAGAGAATTCAGATTGGATACATTTTACAGAAAAGGGGGTCTGGAAGCAATTCGAAAACAAATGTTCCAAGTCCTGTGCACGTAAGTTTTTTTTTTTTTTGTTCTGGTTGTTTGGTATCATGAGAGATCCTTCATTCTATACCCACAACCCTTCTGTGAACATGGAAAATTATTTGTTGAAATACATTCTAATTGCCATAAAGTCAGAAAATATGCACATGCAGAGGGTTAAAAGGAACTGACCGTTACACAAGGCGGGGGCTTAGATACCATGAGGAGATGGGGGATGGGTCAACTGCCAAAACGCCTATGGTAGGCTCTAGAAGGTTCTGAATGCTGTTTCTGCGCAGGCGCAAAACCCCATTTGTGTGAGTCACAGAGACCACGAAGAAGAACAGAAATATTACACAAAACTCTCAATTTGGACATCTCCTCAAGAAGCTTATAAGATTGCACCGACGAAGCAAGAAAAGCTTTTGACTTATCAAGATATAATAAAATGGGAAAGAGACAATCAAAAAATGAAGTTGATAGAAGAGTTAAAAGCTGAAGGTCATGAGCTAAACCGGTTCCCTTGGCGCCAGTTGAAAGAAAGGTACAAAATGGACCAAAAACTATATGGTTTTGAAAGACAAGAAAATGAACTAGATTAATTGTTTAAAGAACATCAGAAGAAGAAAATCTTGAAGCTTTACAAATTAATACTAAAAAGGGACTTTGAATCTGAGTCAATAAAAGGGTCAGTTATTAATTGGGCCCAAAATATAGGCTGTCCAATTGAGTTAGAGGCATGGGAAAAAGTATGGAAAATGGACATAAAATTCACTCCAAATCTAAATTTAAGAGAAAATTATTATAAAATGTTACATAGGTGGTATATGACTCCAGAAAGACTTCAAAAAATAACCAAAAACAGAGATGTGAAGTGCTGGAAATATGGGGAAAAGGTGGGGCCTTTTTTTTTTTTTTAGGTAGACTTGTCCTAAGGCTAAGAAATTTTGGAAGGGAATTCATGATGAAATTCAAAAAATCTCCAAAGTCAATTTTGAAATGGTACCAGAATTTTATTTATTGAATATATTAGGTCAGAATCGGGAGATTAGAAAACAAAAGAAAATATTATTGTATTTGATCACAGCAGCATGGCTGACATATGCACAACATTGGAAAGATAAAACAGACATTCCATTAGATGAATGGAAAATAAAAATGTTAGATATGGTAGAGACTGAAAAATTAGCTAACTCCCTTAAGAACAAAACAGTTCAAAATTTTGAAAGAGAATGGAAAAGGGTTATGCTCTGGCTAATCTGTAAATGTTGGTGGATTGACTATATTGGTATCTGATAAGATATGTATAAAGGAAAAATAGATTCAACTGGAAATATTTGATATACGGAAGTGGGGGGGAATAGAAGAATCATAACAATGATATACATATTAGTGTCAATATATGCTTTTATGTACTTTGAAAATAATAAAAATTATAAATACCATTAACCTAGTTTACAGTGTATACTTCTACCTGAGACATGAGGATGCTTTCAGCCTTTTCTTTTTACCAGAATAAGGTCAGGCATTTAATTGTCTCTTTTCTATTGCAGCCTATTATTTATACTAATAGTCATATTTTTTCTTTACTGCTGATCTTTTTGTAGCCAAAAAGCAGCACTCAAAGAGGTATAAGCAGGAGCCGAAGTACAATCTTTAGAAGAAAAAGAAGTTCTAGGAGGATCTGCCTCCCAATCAATTCAGTGGAAATACTCACTGGGTGGAAAATGGTGATAGTTTGGTGATAGTGACCCCTTTCTTAGTTAAATTTCTTAAATTCCCTACCTCTACCAAATCAAAATTATTGAGATTATATTTCAGAAAATAAGCCTGGGAGAGAGGGGAAAATATAAGAACTAAAATATAGATAATTCTGCAGTGAAAGCAAGCTTCTGCAGTGAAAACAAAACATTGGATAATATTGGATATATTGGGAAACTACATTAATAATATATAATTGATTGTAACTGACTGATTGTAATTACTGCAAATTATAAATTAATTGTAACTGTATAATTGTAATTGTATAAATTAATTGTAATTGTAACAATTGAGTAATTTATTTGCTATATAATATTAGTTAATTTAATGAAACAAAATGGCCTCCAGAACAAGGAAAGCTGTATTGTCACAGCAACAGACCTAAAGAAGAGCACCATAGAAGATCAGACAAAATTTTTAGAATTTGGCAATATTGGAAGAGATGTGGAAATTAAGAGAAGACTTTATGAAAGAAATGCAAAGAGTATCAACTGAAATGAGAGAAATAAAACAGGAAATGCAAAATATAGGACAAAAGATGGAAGATATGACCAAGGATATGCAGATAATGAACAAAAAAAAAAATAGATAGTTTACAAGATAGAACAATCAAATTAGAAAAAGAAACACCTGAACTGAAAAAACAGATGGAACAAATGGCAATACAAGTTGTAAACACAGAGATTAAAATCAGAGATAAATGCTTGAAAATCAGGGGATTAGAAGAGATGGAAGGAGAGGACTTATGTAGCCGAATAATTCCTAGTCTGGCCCAATTTACTGGATGGAATACAGAGCAATTAGATCTTGAGATAGATAAAATCTTTCAAATTAACTCCTTTATAGCTAGAAAGAGGAAGGTACCTAGAGACATTGTTATCTAGTTCCTCAGAGAAAGAGTTAAGGATTTGATATTACAAGAGACTTATACAAACAAACTGGTCATCGATAACAAAGAACTACAGGTCTTTAAAGATGTGCCGTTGCAGATACTAAAAAAGAGAAAGGAATATTCTTTCTTTATACAACTATTAAAAAATATGGAATAAAGTATAGGTGGTGCAGAGGAGAAGGGGTTATCTTCACATTCCATCAAAGAAGATATGTATTAAATACCATCTCCAAAGCATAAGATTTCGTGAAAAAATACAGAGAAGAATTGAGTAAAACCAAACCAGAAAGAGAAGTTGTCCAAGAAAGAGATATAGCAATGTGTGTCCAAATGCACTCTAGGGAGTGTGCAGGGCATACCCACCATGTTCGTAGGCCCCCTGCCCCCACCCCAGGGTCAAAAACAATTTTTGCATTTTTTTAAAAAATGTTTTCTCCCGAAATTCAGCAAAATATTCATAGGGAGCAAAGGGTGCATTTCTACCACAGGTGCGTGGGTGGGGGCTGGGCCAATTTAGGCCAGAAGAGGCCTTTTTTGAAACAGGATACGAACAGGAAATGGTTTCTCCTCACTTCCTGTTTTTAAATGCCCCCATCTTTTCAAGAGCAGGTGCAATGGAGAGGTGCAAACTTTCCAGCTCTCTTTGGGGCTAATGAAGCTCCCTACCCTTTCACATGTGCCCACCCGTCTGGGGAAGGAGACACTATGGCAGATGCATTGATAAACCAAAAGCCATGCCAGGTTCAAACTGGTTATTATTGAAGGGAAAAAAAGTGTACTTGTTCTAGGCTAAGGATCCACCTCATTCTGGGGGCATGCTAAGAGAATTCAAGCCCCCTTCAACATGCTTCTTTAATGCCTTATTTTGCGTATTCCACATGTAGAATGCCAAAATATTTGATGGCTTTGGGCACATCTTTCCAGATACCAAAACACTGTCCTTTTAGAGGCAACTGGGAAAACAAGGTGTGATTTTATGAAGTGAAACTGCATAATAGCCCAGAGGGATTTTGAAATGTAGTCAAGCTGATAAGGGGACAGAATCTTTTCCCCTCCTCCTTTCAAAAATAAAAGGAAATGTGGTAGGCGCACACTCTCTGCCCCCCTCTAAATAAACCTTTCTAGGTTTTATTTAGAATGGTACCAATGTTGTTCCTCTGAAATAGCCTTCCCTGTTTTATTACAGCATTTACAGAGGAAATAAAGAACCTGATAATTTCAGCATTTACAGAGGAAATAAAGAACCTGAGGATTCTTTAAAGATATCTTAAGGGAGCCATTCAACAAGACTATCCTTAATGATACCTTTGGTTTTTACCAAATCTGGTAAACAAATACAACTCTGGATAAGTGTGTGTGTTCAAAAACAGCTTACTCGCAGTCTAAAATACATGTTTTAAACAAGAAAGCCTCCTGACTGTCTGTGATAGAAATCTAGTCCTATCAAAATCCAAACATGGCCATGCCATTTTTGATCTTTCTGATACTGTGTTTACAACCTTGCTTTCAGATAACGTTAACAAGAAGCAAATGCTAATTTTTTTTTTGAAAAAAGACTGTTTCTACACTGGGCTTGTAATATGGAATCAGCTTCCCTCACACTTCACAGGGAATCTACTCAACATTATCTTCTTTTTGTATTCTCTCTGTGATCCTCCAGATTTTTATAAATCAAGAAATGAGTTTTAAATTAGTTAACTCTCATTTCTTTAAATGAGTTAACTCAAGTTACTTGAGTCAGGTAACTAAGCTATACCAGGTGTTACAAGAGAGAGATCTATACAGTATGCTCCACATGGGGAAGATGACATGGTAGATAGTTGGTTCTTGAACCTATTATGCATGACTTTGAGAACAAATGTAATTAAATGTATCTAAGAAGAATTTGAGACAGCCAGTGTGTTCTAGTGGTTTGAACATTGGACTAGGGCCATTTCTGCACTAGCCTGTTATAGTGCTATTATTCCACTTTCAACATCCTATGGAATTCTGGGGTTTGCAGTTTAGGGAGGGTCCTCAAAACTAGTGCGGAAATGGCCTAGGACTCTGGGAGACCAGTATCTGAATCTCTCCTCTGTCATGGAAACCCACTGGGTGACTTTGGGCAACTCACACTCTTTCAGCCTCAGAGGAAAGCAATGGCAACCCCCCTCTGAAGAAATCTTGCCAAGAAAACCCTGTTAGGTTTGCCTTAGGGTCACCATAACTCAGAAATGACTTGAAGGCACACAACAATAACCAGAAGAATTTGCCCTAGAGTTTTAATGCAGTTCATTCACGAAACTTACATTCAGTCATATGATTTTAAAGAAACAGGAAGATCTGGGAAAGAGAACCAGATTACCTTCCATACTGATTTTTAATAGAACAAACACTGTGTCCTATTATAGCTACTGGCACAGACACTGCTGAAGCACTTTGTGTAAAGCAAGTGGGATATGCAACAAGACTTTGTAAAAACCCATTGATTCTAGGTTTTAGCTGGAAAAGCCCTGCACTATTGCTAAGAGGGATATTTTCACTGCCTCTGAGGTAACATCTTCCATATACGTACACCTCCCTAGCCTTGAAAACAGCCACACACCTGATTACAAATTATATCCAAGCAATAGCATTGAATAAGAGTATATTAGACATTTCTTTCAAACTGTATGTGCCACAAATGACTACAGTATGTGTTATGTGTGGACAATCAGGCTAGTAAATATATTGCAAGCCTATGAGCTGTTCTCGTGACTATAAGCCAGTTTTTCATCTCAGTGAGTTTCTCCTCCATATGATTGTACAGTGCTGCTGTGGTGAGGTGAGCTGAATTGTTAGGCTGAAACCAGATTCTGTGGCTCAAGTGGTTTGTGAGTTAGCTGCCATTTTTTTCACACCAGTAGAAGGCTGCTGGGTTAGAAGAACCTTGGGAGGGAGAAGGGGGGGGGATCAGGCTCTTTTAAGAATTTTCTTCTTCCAGATTCTAAACTCTGACCTCTTTGGGGAAAAAGCTCTTTCTTTTAGCATCTAAAAAAGCATAAAGCTAAAAAACATCTTTGAAGTGAATTGATACAAAAAACATTTTACATACAATTTTTTCATTTGCATATAATAAAGGCATTATGAATATGTTACTTTTTAAATCACAATCACCTTGTTAATTCATAAATGTTGGGGTAAAATAAATAGATGTCCTAACATGATATATAAACTCCCTTCTATTAGGTCAATTTACAAAGCTTGGAAAGTTACTTTCAAAAAGTAATTAGTTACAAGTATGGTTGCAAGGCTCCTCCAAAGTAGTTAGTTATGATCACAGTTATAGAATCTGTTTTCTATGCTGCACTACATGCAGTAGTACACAAAGAATGACGAATGACACACAACCCGAGTAGATCATAAACTTTGTTTTTGCCCAATAATTTTAAAATATAATTCTTCTTTTAAAAGAGACAAATATGCTCACATTGGGGTATGGTTTTTCCCCCGTTTTTTTTAAAAGCTCTATCCCCTGTTGGGAAAACTACAGATATACCAAAAGTGGATTAAGGTTTTCTGGAATAAGTATTCCATAAACTTCCTCTTAAGACTTTTTGTGTTCATATTCCTTTGTTGTTTCAAATTCTTTTTGACAGTAAAGCCAGAATTCAAAGTGATTTTACCAATGCATCTAATTGTGGTCTGCCGGTGATGCAATTCATATGACAGAAGGGTGGGAAGATACCAAGGTGTTTACTCTGTAACAGCCACTTTTGAGGCCCAATCTGAAGCCTGCCAAAAGCTGCAATATTTTCAGTTTTTTCATTCTGGGTCTTTAATTAAGATGACATACCAAGGTCTTAACAAAGTTAGAACATTCACATTGTAGTAGTAAAGTTGAAAGCAGAGGAAAGGAAAGGCAACACAAGGCAAAGGATGCAGGAGGAGCAAGAGTAACCCTAGTCAAGAATGCAGAACAGTTACAGACACTCTTTCAGAGACATTTTATCTCCTATTTGATGGAACAATTTGAGTTATGTCCCTAACAAAGCAATTCAGTAGTGCCCTCTAGTGAGAGGAACTGGGAATAGCAAACTTATCTGTAACCAAGAGCAGCCTGGATTACAAAGTGATGATAGAACAAAATCCAAAATCCACAAAGCAGCAATACCTTTATTGGGCCAACTCCAAAGCATAAAATACATTATGCAGGCTTTCAGAGCTTTAAAGATTTTTAACATCTTTGCCTGGAGAAGCCAGCTTAACTCTGAAAGCTTTTATAATATATTTTATGCTTTCGAGTTGGCTCAATAAAGGTATTGAAGTTTTGTGGATTTTGGATTTTGTTATATTTTGCTGCATGGCCAACACTTCTACCCCTAAAAGTGATGATAGTTTGTAAAAGAATTTTAAGTGATATAGAGAGGCCTTCCTTCTAATAACACATAAACATTTTAAAAATCTCATTGTCACACAGACTTCTGAAACAATACAAAATCTAAACAAGCAGAAGTGGAATGACTGGCCATATGACAAGGAGCTCCCTTTTTCAAGACAGCAACGCTGAAATACCAAATACTATCAGGTTTTCTTTATGATGCTGTGCCTCAGAGACTATCCTAATAACCTAGGAAATTAAAATTTAATTTGATGACTTGAAATTTGTCTCCACTGTTCTATTGTTTTACCTGTTCAGTGACATATCAAGGGTGGTAACAGGACAAGGACAGAATACATAGGGTCCACAGTCTGCAAACAATCCCCCCATCTCCACAAGACTTTTGTTGTGGCCCCTGATAGCCTCTTAAGGAAAAGAATCTCCCATTAATGTGGGATTGTTTTCACACACACACACACACACACACACACACAC
The DNA here is from genome assembly GCA_948474755.1 of Ctenosaura bakeri. Taxonomy (NCBI): domain Eukaryota; kingdom Metazoa; phylum Chordata; class Lepidosauria; order Squamata; family Iguanidae; genus Ctenosaura; species Ctenosaura bakeri. Next base: position 147,245 of record CAOLHI010002587.1, read on the forward strand.
ACACACTCACTCTGTCTTGGAGAACTACATCCCCAGGGGTTGTAGTTCTCCGCTAAGTCAAGGAGTGGGGGGAACCATATCTTCTTTTGGTAAAACAACACCTTCTCATTCTTTCCTTTGTTCTTTGGACCCTACCCATTCTTGCAAAAGGCTTTTCACAGAAAAGGAAAGCAGAGAAGAATATAAATTATTACGGTTGTATCTTTTAAAGCGAGGGACCTGCTGGAATGTTTCTCCCACAAATCTATTTTTTTAAAGTGCTCAGTTCAGACCTCCTCATGGAAACAACCAGGAAAGTAAAAGGACATGACATTGGATTGGGGTGGTGATGGTAGTGGATAGGCATCTCTTTGGTCATTAGCTCTGTCTGCTGGTCTCTTGTCATATGCTTGAGAACAAAACAATCCTCTGGAGTGGCTTGCCCCAGAAAGGACCCTTACCATTCCATTTGGAGAGTGAGCTTTACCTCAATGGTGATACTAGTTTCTTCTCTCCATTATGTACTTTTTATTTGTTTCTGTTTCACCTCCTAGGTTTTGGTGTTCACTGTCCCCACACTTGACATCCTGGGCTCTATAAGTTCCTTTACCTTTTGTTGAGTCCTTTGCTAGCTTTCTATAAACCATCATAGATGGGTGTCTGCTTTCCCATTCCCATAGAGGTCATGGGTTTTGGGTACTCTGAATTTAGTGCTGCTCCTAAAACTTTATAAAGTGATAGCATTTATGAGCACTTTTCAATAGCACCTACATCTGCAACAGCTAGCCTTTAATTCACAGCTTCAGAGCCTCAAGGATAGACTTTACACAAGGCTGCCCTTCTTAAGTTTCTTGATGTGCAGCTGGAGCAAAATGCAGAGTTAGTGAAGAATTGTCCTGGATCTGTATCTCCTGAGCATAACTGAAGCTGCTAGTTCAACTCTATAACTTATTAAAGCATTAAAGATCTGAGAAAATATGTCTTATTTTAGACTCCATCTACACAAGTATACCAATTTCTATAGATGGGCAGGTACCAGTCTAGGTAACTCAGAATTATAGGATGTTCTACTGTTGTAATTAAGCCAAAGTCTGGGCCTGATCAGTTTTCTGTTGTAAGACCTTTCTGGTGTGTGTGTGTGTGTGTGTGTGAACAACAGAAATGGCTTTCACAACTGAAATAATTTCTTGGAATGTCTGAGGAGATTAAAAGAGAACACCACTTTACCATGGATGCCTCAAGGGAGATGTCTCTTGGAATCTCAACAACTCCAGGTCCTTCCAGTATTTGGAATTATCCTTAAGGCGAGGTCTTATAAAGAACAGTGGACCTCTTTTTTCTTTCATTTCTCACAAAGAAAGAGTCTATGATCAAGGTCACAAGCCAAGCCATACTGATAAAACTGATATAAAATTCTCTGTTTTGGGAGAATGGCGGCACAGTTTTATAGAACAAAAGAGAATTATCTTGTTTCTAACCCAATCCATGGGTAGCAAGCGAACTGAACAGGGATGTGGGTTTTTTGTTTGTTTTCTTTTGTTTTTCCCTCCAGGACAATCTTGCAACAAACTTATGTATTTCTTTATGCACTTTGGTCTTCTCTTTTCTAGTGGAAGTAGAGTGGAAGAGAAAACAATTGTGTTCAATTTCTGCCTACCTTTTCCTGAAGGGAAGAAGCAGTCCATCTCCACACTGCTCCGGGAGTGGGAAATGCAAAGGGCACTGCTGGGGACCAGGCCTTCCTGAGGCGGACTCCGCTCCGTTGTCCGTACCAAACACCAGCCTGGCCTTTCACTTGGCCTTTCTAGTAACTCCACAGTCTGTCCCACTTGGATACTCAGCTCACTGCTGTGGCTGGCAATAAAGTCTTGTAGTACCACAGTTAGTTCACATCCTCCAGACAGCTGTGAGGGGAGAAAATGGGAGCAGGGAAGAGGAGAAATGAGTGATATTTAATATCATATTTTATTCCAATAGCCAGAATCATCGATCAGTTTTGTAACTGCCATTGTGATGCTGCTTCTCACAGTTTGTCCTACAATTTGCTTTCACTTTGCAGCCTTACAGGCTCTACATCCTAACTGAATAGATTAACTGACATTCCGTTATCAGTGATGGGTATGTCCACGTAGTCTGAGGGCTAAACGAGATGTAATGTAGGATTACTATAATCAGCACCTCCTCCCAAAATAGTGATGAAATAGTTATAGGGGCCAGGATCTACTGTGGAGTTCTATTTTGGGGTGGAATGAAATTAACTGTTCTACCCACCCAATCTGAGAATTAACCTCCCCCAGCTGAAGCTGTGAGAGCCAGCGTGGTGTAGTGGTTTGAGACCAGAGTTCGATTCCCCGCTCAGCCATGGAAACCCACTTGGTGACCTTGGGCATATTGCACATTCTCAGCCAAAGAAAACTCTCTGACAGGGTCACCATAGGGTCGCCGTAAGTCAGAAACAACTTGAAGGCACACAACAACAACAATCCTTTTCTTTATGGAATCAAGTTCACGACTTGAACACAACAACAATAAACTGAAGCTGCTCTTGCCCAAAAGGAAAAAGTTTACAGGTATCATACAGGTACTTGTGTGCTCACCTCCTTGAGGAGACAACAGCAACTTCAGGGCAGTACTGATTGAGGAGGGAAAAGGTTGAATCAACCTCCTCCAGCATTATGGTTCTCAGTAGATTTGTTCATGCAAACACAAGACACAGGTATTCATTTTTCTTTTTAATGCATACTATTTTGATAATTGGTTTCCCATATAATGTCTAGTTTTGCAAGTAGGTGGTGAAAAAAACAAAAAACAAACTGGGAGGACACATGACCTCTTTTTACTGTTATGCTTAGCAGTGTTCAGAGCTTGGCCAGTGCTTAGATGAGAGACTATAAGAAGCAAAACCAAGGCATCCTTGATTAAAAGCCATACCTAAACTGTCCATAGTGTCCTTGGTTTCCAATTTATGTTGCCTAAGCATTTTTCTAAGATTCCTCATAATCTTTTTCCTTGAAAAGGAAGGACGGCTAGCTTAAAGTGATGGAGCCCATGAGACAGCTACAACTCCTCTTGGGAGACAGATAATTATTATTACCACCATTGTTAGCTAAAGACTGCCATCAGCGTAAATGGTATGTTACAAAATTAAATAAAGCAGACACTTGCTTTAGAGTTTGCCGTACAGGAATGAGACAAAGGGGACAATATGGCAAAGGAGCACTGGAAATAGTACATTCAGAAACACAATTACTGCTAAATGCAATCTATACAAGATTTGACACAATGCAGCTATAGCACAGGCAAGATCAGGAGGATATTTCTCACTGTTTTTTTCAATGATGCCTTTATTAGCAGGTAAGACTCCTGTTCTGCCCCCTATTAAGCTTCTACTTCACTTCAAGTTTGAATCAAATATACAGAGCATCAATTTTAGTGAGAAAAGGTCTATTGCAAAATAAATAGTTTCTCTTACTTTTTCAAGAGGAAGACTGAAGCAAATCTGAATGGTTAGCCAAATGGCAGACTATTCCAAAGACACACTTTTTAATTGTTTATTCTATTCTATTTAATTGTCTGTTCTATCTCGTTATAACCTATGGTTAAAACAAAAATGCCATTACAGACAACTTCCAGTAAATAATAAAACTGAGAAAGAAAGGAAAAATCAGCCCAAGCCTTTTCAATGAGACAAAATCTGTTATACTTCAATTCTCTTAACAGATTATTTGTAATATAATTACAAAATTACAATATAAGCTTTATAATATAGAGTATGATCAAATCCACACTTTCGGTACACACATGAAACTCTTGTTTTAAAAACTGCTGCTACTGTATACAGTGGAAAGGAGTGAATTGTTTCCGCATATGTTGGTCTCACTGATCCATATAGCTCACTGGTACCAGTATGAACTGACTGATTAAAGAGAGGGAAGATGGTTATATCCTCGAGAAAACATGTATCCTTTGCAGTTGCCTTCTTGTTTTTGTAAAATATAGTACTCAATCAAAAGGCTTCAGAACTTGTTCTATGGACATGTACTAAACGTGCCATACCTATGGAATAACAGGAACCAATATACCATTGCTGAATGTATTCCTTTCTTCAGCCTTGCCTTTCCTGCCTGTTTCTCTCTGATCTGTTTCACTATACATTTTTAGCAAAGCGTGGCAAACCATTTCATTTTGAAAGAGACTGCTCGATTCAACACAATTTTGGCCCATATGTGACTATGCCCTTTGATTTCCACTACCACTGAGGCACTATTTCTTTAGAATCCTGTTCAATTGCTCCTAGTTTCCATATTTCCCTAATACAACTAGATAACACAACCCCTTTATTTTAAAAATTTGGCAAATTCAGCTCAAGAAACCTGAAACCTGCATGCATTGCAAAAGACAGCCACTAGGTGTCCATGTTTGCTGTATTATGCAAACCAGGGGCCTGTACCAAGCAATTCTGTTTTGAAGTGAGTGTCCAATTGAGTGAGAGGGGATATATGCCCAGACAGTATATGGGATATGCAATTAGCAACCAACAGCAGAAACAAAATGGTATTATCTGGAGGACAGGATGAATCCATTTCTTCCTGTTGGTAGGTGTCATAAAGGCTGAGGGATAGGTGCTGTTAAGCAGTTGATTCAACTTTTGGAAAAGACTGCAATATATATTATTATAAAGAGTGAAATGAGAAGAAATCTTAAAAATCTAAGAAAATCAATCCCACTAAGAACTAAGCTAAGTCATGTGGCAGGATTCCTAGGAATTCACAGGCCCACAACTGCACAAATTCAGTGTGTAGTTCTCAACCACTAAGCCAAAGAGGTTACTCCTTCATTAGAGTCCTAAAAATTATAATTTATACTGTTGCCACAAAAACGAAGTCAGTAGTCTTTCTAGTAGAATGTTTCTGCAACCCCTAGACCCTGGTGGACATTCCAGATGTTCACACATGCACACCCACTGAACATGTGGGCATGTAGCTCCTGCCATGGGAATGTATTGGGTCTGCCAGATGTGTATTGAAACAATGTATTTTAACCACTGTAGAAGTAGAGGCTGTAGAGCCCAATTAAGCTTATCTATAACTGCTACATAGTATCTAGCGATAATTGATGTTACAACAATACATCTGTACTATGCTTGCCTGGATTGTTACAAAGTATCAATGGCTAATTGCTTTATTGCCTATTGCTACAATGTATCCAGTGTGAGGAGGGGAAAGAACAGAGACAGGAAAAAATGAAACTGTAGTCAGAAGAGGCTTGTATTTTGGGAGCCTGGTATCTGTAAGATAGGGGGCAGGAAATACATGCTTGGGTCAAGACTGCCAAGGATGGAGATAAGTGAGAAACAAGCATGAGTCTGGGAAGTGGTGTGATGCTTGGATTTATGGCCCTAACCAATCATAGGTTTCCATGCCTAAATTATGGAATTGTTGCATATAAAAAGGTGTAAACTCTATGTATGCTTTAGTCTCAGCAACTTTGGAATAAGTGTGCTATTTTGTTCATATTTCTACAAACTAAGGTACTATCTACCTCAGAGCGAAGTTTGTGGAGTATGGGCTATCCAGTACACAACAAAACAAGAAAAAAAATAAGAATTGCTGCTTCTGGAAGCTTCCAAGAGTGATGATTCTCCTTTACAACCTCTCCTGAGCCTTATTATGCCCAACCCAAAGAAGTTTTCACAATACCAGAAGTAATCTGTTAAACATTTCCAGTTTAGTTCTGGGGGTTGGTTGGTGCAGCCTGTGGTGGATCCCAGTTCCCTAAACCACTTGTAGAGAAAGTCTGTAGAAAACAGAGGTAGGATCTTGGAAAAATTCAAAAGTTATCTGAGCAAGACTTGTGCTGACTACCAGCTCTTGGATATTTTGGCACATGCTACAGGGTTCCCCAATTTCTGGTTGCAGCATTTGCCATTCTACTGAATTCTACATCCCCCCATGCCTTGTGGCTTCCTGCAAAATTACTCTCAGCTAAGTAGTAGTACAGTAAATATCCACAGCTTCCCCATCAATTATTTGTGAACCTCATGCCTCAGACAAGGACTAGCATAAAAATCAATTTATGCTACAGCTCTTGTCAATAGCTTATTATATTTTAATGCTCTGAGACAAGACCAGTTTGGGCAGGAGCACAGCACATCCATAGTCTTTGACCCTGGTCTATTGTTACTAAAAGATATGGTCTCATCTTTTCTCACTTGTTAAATGTCACTCAAGGTACAAATCAAGCTATATAGCTCCATCATAGTAGGGTGAAGGGCCAGGCTAATTCCACCTAAGTTCACCAAGGACAGAAAGTCATTCCAAGTGAGAAGCTGCTTGAACAGCATTTGAAGTTTCATCTGCAGGTCATGCTGCTCTTCTTGCCTTCCCAGAAACACTGCTGAGCTTTTCCATCTAGTCTTTTTTGAACACACTGTAAAGTATCAGGCTTAAATGAGCTTTCTAAATGATAAGATGAAGTTTAACTGCAGAGGAGGAAAAACTAATTGGCTCTCTTCCCTCCTCCATTCCCCTCACTTATTATCATGAATGCTAACATCCACTTTCCTATATTAACCTATTCAGAAAGGATTGTCAAGTTGTTCCCCTATACCTGTCAAAAAAATATATGACTCTAGTTCATTCTCCCCACTGGGAAAGAAACTATAATGTGCTAGTTGCTAGACTGCAGTGGACCAGGTGTGGCCTGCAGCCAGAGGCATGTTCTCACAGCACTAGTCATTGCTCTACTCCTCTAAGCTACATTCAGAACTGCCAACAACTGTACGTATCTCAAAGGGTCTTGCGCTTTTGGGGAGTGCTATGTTCCATCCACACCACAGCTGTGTGTTTTCCACCTCTCAGGAGCCTCACCTACCCTTCCTCTAGACCTTTGGAAACAGGTGCTTCTCAACACCACTGTAGAGAACCTTTCACCTGTTCCAAGATGCCAAACCCCTGCCATGGCAAAACAGGCTTGGGTCTGCTTACACAGCTGGAAGGGCATTCAAAGATGTAACTGTGTTATTCTGTTTTAGCATAAAAAGACATAAGAGAATTCCGTGGCACCTTGAAGACTAACTAGGGAAAAAGAAGTTTCTAGCATAGGCTTTTGGGGGGTACAGTTTACTTCATCAGATGCATCTGATGAAATGGACTACAGTCCATAAAATCTGATGCTAGAAATTTCCTTTTCCCCCAGTTTGTCTCAAAAGTGCTACTGGATTCCCTTATGTCTTTTGAGGTAGAAAGGCAGCTTGAACATAATTTTCAGTTCTCTCCTTGCCTTTGCCAAATTCTCCGATCCTTGCACATCAACGGAAAGTGTCAGGATCGCCTTCTCTTATAAGCTCGCTTCTCTCTCGTCCTTCCAACCTCACTTGTCAATGCACTGCCTGATCAACAACACAGGATCATGCCTTGCCTCTTTGGTGCCTGCAGCTGATTTTAGAAGTCTGGATTTCTCCCTCTCGTCATCCCAGAGTGTTAAGAGTTAGACAATCCATCCATAAGCCCCCAGAGAATAGCTTCCTAGCTACTATGGATATGAAACCCCTATATCCAAATATCCTACACCAGGATGGACTACAAGCCATCCAGAACACCACCCTGAATGAGGCCATAACTGGCCTAGCCACCAAATCCTGCCACTTTGTACTTATTCATAACTGCTTTACTTTGGGGAATAATATGTGTCTCCAAGTCAGTGACACTGCCATGAGCACCAGCAAGGTGCCACAATATGCAAACATCTTCATGGCTGATCTGGAACAATGCTTCTTCAGCACATGCAGCCAAAACTTGCACCTCTGCCTATGGCATTATTGATGACATCTTTGTAATCTGCCCACATGGGAAGCAATCATTCCAGAAGTTCCACTGGAAATTCAACAACTTCTACCGTATCATCAACCTGAGCCTGGAACAATCCACACAACAAATTTACTTTCCTGATACCACTGTGCAACTGTCCTCTCATAAGCTCTGGGAGGCAAGCCGTTGTTGGCTTACAGATAACCTCCAAACCTCAAAGAACTACTCAGTTAACAACAGGATACATAACATGGATGGTAATACAGGGACAAATCCTGCTGCAAGCCTAGATGCTACATCTACTGTCCCCATATCTACTCTGGGAGCAATATTACAAGGGCCAATAACATCATCTGCAACATCAGAGGTGCATTTATTTGCTCTTCTTCCAATGTGATATATGCCATCCTATGCCAGCAATGCCCCTCTATACTCCACATTGGACAAACAGGCTGGTCTTTATGCAAGAGGGTAACAAGATACAAATTGGACATTAGAAATGGCAATACACCAAAATCAGTTGCAAAACATTTCAGCCTTCCTGGATATACAGTAAGGGATTTACAGGTCACAATCCTTGAACAAGGAAACTATAAAGGAAGACTGGAAAGAGAAACACCTGAATTAAGTTAGATTCACACATTCCAATCCATTAGTAGAAGCATGAACAAAGATAATGGCTTCATGGAGCATTACATATATTAATAGAGGAGTCCTTGCTTCTATGAGGACAGCAGTGTGGTATAGTGGTTTGAGTGTTGGCTACAACTCTGGAGACCAGGATTTGAATCCCCACTTAGCCAATGGAAACCTACTGGGTGACCTTGAGCAAGTCACACTCTCTCAGCCTCAGAGGAAGGCAAAGGCGAACCACCTTTGAACAAATCTTGTCAAGAAAACCCCATGATAGGTTTGCCTTAAGGTCACCCTAAGCCAGAAATGATTAGAAGGCACATGACAACAACCATGTGCCTTATAGCTGTAATTTGCTTGGGAGGGATCATAGTTAGAACAGCTCACCTATTCCACATGAACATAAAGACTGGAGAAGCATTTAATTAAGCAGCTGTTTGGACCCAGTGCAGACAGCCAAATGCAGGGGCAATTTTTGATATTTCAATCACATCATTTGTAAAAATTAATATTTAGGAGACAAAAGAGCAACAGGAGACAATACATAGCAAAGGACTTCAGAGGACATCTGTGCAAGACAGAAATGACAGTGCAACCAAAAATGCAAGCAAGGCTGGAAAAAAAAAGGGAAATCCCCAACACATTATTCATTTTCCCCAATGATAACTCTTCCTCTTGGGCCTCAGTTGTACATTTTTCTACTTATGCTGCAACAATTGTTCTACAATTCTGCTCTTTATTTCTTTAACTGATTTTCTGCTATAAGGAGGACGAGAAGCAGTGGCCAAAACCAAATCAAACAAAAAACCCAAGGAAGACTGTAGAGTGTGACAATATTGTTTGGATCCTCTACAAATTTGCATTAAGATGGTGCAAATGCCTCATCTGGAAACATCTTTAGACAAATACAATTTGAGACTTTTATAACAGGGGCCCAGTGTATAGAGAATCAGTGTGTCATGGATTTTTGGGGCAGTACCATGGGCTAGATCAACTGGTCTACAACTTTCTGGAATCAAGCCTTCATGTTACTCAGAATTACATCAAAAAGCCCAGATTTTGGGGGGTGGGGCTAATAGAATTGGTCAAACAAAGCAGGTCCATAAAAGTTGCAGTGGGCAGATTGTTCTCACAACCTGATTGCAAGTCTCCTTAGAGACATCAGATTGGACACTGGTAGAGACAAGATGCTCAGTTAAAAAGGACTTACTCCTACACAATTGCAGCAGTTAACTGCAGTCTCAGTTCCTAGTTCTGAAACATTTCAATCCAAGTATTATCATGTGCAAATTAAAAGGAATGGCTGTAAATTATTATTCACACATGTATATAATTGATACAGGTGAAGGCCAGGATAGAAGAAAAATGTAATTTTTTAAAAGGTAAACAGTTTAGTACTTATTCCATGCATCTTTCTTTGTGTGGAGTAAATTCTGTTCACTTTCTTTAGTAAGTCCTTTACAAGGCACCCACAGGTTTGCATTCAATAAAAGGAAGAGTAAATATTAACATGAGCCTGAGCAGGGGAAATTAAAATATGTAAAAAGAGTAGGGGTGGGAGAGAAAAGATAAATCTTATTCCAGAAGAGATTCAGTCTCTTGAATCTGATTCTACAGCAATCCTGTAGAAAATTAGGAAAATTCTCACAGTATCATAGAACGCAGTTAGATTCACAAATAATGTAAAGAAACAAGGAACACGGAGCCAACTCATTTAATATAGACAAAGAAAGATGGTTCTTTGAAACATCTTAAGAAGATCAAGCATTTTGGTGCAAAAGTCATGTGCTTTAAGTAAAGTCTAGGAAGCGAAAGTACTTGCAATACTTCTGCAATTATGCAGGTGTCTCTATGTCTTCTCTATTGATGTGGATCTGAAGATGAAACATACTTCTCTGATCATTCAGATGGCGGGGTGTCATATAAACAAAGGAGGTTTATGCCACCAGCACAAACAAATCTCTCTCTAGCAGCATTTGCTACAATGAAAGTCAAACACTCTTTCTCCTAGAGTATCATTTTTTTAAAAAACGAAGTTAAATAACTACACAAGTTAAGTAATTAACAAACCATAAACATAAATCCAGGCCATCATTTAAGGAGAGAGTCATCATAGCTTAAAAGCCCATACTAGGTTCTGCCAGCACTGGGGATCAGCAAAGTACAAGACCAGCAATGATGAAAGGTATTTCTACAGATCTGGCCTGAAAGGATTTGAATTCATACAGTGAAGCTATTTTATATGTAAATCTCTGCTCCCAATCGAAGTTATTGCTCACAATCACAAAGCATTATCCAGATCCAACCCTGCCTGCAGATTTATAAAAGCCTGGTCAGTACTTCACACTTTTCCAGTAAATGCTCCATAAGAAACCACACCACAAGCAATAGGAAACTACACTGTGAAGGTAGATAATATTTGTCCATAAAAGGAAAGAAGGGCAAAGTGCAACTCTGTAGCACCACCCACATTGTTTGAACTCTTAGGGGTATGACAGCAATTATGCCATTTTTCCTCTCCTGGGCTGTTTTGGATCCTTTTAGACCAGGGAGTAAACCGGGTACTAACAGTTTAGAAAATATTGTTCCCTCTATAGCACAAGCAGATTTTGTTCATTTTTTAAATTCAATCAAAAGGGAAAACCAGTTACAGAGGGTGAGAAAAGATAAAGCAAAGTATGGCAAATACTATTAACACTCTCCCCAAATCTATAGCAACTGTGTTCAGAAATATTCAAAAAGTCCAGGGTAATTTAAAGAAAATGCCAATCTTAATTGAGCATTAGCACAGACTGCTATTTTTAAATAAAATTTCTGCCTATCAGGCTTCAGTGACAACCCTTTTTGCCAGTATACAGGAATTTGGAGAGCAAGAGAGCAAAGAAGTCAGAAAGATAAGTGGATGATAGAGTGACTAACATATCTATTGCTAGGGGCAGGGAAAGGAAGGCTGAGTGTTTTTGTAGCGAAATATCAAACCTGTCAACACAGCTAAGAAAATGTTCTTCCAACTTGCTGGTTTTAAGCTGTACAATGTTCAGTATTGTCCTCGTGCTGAATTGGGTTAAAGGGGGGAAAGCAGGACATAATGTTCTCTGTGCAAGTTACACAGTGTTTCCTGCATGTTTTTATGGGATTTCTTCGTCAGTAAAATAGATAGCAGTACTCACATTTACCTTACCTTGCTTATATGTTACATTTGGTAAGCTTGACTTACTAAAGCAGGGCGAAATCCAAATGTCTGGATAATTAAAACAATTTCTTTATGTGCAAAATCATGCCTCCTAAAACTGTCCAGATTAAGGTGGAACTGCATCTTATATAAAACATGGGGATGCTGCAAAATGAGCATTTGTTTATGTTGTGTGCCTTCAAGTTGTTTCCAACTTATGGCAACCCTAAGGCACATTTTTTCACTGAGTTTTCTTGGCAGAAGTTGTTCAGAGGGGGCTTACCCTTGCCTTCCTTTGAGGCTGAGAGAGTGTGATTTATCCAAGGTCACTTAATGGGTTTCCATGGCCAAGCAGGGATTTGGATCTAAGTCTCCAGAGTCCTAATCCAGCACTCAACAACTACATTACACTGGCTCTCAAAACTAGCATCACCACATGATTAATTCTCCCCCTATAGTATGTCAGATCACTTATGCCATGGCTGACATCACATTCCCTACTGCTGCTCCACATTACTGACATGGGTACAACACATTATAGGAGGGAGAGTTCAATAGGGGAAGATGGTTTAAGGACCAACCCCCTTTCACACAAAACGCATTTTAAGAAAACAAACTGGATTTGTTAACAACCACCTGAGCTGAGTCCTCATATTTTTCTCATGACGTGTAGCAACAATTATAATGAGTCAATATTGTAGAAAAGACATGGAAAATGTGATGCTATCAGAATCACAGAAGAGACACTATGGAGATTCTGATTTGGCAGCATATTTATACTCCGTGTAAGATGTAGGCCATTTCTGCACTAGACTGTTATAATACCTCAGGCCCCTCCCTAACTGCAAACCCCAGGATTGCATAGGACGTTGAAAGTGGATAAGTAGCACTGTAACAGTCTAGTGCAGAAATGGTCATAGTCTTTTAGGACGAGAGTTTATTCAGAAAGACCAAACTGCTTTAGGATCCAGGAGCTGGTGCTCAGCCTAAGTTTAAAGTAAGAGATGGCTTTGATCAGCCTCAATGAATACCAGTTCTAGAGCAGATCTTTTTAAGTAATAATGTCTTGCTGACTGGAATAATGAGAGAAAGAGAGAAGAGGAGTTAACTTGGTACTGCCAAATAAAAGAAATATACAGATTAAGTATACGGAAAGGATTTAGTGGTTGTTCACTCAGCCCACTTTGCTTTGCAACAGGTGGAAGAGATAACAGCAGTGCATGCGGACAGATGGATATATCAGGTGAAAGTCAAGCTGTTTTCCTGCTCTCAGATCACATGTACCTTTCAGTGTTCCAGATTGTCTGAGCAGACTGTGGCTCATCAGGAGCCCTTAATAGACAACCGCAACTACATCCTGACTCTGCTGATTTTTGGACTGATGTAAGCAATTTGTCCACAAACATCTGCTACACAGCTTGAACAGATCTGTCCAAAAGATTTTTAGATGTAATTCAAGAAATTAGGGTCATGCATGCATTGCTCCAGAACAGTAGTTTATTCACAATTGCTGAGACTGGTTTCAAAGACAGCAGTGATGAGTTTCCATATGTCATGATGCTTGATATTTTTGGCTGCAGAACTTAAGAGTGAGATAACAAATTCATCCAGGTCTAAAGTGCCCTCAAAATCTTCAGCAGGAAGCAAAGGTAGCTAGAACATCTTAAAAATACAGATTACAACAAAAGATTGTATACAAAGGGTTGTATAAAAATTTGTCCATCTTTTATGTACTCTTACTGGTTTCCCCATAATACCAGTGACTCATTAACCAAAGATTGTAGCACTCAAGTGAATACTCTGAGCACTGCCTAAACTGTCTTAGAATAAACTGCTTAGCACTTCTCATAGAGACAGTAGCTCGGCAAAACCTCTACACTCTAGAGTAAATTTTTACCTGAGGCTTTTTTTGTGTGTGATAGAGAAACAGGTTTACTAACTTTCTTTGACATATTTATGAGAATGCAAAATAAATAAATAAATAATCCCCATCTATCTTCCTGTTTTCTAGAACACAATTTGTGAGTGATAAGAATTAGAAGGTAAAATAGGTTAAAAGATAGTTCTGTAAATACGGATGCACCCTTCTTAGATACATTTCAAAGATACCAGAGCAGAGGTAAGCAATTAAATTTAATCAGGTTGAAATGTGAGGACTTTAGTGGCATTGGGATTTTCAGAAACCTCTCATATTCATTCACAAGTAATAACTATCCTTTACATTGTGGTTGATTTAACGATCTATCAAAGATGGATTTCTCTCTGAATTTAGATTTAATCACACCCTCCTGTGCTGCGTAGTTCAATTTTATATGGGCTGCATAGTGATAAACTTCTCTTCTCTTCTTCATCTATATTGAGAGGGAAAAATAATCTGTTTTAGATTTTTCCTAGGAGATTTTTCCTAGTGGAATTTGGCAGCCCAACTCACTATGATAGCTGTACATTTCAAAGACATTAGTGGAAAAATAAAAGTGAAATAAAAACCTGACTTGTTTGATACTGCTAAGATAATAAGCATTGTTGAATTCACTTGACAGCATCACCTTGAGCAACCAAATATCAATTCTGAATGCATAAAATAAAATCCTGATGGATGGGTTCACATTATTCCCTGGTGTTTTCCTTCCTCAAAATGCTGAAATTAGAGAACAGATGTTTTATATGAAACTGGTTTTAATCTTAATTGAAAGGGATTATTCAAACTATGCATAAGACAGATGGCTCTTGAAGTCAGATTCCCTTTTGCGCCTTTCTGAAGAGGTTTCTTTCAATCTTTGTCATTTATTTTCTGAAGTTGTTTCCCATTTATAATCTGACTATTGCTGTTTCTCATTTTTATCCACTGTCCTTGGGCACAGTTATTGTAAATTAGAGCCCAGCATCCAACTGTGACTCAAGGAAAGATTGGAATAAATTTCACAATGGTTCATTGGGCTGAACGTACAAAGAAGAGTTGAGCTGAATTTACTGATACACTTACTGTGGAGGAACAGGAAATGTCAAAGAATGAAGGAACACCAAAGCAGCTTCACACAGGCTGGTGCCCCTCACACATTTTAAACTATAGCTCCCAACACTGGTCAGGCACAACAGGATATGTAGCCCAAATATCTGAAGAGCACTGTGTAGAGAGAAGCCTGAAGTAAGAGGATTCTTGCCTAACAAACACACAGTGCTTTGGTTTTTAAGGGCATACTCTCCCACCTCCATATTTAAATTAAGACTTATAGGTACTGCATTAAATAAAAGCAGCATTCTAGGGAATGTTACACAAATGGCTAGAGACTGAGGATATAACCTGTGGTGCCTGCTGCTTAGAAAGATCACCCAGGCTTTGAACCTATTCTTAAGAAGTCCATGAATGACAACATTTCAAAAATTCTTGGCACCACAGAACAATGGAAGAAGCAATCTGAATTATGGACTCTGGATGGCTTATACAGTTTGGTGCACATAGCTCTCCTCTTCACTTTTATTCTGTTAATTGAAAGAAAGAAGACACATATAAGAAAGAGCTCTGTTGCAGCCCAGTTTCCTTTCCCCTCTATCTCTTTCATTGGTTCCTATGTGACATAACAACAACAACTACTACTACTACTATCATGCCTTTTTGAAAGCAGATCCTCAGCAGATATCAGATTTCAAAGCATGGGCAGGTTTGTAACAGAGAACACAGCCCTTCAAACAACATGAGCCTGTATATGTGTGTATATGTTTCCTGTATATACGCTTGCTCCATCTACCAGCTGACTGGCATGAGAAATATTTCACAAAGATGCACGCTGGTGATAAAGAAAAGGAGCATTTTAGTCAAAGGACTTTAATTTTACTAATTAGGCAGAATGAGATTCTCAGTCAAATGAACTACTCACATGTGACTCATATACAGTATATTGCCTTTCAGAAAATACGTAAACACCCTGAAATTTTTCAAAATATCTTCTGAAAATAATGCTCCTATAATTCACCTTATCCAATGGGATGTGTATTAGTACCCCACAGTCATATTTTCTTACAGTATTCAAATATAACCGGGCCTACCAGATTGGCATTTTATGACATTGTTACAAGAATTTTGAACACTGTCTTCAAGTTATAGTCATCTCCCATGTAGAGGATTTTTTATTGACCAACCCCCCCCCCAAACAACAACAGCTGGGCTAAAATCTGTCCCCAAACATCTATTACTCTTTGCTATTTCTGGGCAGGGATGGAGTGGTGGTGGTATACCATGCAATGTAATGCCAATGCCAATGGTTTTCATGCCATTTTGTGGTTTTGAACGTGAATCAGAAAAGCTGGTATGAATGCCTGAATGAGACATCACTCACTCTCCCACTCAAAGGCTGAAGAACTGCAAGTGCACTCTGATTTATTCCTGTTCAAAAAAACAACAACAAAAAAGCCAAAAACATACACACAAACAAAAACTCCACAAGGACGTCTGCAGACATTCACAGACAGTTCATAGTAGGGAACCCAGAGACATCAGCATAACACATGATACAAATTGAGAAGCATGAACAGCAGGGATTCAGGTCATGGTTTGAGTGGAATGATAACAAAGTCAAAGCATGGAAACCCTATGACATGACTGAGCTGAAAGTGTTTATTGGCTTGCCATTACTGATGGGACACATCACGGACAACAAAAAACCTTGCATCACATCTTAGAGAGTTGCCACTTTGAATAATGAGGAGCCCGGGGAGATTTGGGGTACCCCCATTGGAACTGCTTCTCACAGACAGCATTCTTTAGCAAATAATCTGTGGCACAAAGAGTCATGTATGACATGCATTTGGTGCACAGAAGAATCCTACAAATCTCAAGGCATGGAAGCCTTTGGTCATCCCTGAACTGAAGGCATGCATTGACATATCACTGTTGGTGGAGGGGTATCATGGACAAGATATGCTGCCATTTCAGGTCAATGATGAACTTGAAAGAATTTTGAGTATTGACAAGATACAAGATACGTGAGGGTCAACACTAGGGAAACAAAAGTGATGAAGAGAGTCACTGATAAACTGACTGCCTTTCAGGACATGTAGGCTATCTTTGTTGAGCTGAAGCAAACCATATATGACTAGTACTTTGTACAAAAATGTCTTTTGTGGAAAGCAGAGAATGGATAAACAGAAAATTGCTAAATGCATTGGTTCTTCTTTGGAAAGAAGACGAACCTTTTTGTATTAGGATAAAAACACTTACATTGTTTGAATTGTTTTGATTTTATGTTTTCTGAATTTTGAACTTAGATTATTTGACTATTCTGACTATCATGAGAATCCCATTGTACTGCATGGTACAAAATGTGCTGTGTCCAAAGGAATACTTGTATATACACAATCAAGTATGTTCCACCTAGACTCTCAGAGCCAGTAGACACAAAGTGGAAGAAAAATAAAACAAAATCAAATAAGATAAAGATAAAAAGTAAAACAAAATCAAATAAGATAAAACAAAACATACACTTGTACTGTGGGACATTTCCTGAACTCAAAGAAATCTAGAGCGTATCACTTCTACTTTGCTGTATCATAATTTGCCAAATAGGACAAAAAAGTGTTCCAACAGCAAGGATATATAGATTGTTGTTTGAGACTTTTTGCTTGTAGAATATCCTAGACCTATGGATTCTGTTGTTCTTATTGTTTGCTTGTGGAAAAAAGCTGCACATGATTATATATTTATACAGTCAGCCCTCAACATTCATTGGTTTACCATTCACAGATTTGATTATTTGCATGTGTCTTCAACCCCTGCCCCCCTCATCTTAAGCAAATATGGAGGGACAACTGTATACCTAATTGTCCAATAACTTTTTAATAACAATAACTAACGGACAGTTTTTAAACAATATGCTATCACTGCTTGTATAATTGTGTTAATAATGGTATTGCACATAAAACAAGAGAACAGACTTGAGAACCACTGAGTCTCTGCCTAGCTATTACAGTGGCTTCTCCCTTACCACGATCTCACATGCACAAATGTGAGATTATGCAAAGCATTACAACCCATTTTAGTCAATGGATGCAATGAGTATGTGCCTGTGCTGTCATAGGCATGTGCACATCACAGCCATTGACTATAATGGGATGTAATGCTTTGTGTTTTTTGTTTTACATGGAGGTTCCTGGAACAGGACCCCTGCATATACAGAGGACACACTGTATGTACTTTATCAGTGACCATTTCTGGATATTTGATAGATCATCACTAGACATTTCGATCTGATCCTGTTCTGAAGCTCTGACACTGGAAAGTCCTGGTTGATACTGCTGCTGCTTGATGCTAACCCATTTACAATAATACCATCTGATACTGGCTGTTTCTATTCACCTCTCTGCCCTTTATTTTATATACCAACCTTTCACAAATTTCAGTTAAGCAAATTGACTTTTGGTACGTTCTGTGTCACCTACACTTAACTCTTTCACATCTCATGGCTACTGCATTCTAGCAATCTTATCCATTTCACTCATACAGTTTCTGTCTACCACAGTACAGAATATAATACTTTAAGGTAACAGTAATATGCTCCTATTGCTTGACTATTGCATATACAACTGATACAGAACCAAATCAGTTTCTTGCATTCTGGAATACCTCACTTTTCTTACTCTGGTTATGTGGAATACAAAACCAAGAGAGAAATACAATTATTTACCCGTTACTGAAATGATATAAGGCAACAACAGTATTAGATATGAAAACCCAACATTCAATAAACAGTAAGTAGAATATTCATTCTTATTTAGCTGCAGTTGTAAATGAGGTCTTATTATAACCCTGGTAAAATGCCCATCTACTAACATCTGCTATAATCTTACATTTGCTAGAAATGAATTTGCTCACATGCAAAGTGTGTAAAAATACAGCAGAAGGAAAATTGTCCCTGCAAAGTGCATGGATTAATACGACTAATTTCCAATACCTTCCTAATACCAGAGAAAGAAGAACAGAACATTTTGTGGAAGACCCCTCCAGTAAACATCTCTAGGACTTGTTCTTCTTATTAGTAAAATGTTGCAAGTCAGAAATGAAGAGAAACAACTACTGAGGCCTGCTTAATGAAAAGGTTGCTTGGCTTTCTAAAAGTCTTTTTAAAAATACCACCAGATTTCGTTATGCTAGTGCCTGGAAAACATGAAACTGCCCTCTGTACCTTGTCCTCCTGCTGTTGAACAGGTGTGTTCTAAACAGATTTCATACTTGCCCTAGTGACACAGGCCCTGCCTGACGTCATTGTTACGGGGTTGACAAGATGTTGCCATGACAAATCTGAAAGCAGATCTAATATTCCTTTTAGTTCTGAGTATGCTCTAGAATATCTCTCCTTCCCATATTAGTTCCCTACCTAATTAGTTAGCTGAAAGCACACAACTGAAATTGAACTTTTGTTTTTATGTGTTTTGAAAACATAAAACAAAGCTGTTTGTTGATCTCTTCCTCAAGCTTTCCATTCTGGTCATGCTGTGACTACACCTTCATGACCCGTGACACAATGTGTTTTCAGAAAGGGATGCTATAACCACATTACCAAGGACAAGCAATAACAGCGGAAAAGACAAGCCCTGTAAGAATTACATTTCTGTTAACACTTTGATGTGTATCCTCCTCCCCCCAATCCGCCCCACCGATGGCCATGAGTTATCATCCCTAGCAGCCTGAGCTGATAATAGCTAGCAGATGTCTGAACTTTGCATGATTGGAAAGAGATTTCACACAGATTATGAAATGACACAGCTTTCCGTATCCATCAGGGTGCTTCAAGGTAAAATGATTTATAGTTTATAGTCAGGCACAAGAAGCTGCAGGGTCAGGGCAGCATTTACAGAGCTTTCATAGTCTACACCATCATGGTTGCAACTCTCAACCCTGACATCAGAATAACACCAGCTGCTGGATAACAAGAAAAAATTCCCATGGGTCCTATCATTGTGAACAAAGTAATGTCTGCAAGTGGAGTAGAAGAGTTATTCCATTTTAAAATGTAATACATGTTCCCCCTCTCTTTGTTTATTTTTGTTATGAACAGATGCCAAAGGTAAATTATGCATTAGCTTTATGTCTCAGGGCCACTGAAACAGAGCTGCATTTATGACACTGTAAGCACAAGAGTATAATATACACAGGAGTACTTGGCTACAGTGGGATCTGTCCCAAAATCCTGGAATTACATGAAGTTGTCTGGAGCAGAGTAGGTATTCTTCAGAAAATCTACATTGCTGTTCTATTAAGCCCTGTTCTCTGCAAGATTTATAGCAGACAGATCTTCAAAAGGATGGAGAAAGAATAGGAAACAGGGAAGTGATCATAAGAGTAATATTTCATACTTTTTAATTTTTTTTTTTAAAAAAATCAGTGCATTTATTCCAAGCATTCTTCTGAGCACCTACACCCGGGGTGAGAATCATGTACCCCTCCAATCTTGTTGGACTACAAGTCTCAGCAGCTCTAGCCATCCTAGCCAATGGTGAGGCATGCTAAGAGTTGCTATCCAGCAACAGGGCTGCATAATTCCTACCCAAGATTTAGACTATGTAGTGCAGATCAACCTAGGTTCAGCTATATAAAAGTATATCTAAGGCCTAAACCTATGACAACTACCACTGTCACACAATATACATGAACAATTATTGTAGGCAAGCAGGAGTAACCAAAACAGAGTACCCTCCAGAAAATAAATTACTAGAACACTTCATTTTTGTCACTTATAACCAAGGATGGGAGGTAAGCCTTGGCAGCTTTCTTATTTTAACATTTCATTCCTAGTAAGTACATTTCCTTCATGATTCTGATGATAAAGTCAATACAAACGATGTCTTACATGATTGGTTAAGTGAAACCAGATTTCCAACAGACAGCACTCTTAATGTTTTGCATCTAGCTTCAAGCACAACATACTTTTTATTAAGTCATGTTTTCCTCCTTGCACATGTGTTGCTTCTAATCTGGTAACATGAAATTCCAAAATAAAAAGATGCTGCAGGTTCAAGTCAACTTTTGGCCTTTTTCAGAAATATATACAGTCAGCCCTCCACATATGTGGGTTTCACTTTTGCAGATTTGATTATTCAAGGATTATTTGCTGTCACTTCTGCTGCCTCCCTATGCCATTTTTAATAGGGACTGCAAACCTCATGAGACTGAGAAACTGTGAAGGAGGCTTGTTAGTCCCTATTAAAAATGGTGTGGGGCAGCAGTGGAGGTGGCAGTAAGCCCCCACTGCCACCTACTTCTGCTTTGTGAAGGAACCCTGATGCCTCAAAGGAATCCATGGTGGGTTGAACAGGGCGATCATATTTTTGTGTGTATGTTAGATGTGGTTTGGGAGGGCCTAGAGTTATTCATGTTTTTTTCACTTTCACGGGGGTCCTATGACTGTATTGCATTAACATACTACATTTTTCAGTTGCATGCTTTGCTCCATTGATAAGAGAACAATACCTCTGCTAACTCCTATGATCATTTAACTGATGGTCACAAACTATTTGTCCCCTTTTAATCACCATGTGTAAACTATTACTGTGAAAGAGGTACACAACACTTGAACAAAGGGCTGTATAAAGAATTCAGACCTATATTTAAATGTATAAAATTCCTTGGAGGATCTTTTTAATTGTGCAGCTAGGTGAGCCTGCACATATATAGCCTTTCTCTGTGCTACTCCTGATTTGCAGCATGCTCACAAAATAAAACGGTGGAAGGGATTAACACCTGTCTTTACATTATGAGGAAAGTTTCAACTTCATTTGCTTATCTATCTAAATACAGCTGGATGTGAAACAATGATGAGCAAGGGTAAATCAGAGAATGTTACCTGACTCACAACGCCGAGTTCATACCAATAATAAGGTCAAAAGAACAACTGTTTAACTTTGGCAGTTTAACTTTGTTTAAAGTGAACACTTGTTTGCTTGGATAATTAAACCATATTTTCTACAACACTATACATTGAACTAATCATTGTAATATACAAATATGCAGATTTTATGTATATGAAATATAAACACACAGACATACATAAGGTTTTTATAGTGAGTTTGCACATCAACACTCCTGAATCAGCATGCATCAACACCAGCAGCACAACAAATACATCTACTGCATACATTTTTATTTGGTTACCATCATTTTTAGAAAAATTTCTTTGAACTGCTCTATGGCATCTATTTTAGTCCAGAGTTTTTGAAGTTCTTTAATCGGTGGGTAATCTCTTTGAACAACAATGAATAATTTAGCACTTCAATCACTTCAGCTCTTATGAGCCAGAAACACTTTGTAAAGCAGTGCCCATATTGTCTGAAAGCTGTTATTTTATGTTCAGGCAGTTGTCATAGTAACTGATGGGTTAGTATGTGGAAAAAGCTCAGTAAGCCAACACAGAAGAATTATAAGCAGTAATTTAAAATTTGAGAATGGATTCCATTTTATGGTCTATCGCTGTGTCCAGACTGGGTGCTTTAAAATTTAGGGAACTGTATGATACGTGTTCATTTTAGGAACAGTGATAACCTAGTTACATATTTATCATTGATTATCTCCCTTAATAATCTGTCTAGTTCTCAATGAATAAATTATCTGTTTTGGGACATTGGAAAACTAGCTAAAAAGATGAACAACAACTACATCTCTGAAAAAAACAAAAGAACTGACCTTCTGGCCAAACTTCAGGATATCGTTTCTAGCAGTGATCAGCCAAAGAAGCTGATTTGTGAAATCACCTTTCGGTTCCTTTGGACAGATTATTTTTGCATCCATCCATCCATCCATCCATCTCTCTCCCTATCTCTTTCCCTCCCTCCCTCCCTCCCTGTTTAGTGCTACCTTATAACATTCAAATTTGAGTGACTTACAATAAACAAAAATAAAATCAATTTAAAAATAATAGGAATGATAAAAACACAAAATCAAACTTAGTAGAAAATACAACAACAAAATAAAACTCATAAAAACCCAAACACAGGTTTTAAAACCCAGAGGTCTGGACGAAAGAAGGGTCTTCTCTCATTACTGAAAAGACCACAGGGATGGTACCAGTTGATGCCTTCTGAGAAGGCTTTCCCATAATTGGGATGTCATTACCAAAGATGCTCTCTCCCTGGGAGTCACCTGCTTCACTTCATTTAGCAAGGACAATCACAGCAGGGTCTCTGAGGAAGATTATATGTTTGTAATATGGCAGATTTTGGTCTTTCAGGTAACCTGATCCCAAGCCATGAAAATCTTTAGAGATCAAAGCCCGTACTTGAAACTGAAGCTAGAACGAAAAACATAATTCACCATGTGGATGAACAGCCAACCAACAATACCTTCATCTTGCCTGAATTGTTCATTTCTGAGCCTGAGCATTGGGTCAAGCCAGCCATAGCCTCACCTAGGTCTGATGAAAATGAGCAAAAGAGGGAATGAAGAAGTTGTGCCATCTGTAAACCACATACCATTTACACACCAGTTGGGTGTCATCTGCCTGCTATATCAATATGAAATCTCCAGATGTCCTTTCCCAGCAATGGGAGGAAGAACAAAACCTTTCAGAAAACTTAACCACCAACAGATTGAGCAAATCACTTTCTATGAAATACCATCCAAGTAGGAAAAGAACAGTTGCGTAGGGAAGTGAGAGTGATTTGCCCTGGGCAACGATGTTTTTGGGGTGTCTGGTTCGTAGCCACACCCCCACACCCCCTGGTCATGCCCCCATGAACCATAGCCACACTCCCACAAACAGTGGCCATGCCCCTCCCGCTATAGCCCCCCCTCCACATATTCCAAGTTCCACCACTGGAAAAGAGCCACTGAGAAGTGGTACCTTCCACACACAACCCGAACAGACCCCTTCAGAAAGATACTATGGCTGAATTTTTGGGAAAGAGCAATGAATTTTAGTGGCACAGTTCAACTGGTAATAGAAGCAAATGAGGATAACACAAGCAGATGCAGAGTATATGTCTCTGCATCTAAGAGCTGCATGTTGCCACTCTTTTCTTACATCATATTTCGATGGATATCAGTGATGATCACTTACATAGGTGGATATATTGTATCCATCTCAAGATACTTTGAGGTCGAGTAACAAACAAAATGAAGACTAATGATCTTTTAGCCCAGAGTAGGATCCTGGTGGCTTTCCATAGCAATACTACCAGATTGAGGGATGGCAGTATATTTGTGGATTTTCTGTGGCCATTAATTCATGCTCTGCCATGACCTTATTCTCCAGACTAGGATGTGATTCAGGACTATTGTGTCAGACCCCAGTATCAGAGATAACCCTTGATTTGCAGGGCCTTCTAGTTTGAGCCTCATGGCTCCTGACACCCACAAGGTGACTTTTATCCTTAAGTCTCCCTTATAGCCTAGCTCTGCGAATACCAAGTGACAGGATCATTGTCACATTTTGGGAAATATCAGCATTGAAGTAATCCATGATACAATGAATGGTAATCTTATCATATTGGGACATAATTATAATGACAGTGTCTCATCAGAGAAGATTTTCAGAGATTGTATTTATGAATTAGGAAATAACTGGAGGATATAAGATAAAATAGTGAGGAAGACGCAGACCTCAAGTGTGTGCTAGAAAATAATATTTGACGAAAAATGTCCAACGGGTTCCATTTGTGAGTCTTCTCTGGAGCAGCGTCTTATGTCTTATTCTCATAAGAAAAAACTCATTAAGCACTACCTTGTAGCACGAGCTTCAGTCTTGTTTCTTCCTTCAATTCCCTATTTGTGAGTTAGCAAATAAGGATCACAGCAATAAATGCCTAGTTTGGGGATATGTCAAATGTTCAGTTAAGGATGTTTTGCAAACATCTTTAATTCAATGCTTGCAAGCAGCAGGGATGAAAAAGGCAGTTTTTACTATTGCCTCTGGTGTTAACTCCTCCTTAGCTAAGCCTCCTGCAATAACTTTCCCCTTGGGCGACAGAAGAGACAAAAAGAATTCTGGGCACTACCAGTCCACACTGGAGTATCTTTTCTCACCAAGGACTATAAGTCCTGACACTGTCAGTTGGAAAGTCATAAGCTGTGCATGATTCCCACTGAGGAGATAGCCTGTTGTAGGCAGGGGGCTGGAACACTTGGAAATAATAAGCTGGTTCTTCTTCGTGGTCTCTGTGCCTTCATACACTAGGAGCTGTAGCGCCTGCGCGGTAGCGTTCGGAAACTTCTAGAGCTTGTTCGCTTGGCGGGAACCCCTCCCCCACGCCGGTACTGCGCATGCTCCTCCCGCCGAGCAACGGTCTCTCCTCAGTTCTTTCTCGTCCGCCGTCGCGTACGGAAGGTTCTTCGGTTTGTTCCTCTGCTTTTGTGCTTGGCTTGCTGATTTCACGGTTTTACGGATTTTTGGACTGTCTCTGACCCCTCTTTCGGACTTCCCATTTGGTTTTTGGCGATTTTGGATCTTTCCATTCGGCGTTTCGTCTTATGTCCGCGCTCTTCAAAAAGTGCGTGTCCTGCGGGCGCAAAGTTGCCCTCAACGACGGCCATAAAGAGTGTCTCTTCTGTTTGGGCGAGTCCCACAACACCCGGACTTGCCCAATTTGCCGGGATTTTACTCCCAGACTCTCCGTAACAGGTCCGCGAGACTTAAATCGTATTGTTGGGAGCAGTCTCTGCGGGCGATAGACGAGACCTCCGTCACCAAAATGGCCGAAAAGAAGACGACCACGCCATCGACGGTATCGGCGGCTGCCGTCCGTCCACCTCGTCGGTATCGGGCTCAGTACCGGCGAGAACGTCAATTTCAGCGTTACCGAGGATCCCGAAGCTGTCGGCGGCTGCCAAGTCAGCGAAAGGATCCTCGACGGCGAAGAAGGCTGAGGCTCCCCTGAAGGAGACGCCCGCTAAAAAACGCCCTGCTCCGGACGGAGACAAGGGCAAGGAGAAGGAGAAGAAGAAGAAGAAGAAGGAGAAGAAGCGCTCCCCGGCTGGGGACGTTCATCCTCCCACTCCTCCTCCAACTCTGCAGCCTTCTAAAGGGCGAGGCGAGTCCGTCGATCTCTCGGACGATGAGATCGAGGACGTTCCTGATGAGCGCCCGGACTCGCCTGTGGTAGACCCTCCAACCCTGGTGGAGGAGCGCCACCGCCTTTCCAGCCGTCGCAGGTCGGCCGACCTGCCGCAGAGAGAGCCCTCTGCTTCTCCGGACCGGCGTTCGACCTCGTTCAGGTCCCGGTCCCGCTCTTCGGAGCGTCCGGTGGCCTCGCCGCCTCCTAGGGAGACTAGAGAGGAACAACCTCGCTCGTCTGCCTCCAGATACACCTCGGCGTCCTACGTGGCCAGGTACGCGAGGGAGTCTGAATGGAGAGAGCGCCCGGCCTCTTATCGGTCACATTCACCATCGTACCGGGATCGGTACCATCGTGACCTGAGACGCTGGGAGACCTTCCGGAGGTCCCGGTCACCCCGCAGACAGCGCGAATCTCGCTCGCCTCGAGGGGAAGAGGCTCGGTACCGTCGCCACCGAAGCCGGTCACCGTCGGACCGCCGCTCCTTCAGCCGCTCTCCCTCTCCTCGATACCATAGGGCGAGGGAGCCTTCACCTCGATATCGGGCGATATCGCCACCTCCTAGGGTCACGGCAACGGCGACGCGCCCTACGGAGTCGGTGGTGACTGAGCGGGCTACGACAACATCAGCCTGCCAGACTACCCCAGTCACCACGAAAAAGGTGAAGTCCGTGGTAGCCAGCCCAAACGTGACGCTGCCACTACCACTGTCCCGGCTGCAGAGAAGCCTAAGAAGGCAGCACCTGTGGCGGCCGTGAAGGAGCCGGAAAGCGAGTGGCGAGAGGACTCACCGAGCTCGGAGTCATACGACTCGAGCGCGGAGTCGGAGGCATCTGAGGCGGCCTCCCAGGAGTCTCCTCCGCTGGGATTCGGGGATCCGATCCCAGATTCAGCTCTAGAGGACGTCCACCAGTTCTCTGCGATGCTGCTCCGCATGGCCTCGACCCTTGGCCTTAAGATCGCGGACGCGGAGCCGGAGGACGACGATCCCGTCTTCTCCGTCTTTGAGGGGAAGCAACCTGCCACGGCCCCGCTGCCTCTACTGCCTCGGATCTCCAAAGTGGTGAAGGCCGCCTGGGATCGACCGGCCTCGGCGCAGTCGATACCGCAGCGTTTGGAGCACCTCTACAGGGTGCAGAAGGATAACGCAGGTTATCTCTTCAACCACCCTGCACCGAACTCTGTGGTGGTCGAGTCGGCACAGACAAAAGGCAGCACACCACCCCGCCGGATAAAGAAGGCAGGAAGTTGGACGCCTACGCAAGGAGGTTTTATTCCGCCGCCTCCTTGCAAATCAGGCTGTCCAACACTCAGGCTTGCCTCGCGGCATACCTGAAAAAAGTCCTCGACCGCCTTCAACCGGCGATGGAGGCGGTACCGGAGGACATCCGTCAAGCCTCCTCGGTGATCTTCAACGAGGCCATCTCCATCGCTCGGCAGCAGATGGCCTCCTCCCGGCACGCCGTGGAGATCGCCTCCCGGGTCATGGCGGGATCC
Source organism: Ctenosaura bakeri (assembly GCA_948474755.1). Classification (NCBI taxonomy): domain Eukaryota; kingdom Metazoa; phylum Chordata; class Lepidosauria; order Squamata; family Iguanidae; genus Ctenosaura; species Ctenosaura bakeri. The sequence goes on from CAOLHI010002587.1 coordinate 174,368, forward strand.
ATCGGCCTGCGCCGCCATGCCTGGCTGCGACCGGCCGACATTCAAGAGGACACCAGAAGGAGGATTGAGGATCTCCCCTTCGACGGTGAGGGCCTCTTCAATTCGTCCACCAACCAGGCACTGGACAACTTAGTGAAGGCGAGGTTGACTGCCAAAAAGATCGGGCTCCAGCCGGCCACGCAAGCCCGCAGGACCTCAACCTTCCGCCCATCCTGGCGACGATCCTCCACCTCGTCGTTCCAGCGTTCGGCCCAGTCTGGACAGTCAAGACCGTCCTCCAGCTCGTCGGCGAGACGCCCGTTTAGACATCACCCGACTTCGTCCAAGAAGTCCTCCTCGGACGCCAAGTCTCGGTTTTGACATGCCTGGCAGGACCTACCAATACCCACTTTTCACCCTACCATCTGCGCTCGGAGACCGCCCGACCCTAGCTCGACACCTTTTGGAGTGGCAACGTGTCACTACGGACTCTTGGGTGCTTTCCATCGTCCGTCTTGGCTACGCCATCGAGTTTCACGATATTCCGCCTCGAGGCGTTTACTACTCCACCCCGTCGAGTCCGGCCCTCCTGGAAGAGATCCAGTCCCTCCTCCAGAAAGGAGCGATCGAGCAGCTCCCGCGAGAAGCCAAGACCACTGGCTTCTTCTCCAGGTACTTCATGGTACCGAAAGCCAACAGTACCCTCCGGCCGATCCTCGACCTCAGAGGGGTGAACTACTACATCCGCCCCAAGAGGTTCAAGATGGTCACGATACCGTCGATCCTGCCCTTCTTACATCGAGGGGACTGGTTCGCCTCCATCGATCTCCGAGACGCATACTTCCACATCGCCATTCGCCCGCAGCACAGACGGTACCTCCGCTTCGCAGTCGACGACACCTGTTACCAGTACAAGGTGCTGCCGTTCGGACTCTCGACTGCCCCAAGGGTCTTCACCAAGTGCATGGCCCCGGTGGTATCCTTCCTGCGGACGAAGGGTGCTTCTGTCTTCCCTTACCTCGACGATTGGCTGTTGGTGGCGTCCTGCAAACAGAGACTTTACCACGACGTCCACATGACGTTGTCACTTCTGACTCGCCTTGGCCTACGAGTGAACCCGAAGAAGTCCCACCTCGAGCTGGCGAGGACCTTGGACTTCATCGGGGCAACGCTCGACTCAACCTCCGCCAGGGCGTACCTGCCAGAGACTCGAGCTCAAACCCTGATCCGGGCCGCCGCTCACGCCCGCACGGCCCCCACGCTATCTGCGAGAAGTGTCCAACAGCTCTTGGGCTACATGGCTGCGACAACCGCTGTGACATATCTCGCCAGACTAAGAGCAAGACCTCTTCAACACTGGTTCGTCCGCATATTCGACCCCCTGCGAGACGAACAGACACTCCGACTGCAGCTGCTGGAAGACGTCCGCTCTTCCCTCCGATGGTGGCAGTCGCGACGCAATCTGATGTCAGGGATGCCTTTCCAACAGCCGACACCGAAGGTGACGGTAACGACCGACACCTCCCTGTATGGATGGGGTGCCCACTGCGGCGATCTCAGAGTCTGCGACAGATGGACCGACGACGAGACCGCTCTCCATATCAACGCGCTGGAGCTGCTCGCCGTCTCGAAAGCGCTACGGGCGTTCCGCCACGTCGTAGAAGGGCGCACGGTCCTGGTTCTGACGGACAATACCACCGCCGTCTGTTACATCAACAGACAAGGAGGGACTCACTCCACGACCCTGCTCAACATCGCACTCGACTTGTGGGAATGGTGCATTCGCCTGCACACGCATCCCGTTGCAGTTCACCTGGCCGGGCAGGAGAACACCATGGCAGACGCCCTCAGCAGGGACACCTCATCCCATCACGAATGGTCTCTCTCCGGAGAGGCGTTCAGACTGATTCGGGACCGCTGGGGCGAACCATCGATCGACCTCTTCGCGACCAGGGAAAACGCGAAGTGTCGCCGATTCTGTTCCAGAGCGGGCCACGATCGCGCTTCCATCGGGGACGCTTTCCAGTTTCCGTGGACCGGGGAACTCCTCTACGCGTTCCCGCCGTTCCCGCTGCTCGGCCGGACGATATCGAAGATCCTCGCCGACCGAGCCGACGCGATCCTCGTAGCCCCGTACTGGCCGAGGCAGCACTGGTTCACACCCCTGCTACGAGCTGCGCGAGGCGACCTGCTCCGGCTGCCACCGACACCGGGCCTGCTCTCCCACTCCGGCGGCCGAGTCCTTCATCTGGACCTGCCACGCCTGGCCCTCCATGCCTGGAGGATATTGCACTAGACGATCCCGTGCTCGGTACCGTCCTCGTCGCGGCCAGGAAGGAATCCACCCGTCGCAACTATCAATACAAATGGCGACGCTTCCTGACCTTCGCTAACGAGAGGAGTGAGCCGGTATCGCCTGCGGGACTCTCTACCGTCCTGCATTTCCTCCTGCACCTCTGGCAACAGGGTCTGGCGTTTCCATCCCTAGGTCTACCTCTCCGCGATCATGGCATACCAACCGCCACGATCTGCGGCATCGGCCTTCTTCAGGAACGACACCGTTAAGCGGTTCCTGAAAGGACTTCATCATCTCTACCCGCCGGTATCGCCGCCGCTACCGCCGTGGTCCCTCTCGCTGGTGCTCTCGCAGCTGACGAAGCCGCCCTTCGAGCCGATGGCGACCTCGGATGACAGGCTTCTGACCATGAAAACTGCCTTCCTGGTGGCGGTGACCTCAGCGAGGTGAGCGGGTGAGATCACAGCTCTTCGGTCCAATGAGCCCTTTATGGTCTTCCACAGGGAAAAGGTGGTCCTGAGACCTGACATCTCGTTCCTGCCAAAGGTGGTGTCCAGTTTCCATCTCAACCAGGACATCATCCTGCCTGCCTTCTTCCCGAACCCGACGACACCGTTGGAGCGGTCCCTCCACTCCCTGGACGTGCGTCGGGCATTGGCTTTCTACAAGGACAGGACTGCTTCCTTCCGACAGACGCCGCATCTGTTTGTTTGCTATGGGCGACGTCAGAGGGGCCTCAAAGTGTCCACCCAGCGCTTCTCCAAGTGGGTGGTGAGGACTATTGAACTGGCGTATGAGCTCGCGAGGAAGCCTCCGCCAGTCCTGCTTCGAGCCCACTCCACCAGAGCTGTGGCTACTTCTGCGGCCCTCCTGCGAGGAGTTGACCTCCACGAACTCTGCCGTGTGGCGACCTGGTCCCAACCATCGACCTTCGTGCGCCACTACAGGCTCGACTGCCGGTCGCGCAGAGATGCCCGGTTTGGACGTGAGGTGCTGGCTTCCGTGCTGTAGGACCTGACCCGCCATCCGACCGGTAAGCTACACAGTCTCCTAGTGTATGAAGGCACAGAGACCACGAGAAGAAAACAGGTTGCTTACCTGTAACTGTGGTTCTTCAAGTGGTCATCTGTGCCATCATACACACCCGCCCTTCCTCCCCTCTTTCTCAGGTCCCTGTAGGTTCTACGGCGGACGACAGAACTGAGGAGAGACCGTTGCTCGGCGGGAGGAGCATGCACAGTACCGGCGTGGGGGAGGGGTTCCCGCCAAGCGAACAAGCTCTAGAAGTTTCCGAACGCTACCGCGCAGGCGCTAAAGCTCCTAGTGTATGATGGCACAGATGACCACTCGAAGAACCACAGTTACAGGTAAGCAACCTGTTCATTCATGCTGTGATTGGTTTCATAGTTCCCTACTGGCACATAGCCATGAGCAAGCTAGTTGTTGGGTTGCCTTGACAGCTCACTATAAATCCTGGAGTGGATCACCTATGTTTAACCCAAGGAATTCTGAAATCCTGACTAGGATCAAGGGATGGGTCTGCCACAATCAATCGATCAGAGTACAGGAGTGTCCATAGCTGCTTTCACCTCTTCCCACTCTTGGGGGGCTTACACAGGATAGTGGCAGCAGCATGAACTTTGGAACACTCACATCTTCCAGCCCTGGTGATAATTTACACAGTGATCTTCAGAGGGTCAAAGTTCTCGGGATTCAGTGTGTCTTACAATATTTTTGTAGTAAGTATACTATAAAGAATGCCAGCACTTATCCTCATACTGTAGACAGGTGAAAGATGCCAAACAATGGTTTAGGGCTCCCCAATAAAATCAAGATTTAAGATCTGATCTGAAGACTTCTTAACTGTGTTCTTTCACGGTGCTTCTGACTTACAGTGACCCTAAGACTATTGCAGGATTTTCTAGGGCTGAGAATGTGACACACCAAAGGTCACCCGATGGGCTTCCATTGCTGAGTGGGGAATCAAACCCTTGTCCCCAGGTTTGTAGTCTAATCACTACACCATGCTGGCTCTCAACCTGAAGATTTTCTGATTTACATTTACACTATTATGACTGCAACACTATGCTATACTCTCTCTTAATTTAACCACAAATAAATACAGAGACCATCCCATCCACTGTTTCTGAAACAGTCTAACCAAGAACATGCACCTCACCTTTATAAAGAAAATAGAAGGCTGTAAGAAAGCTGTAAGAACATGTTTAGTGGACCCAGAATTCAAAGGAGATGCCCTGACTTGCAGGATGAATTATTAGATTATTATTAGATTCTGTGTGGCCTGAAAGAGACCTCTTTGATTTGAAATCCTCCTCAGGGGTCAGGGTGTCTCCAAAGCATATAAATCAGTGAGTACATCTGACCTGAAGCAAATGCTAATGAATCCTGCCACACTTAACATGAATGTTCAATTAGAATATACAATTAGGATGGCTTGTTAGCTTAGTTACCTCTTCTTTCTTCTCATTTTCTTAGCTTCCCACCTCGCAGCTTACCCTGAGATCACTGAATCACTCTTCAGTAAAATCATTTTTAATTAAAGGTATACCTGCAGCTTGTTTTCTTACTCATTGAGAAACCTTGTAAATGTATTGAACAATAGAGAGGTTCCAATACCAAAGCCCTAGAAGGAATCACTAAGAAGGATCTGCAGACATTTGGATTCAAGGCATAATATGAACTCCTTTTTCATCTGGAAAGCTACAGTACAATTTCAGTATCATATAAAGTTTCATGGCCAATGATAATATTTTCAACATAACCTTGAATGTTAAACAACTCTTTCTCCCTCATCTCTTTAAACAGAGATTTTACTGAAATGTTAAAGCAGAATGACAAAGTTTTCTGCTGAAGAATTACATGCACACTGTAGCAAGGTCTCACCAAACAAAATTACTTTACCAAATATGCAATGCAGAACAATAAGCATACAAATAATACTCTTTTAAATTAATTTGCCTTTGTGTATTTGCCTATCAATAATATTCTTGATCAAATTTGCAGAAGTTATATTACAATTCAGGTTTTATAAACTATTTTTGACCCAAAGGCTGCTGCTATATCTAAACTAAGCAAATGAAGGGGAAAATAATGGAGCATAGATACATCATCAAATAAATATATATCTTCAAAAGCAATAGGATTTAAAAGAAAATATTTTAATCCTTTTTAGCACTCTTTATACTGGTGGTGGACAAATTTTTATTTTTGCTAAACAGAGTAAAAGCGAAGGCAGGGCAGTATGTAACAGTGAGCAACAAAGAATGACAGTGGCAGATAAACACACACCTACACACATCACTCTTTCAGCATGGACCAGCTCTGGGAAAAGCTTAACTAATTTTGACTTCCAGTCCCTGGAGAGCCAGTGTCAAATTGGCTATGTTTGGCTTTTGGGATGCTACTCTCCAAGTAATGGCATGCAACCATTCTGCCCATGAAGAGATCTTCACCCAGTAAGGTTGGAATGGGCAAAGGCAGCTACAGTTTCAAAATAAGCTTTAAAGCCATAAGATAAAAGCATGGATATCAATCCAGCGCATTTTCATGTAAAATGTTTAGAGTAGACAATAAAAGACTCATATAAAATAGCCAATTAAAATTATAAAAATGTCTAATAATATTAAATGACACCACTATAGCTTTTCCTCTTTAGACAACCATCCACAAGCGCCAACATGCATTGGAAACATGTTTAACTGGTAGTAACTGCTCTGGAAAGCAGGATGACAATTTGTTCAGCATTTGAAGGGAAGTTTCTCCAAAGTTTTTCCATACCCTTCATACCCCTTTATGAATAGTGTGGCAGCTAAGTGCGTGGCTTGAGGAAACACTTCCTTGAAACTGTCTTTGACCCCAAAACATAGATGGGTTCTCACATGATGCATTAAACTACAACCTTCTTTACCACTTTCTCTTTCAACATTTACTCCTACTGAAGATTTCTGTAATCAAGAAAGCACACAAGTCTGTTCTGATCCTATCATATTCTCTCCATGCTTGAATGAATGGACACCATGTGAGTAATTGTGCTCCGGCCACAGAGAGCCACTTCTTAAATCTTTCTTTCGTTATAAATGCCAGTCCTACTTGAAGAATTCTTACTCCATTTAAAAACCACACATCCACATTTTAAACCCATTAACACAAGAAATAAAATCTGCCTTCTTTACCAGATGGACAAAAATAATGTGACCTTCTTGTAGTTAGACATTTGTGCCATTGCTGACAGGGTTTTTAACAGCAGACTTTACTAGCTGATTCTGCTATTATTATCCCTTCCATCTAATGTGATGTAAGGGGAAAGGGGGGGTTATGTCATACTCACTCCCTTCTTTGTCTGTTTTGTTTGCCTCCAATTGATCCACTTTAACATTCTGCTTCTTCTTTGCTGGCTGCAGTCTCTTTGTAGTTGAAGGCAAAACTGAAAATGATTCTGTCTGTCTCTCTCTTACCCACACCCGCCCCTCCCCTGTCTGATTGTCTAACAAAGCTTTATAGGTTTGCAACATGGTTTATTTCCTGCAATTTAGCATCATGCTGTCACTCTGAAGAGAGACTTTGTACCACCTCTGCAACTTGTATGTGCTGCCAAGTTCTAAACCAGGAACTGGGCTTTCCTTACTCCACAGAAGACTTAACCATTCTGCAAGATATGATCACATGTGCATCTTATAGCAAGATCACATGTACATCAGAAGCATCTTATGATTTACAGACCACACATAACAATTAGATTGTAATAGCTGATTATTACACTAACACGAGGTTTAGTTTTAAACATTTTCTGAGGATTTGCCAGAGTTTTGTAACTGGATTTTTTCCACAGTGCCTGAACAAGACAGTGTGGCTGCCTGTAGTCAGGAAAAGCAAAATAAATCTGAAATGTAATATGTGAGGGGGTACAGCTAAATTTTTATTGCACAGCTGTACAAATCTTATGCAGATCTTAAGTCTACTATTGGAATTGGATAAGAGAAACACCACCTTTCCTATGCAGGCTCTGGAAGACTCTTTGTTAGGTTTGCCCTGCACTTTGGAATGGATGACCTATTCTAATGAAAGGTTTCTCCATAAAAGCATTCGTAGCAACTGCTCCTAAGTTCATCTGGAGCAATGTGAAACTGTAATAGCAAATCTCACTCTAAAGTCACTGTACAAATTATTAATTGGAATAGCTCGTAAGTTTTGACTTTAAATGTTACCCAGTTAAATAAGAGAATGAAAACTCAGCACATCACTTCTGAAACCACCTCCATCAACCTGGGCAGAGAGATGATGAGGCCGTGGTTTGGATGACAGAATGCCAGCACTGTCTCAAGGCTCCGATGACAGGTTTAGACCCTCAAAGCTGGTGGACTTTATGGATTACTGCTACTTTGCTTGCCTGTCTGGACAGAGGAGCTTGGTACTGTAGCCAGTACCCTGATGTGCACATACCTTATGCACCTTCCTCTGACATTCATTTATTTGGAGTATTTACATTGCAGCCTTCAGCCAAAAAGGCTCCCAGGGCGTCTTACAAATTGTTTTATTGACAGTTTCCTGCTCTCAGGCTTACAATCTAAAAGTCTCTTACAATTTTACAGTCTTTCACAATCTCTTCATCCAACCACATTTCTATGATGCATGTCAGGTCAGTATGCTCTTCCTGGTTGACATCCTGGATAGTACTCATATTGCTGCTTCCTTGGCTTGAGGGGACTGTAGTCAAGCTATAAGTATTAATGAGTCTGAAGGGCAGGGTAGAAGGGGAAATAACACACCCACGTGTGTGTTATTTCCCCTTCCCCTCCCATGACGTATCTATTCTCTCCTACCATACTCCAAGACCTCCAATATTCAGACCTTTCAGAGCATAGAAAAAAGAATCAATCAGTCTTAGATTCAGTATTTGGCTTTACCTTGTTGCTGAGACCACACCTTCATATTGTTTTAGCAGGTCAACACTCCAAGTCAGGAAAATTTTCCTTAATACAAGAGAGTTCCTTCTTTTACTTTGTCTAATGTACTTCCTGGCACAATCCTGCCTGTCTAGACTTGACCATTCTATATGGATTGGACTCTCCCTGCTGAGATCCGACTCTGTTAAATGCCATCAGTTTACTCTGTGAGTCTGCAGAACAGGACAGAAAGCACCATGTGCTCCTTAGTTACTCATTTGATCACAGCAAACTCCATTACTTGGCCTTTTGTTGTTCTACCACTATATACTTTGTATGGCTTTCACAGTGGGAAACCAACTGTAAGATAAACCCACAGTATCAGTCTTGACTGTATGGTAATATTATACTGAAAGAAAGAACCAGAACCAGAATAATATTTTTTTTAAAATGACTCAGCATGCTCCTCTGTGCCCAGCCCAACTCTGTAACTATTGGGCACAGCTCCGATACTTTCAAACTTGTGAAGGGGAGCAAAGAGTCCCCATTGCCATGATTCACATACATACTTCCCCTAGTTCAGATGTAAAGGGTCATACAAGCACAAATTATTCTTACTTGAATGAACACTGAAAATGCCTACCCATCCCCTTTGGGGAACAGGCAGCAGTAGAAAACGGAGTTATTTCTCAAAGCCTTAAATGTGGGAAGCAACATGAAATCTTTGTATTCTTGATTCATTTTTGTGCATATCTTACCGCCCAGGCAATTGCTTTGAAGATTGACCCCCTTATGCATCACAGTAAACCAAGGCACATGCCACATGGTGGGGGAAATCACATGGACAGTTTTACGTGGGAGACCCTGAGAGGAGAAGGAAAGTAATCATGTTTGCATTGTGCATTGTGGGAGTAGCTGGTGAAAGTGTGCTCAGAAGCAAATGGGGAGGCAGTATTCTAAATTTATGCTGTGAGTACCTGCTTGAGACTGATTGCTTTTATAAATGGTGAAAAATCAACAGCAATGGCAGAGTTCTTTCTTGCTCTCCCCACAAGCTAGAAGCCAGCAAATGTCTTCCTGCTGCTAGAAAATAATAGTTTACAAATCCAAACTCTTTTAAGCCCTTTCTTATTAACCTCTACAAAATGCATCGTTCCAGTATGTGGACAGGAAGTGTGTGGCCTTTAAGCTACACACAACCTTAGAAAGGTCTAGTGCGGCCTTTGGGTCCCTCCAGACCCCTATTAACACCCCACTCCCCAACCCGTGGGTGAGGGGAACAGTGAAAACAGCATACTGTTTTTGACAAAAATGGTATGGGATGCAGTTTTTCCTCAAAGATTATTTTGAGAGCCCTACACTGAAACAGCCCAAAATCAAAGGAAAAGGTGACAAGAAGCAACTGTGATGCCCCTTCTGGTTTCCAAGTATGGTGGCAGTTTTGCCTATAGCGGGTTTGGAGGAGGCATAAACAGCCCTGCGCACAAGTAAACCTTTTAGAAACACTTAGAATCAGAACCAGGACCAAATAGATCTCTTGTATTTGTTTTAAAAGGTGTTTATGCATTTGCACAAATAGCTGTTGTTGTTCTTAATGTTCTGTGCCCTCAAGTTGTTTTTGACTTGTGGTGACCCTAACACAAACCTATTGCAAGGCTTTTTTGGCAAGATTTATTCAGAGGAAGTTGCCATTGCTGAGGATGAGAGAGTGTGATTTGCTCAAAGTCACCTAGTGGGTTTCCATAGTATGCTTTAAACTTTAGAGCAACCCATGAATTAGACAAACACTAGAAAACCTGTATGTTTCACAAACATTGTGATAGTTCAATACTTACTGCGTTTATTTCAACAAGTGAAAATGATCTGGTTGGTATTGTGACTTAACTACTTCTACATGGGGGAAATTTAAGCTAAGTTAAGTAATGTTTCAATGAGAAGTTCTTCCCCTTTCCGGAAGAACAATAACGCGTTAGAAGACTGGAGTAAAACTTAACAAACTCAACTGGATTGTTTTTTTAAACATAAACTTATATACAAATATATTCTTATAGTACAAAAGAAAAGAATTGTATGATAACTGTATCTAGAAAATTTTACATAATTCATTGAAAACATTTCTATGGTTTTATGAATTTAAATGAAATATTTTATGCGAATTATTTATGTGAATTTCTATGTTCTATGTTTCTATGTTATATTAATTTATAAGAAGGAGCTTCTGCTGAATAATTAATTGTAGGCTGTAGTAGTGATTGAAATTGATTGAATAGATTAACCATTAACTGTATTTAGAAAATTGATATAATTCATTGAAAATACTTCCGTGGCACTATGAATTTTTAAGAAGGAGCTTCTATTGAATAATTAATTATATGCTGAAGGTATTATTTGAATAGATTGATTAGAATACAGATTAATATATAGAACAAGGATATATAATATCAGTTTAGCAAAGGTATAAATTCACTTGTTACATTTATATCCTTATCTATACTTACTTATATTTATTATAATATAATATATTTATATTATATTTATATTTATACATATCTAGTTTAATGTAAGAATTCTTTGTTATTTAAGGACAATTGTAACCTTTCATTTACTACTGACTGGTATAAAAACTGATTGATATTAATAGATATAGATATTAATGATATTAATAGATAATAGAAGTTTGTAATATTTAATATTTAATATTTAATGTAATATTTAAGATATTTACGATATATAAGACAGATATTATCTTACATTTACATGATGGACCCTCGAACCAGAACAGGAGCAGCTAATGTAGCAGCAGCTGCAAGCACTGCCACAACATCAACAAGAAAAATATCAATAAATTTATCATCACAATTTAATGAATTACTAATACAGATTATGGAAGAGTTTAGAAATTTTAAAGAAGAGATAAGACAAGATCCAAAAGAAACTAGGTCTGAGATGCGTTTAGATATGAAGCATGAATTGAATAAAATTGGAAAGAAGTTGGATAACATAACTAAAGTAGTAAAGTAGTAAAGTAATGTAACTAAAGTAGGGGGAAAATAAAGCTTTGAAAGAACAAACAAGAAAAGTTGAAGACATGATTGAGACACTCAGAAAGGAACAAGAAGAAGAGAAATTCTAGATAGATATACAAGAAATTAGATATCAGGAGAGATGCCTTAAATTGAGAGGATTACAGGATTCTAATTCTGAAAATTTGTATAGGAAATTGATACCTGTTTTGGCAGAATATATTGAATCACCAGAGGAGAAGATAGATGGGGTAATAGGTCAGATATTTAGAACATCATCTAGAACAGCAAGAGAAAGGAAACTACCAAGGGATATTGTTATTTGCTTTATGAGAACAATGATTAAGGAGCAAATATTGCAAATGAGTTATGAGAAAAAACTAATGGTGGATGATACAGAATTAAAAATATTTAAAGATATCCCATATCAGATTCTAAGAAAACGTCAGGAATATAAATCCTTGTCAAATTTTTTACTGAAAAATAAAATTAGTTACAGATGGGGAAAAAAGGGGAAAAAAAGAGTAAACCAAAGTTGTTATTGTAATCTAAAAGGTTAAATTAAGGTACTTTTAGTCCCTTATTTCTAAGCCCTGAATATTAAAATATGTATGAGTGAATCACATTTTATTGTCATCTCATAAGCAAAGTTCTCTGAGCAGCCTACAGCAAACCACTGGGGAGGGGGAAGAAAACAATAAATGAACCTGAAAATTAGTAAAATACAAAATAGTAAGTTGCATAAAATATCATAAAGAAATGAAACTCATAATACCCCAAAACACATAAGTGATGAGTTGCCATTCAGCAACTGATTCAATGGGTCTGCTCAAATCGGCACCAGCAACTAGAATTGCCTCCCTGAACATTTGCAGACTGGTCCTTACCCTGTTATTTTTAAACTTCAGTTAAAAACCTTCTCATTTCTCATTTTCAAAAGCTTTTGGAATTTCCCTTAATGTTTAATGTTAATGTTAAAGTTTGTATAGTTTGATTACATGTACTTGTCTGTTTGTTTTATATTATATTGTACTTTTGGTATTTTATCTGGATAATTTGTTCTACAATTGAATGTTTGTGTTTTATTTAAAAAAAATTAAATTAAAAATAAATAAATAAAATTGACTTCTGCCCTCTCTTGTTTTGTTTAACATACTCTCCTTCTTTTTCAAAACATGGAATAAACTTGTAACCACTTCTGGCTTGTTTTGTTTGGGAATTTTTGGGCACTCCCTGGAGGATCTTAGGAATAGAAATTTGCCTCCCAGATCCACCCACCTGCAGTTGCCCACTCCTGCTTTAAAAGGACTACGCATGGGTGCTGTTCAGGAGCTATCTTTTTAAAAATAGCAGCTTCACCCATGCTACAGTCATGGAGGAAATCCCAGCATAGTACCTTTTTTCCCTGGAGAACCACAGTGCTAGAGTCATTACAATTTGCCCACATCACTGGAGACACTATGCTTATTCTATTGGTTACCCACATGGCACGATAGCCTATGTATTTCACTTTCACCTAGTAAGAATAACAACATTCTTGTATAAACTGGGATTTCAAGAAGTCGACCAAACATGATGGATTAAAATGTGTAAATAAAGTGGAAGAAAAAAAAAAATTACAAATTGTTTTAGCCATTGCTGATGTAATGCGCAAATCAAGTATATCAAAAATGGCTTGGATTCCAAGGAAAATGGATGTGGAAGGGGGCATAGTTTTTTTTATCTCAGACCATTCTGAACAATGTTCCATTAGTCAGGGCATTTCTGGGCTCATATTTATGGATTTTGGGTTGCTACAGAAAACGAAAAGAAGAGCCACAAAGCCTGGACCTCTGGTTTGTAAACACTCTGATGAATGTTCTCTGCTTTACAAGATACAAGGAGAGATCAAGATGAAGAAACATTAGGTGAAGCCTTGAGAGTGATACACAGGAAGCACCATGGAAAGGGCTGCTCTGCCATAAAACAGAGATATGTGAGGCAATAAGGCATGGAAGATCTTTCCATCCAAACACTATGAAGACCGGGGTGGGCAGCTATGCAGGAACAGGATGCACTGGCTCATTTGGGATGTGGGAAGTGATACAACATCACTTTTGGCTACCATTTGGGCTGATTTTTGGCGGTATTGTTTGCTTTTACTGAGCTTTTGGGAAACGTTTGGTGGCTATGTGGGTTAGGAGAAGCAAACCACCACATTTTCAGGTGGACTGGGTGTTTTGGAGGTGTTTTTCAGAAAAAAATAATGAGTCCAGAAAAATATTAAATTGATGGGAAGCTGTCAGGAGGCTTTGAGGGGGTTCTGGGAAGCTTCAGAGGCCACACTTAGGGGTCCAGAAGCTACATGCCACCACAGGCCACACTTTGCCCATCCTTGATATAGGTTATGAATCTTAGTGTTTTTCCTTGCAGGGAACACAGACTTGAAGATGGAGAGGAATCATTTCTCTCTTTTGCTTAGACATTTCTGTCTGCCAGGCTCAATGTCATCATTTTAAGAACCTAAAGCATCTGTCCAGAGAACTCTGTTCATGTGCACATAACCAGAATTAGTAGCAAACTATTGTCCAACCAGAATTCATACAACTTACTCTAGTCTGCAGCTTGCTCTGGGCTAAAACATGTTCTTTGAGATAGGTGAGAAAACAACTCTCAGGAAGGAAAGTGACACTTAAAAAATCCAGTGAGGCAGGCTCATACAGAGAGAAAGAGAGAGAGAGGGAAAGAGAATGCACACTAACATGTTAACAATAACATTAAAAGATCAGGGAATGGCCATTGTCACATCCCTTTTACTACAAAAAGCAAGACAATTCAGGGAATGTTGTTATACACAGCACATGACTCCCAAGTTTAGGATGAAGAAACGATCAAGCATATGTTGTAAATTTTTATTTGCACTGAAGGAATAAGGCTCTTTTAGACTGCAATAGCATAGGCAGTGTATATTGCATAGTACTTGTTTATGATCCCCAAGTAGAACAGCAAATTAAAGTTTTATAGGTTTTACTTTGTTATTTCTTTACTTTTGAAGGTTTGGTTTTATATGCAATCCTGCCTTCATTTACGTAGTGATTAGTGTAACCCTCACTGATGAAGAGATGGTAGACAACAGATGGTTTTTAGGAAAATATATGGGTCAGTCCTGGTTAGTACTTGGATGAGAGACCACCAACCAATACCAGGTGCTATAGGCTCTATTTCAGAGGAAGGAAATGGCAAAATCACCTCTGAATATTCCTTGTCTAAGAAAATCTCATGAAATATTCATGAGGTCTCCATAAGTCAACAGGCAACTTGAAGGCACACCACTTACAATGCCGTCCTCTGCCAAGACTTTTTTCCACAGACTGTATGATCATTTCCTTTCTGACGTCCTGTGATGATACTTGCAATCTTATAAGTACATCTTCTTGGTAGTGATACTGTACACAACAGTCTAAGAAGTTGTGTTTGCACTTTGGAAATCAGCCAAAGACTGGGGCTACCCGATCCTTAGGATGATACTCTAAATATTTATTGTCCAAAGATGAACCCCGATTGGTTTTCTTAAAGCTCTAAATTTTAATTTATGAAATTAAACTTCTTGCTTGTCATAAGCTGGTGGCAGGCTGTTTATGTTATAAGATTAGCTTTGCATATGGACAACGCTAATAATTTAATTGTCACTGCTTTCTGCATTTAATTCCCCTCTACCCTCACTGCCTACAAACCCCAGGCCCCTCACCCCCGACATCAGGACTATACGTATACCTGGAATTCTAGAAAACAGTTCATGCATTTGATGAAGCAAGTTACAGACCATGAAAAGTCATGCAGTTAAAACACTGTTGGTCGGGCTACAAGATTCTTTGTTGTCTCCCGTGCAACAGCCCAACAGAGCAATAGGTAAATCAGGATGGTAATATAAGATGACTCTCATTTTTAAAATGACTCTATGTGCAGAGCTTGCCTCTGTTTCTATACTGTTATTATAATTGCTTAATTGTTGGTATTGTTAGATTCAATTGCTGGTTTGATTGCTAACTGTTGTTGTAAACTGCCTTGAGCAAAGAAATTGCACTGGAAAGGCAGGGTGAAAGTTTTCAAATAAATAAAGGAAGCAAGGAAGGAAGGAAGGGAGGAAGAAAAAGGAGGGAGGGAGGAAAATAAGTTCACCATTTGTAATTTTAATTTTGATAGTGGCCATGTAACCCTTGCTCTGAAACTGCAACTTGATTTTTAACAAGTGGGTGTCTTGCTTTTGTACTTGTATTGCAGAAAAGCCACACAAGCCTAGATCAAAAATATGGTTGCTACACTCAATGCCTACTGAGGGGTGGGGAAAGTGTGGCCCTCCAGGTGTCAGTGGACTGCAACTCCTAAAATCCCTTACTATTGGCTCTGCTGGCTAGGACTCATAGGAATTTCAGTCCAGCAACACCTGAAAGGCCCACCCCTTCTTTAATCTCTCACTAGATCTTTATAAAAAACTGAGCTTCCTTCCCAAGACCTGTATTTCAGTCTAGTCTCAGTATTCCCATTACCGGAAAAGTGGGGGGAGGGATGACATAGTGTGGATTGCTGGGGCAGGTGTGGATTTATAACTCCAATCCATGCCTGCCATGTGTCTTATTTATCACTATTAGGCTCCACTTCTAAATGTATGAAATTACATGTTACACTAGGCCAGCAGTGACCCATTGTCTGGCAGACACAACTACAACCAGCCACGCTATTGAAGCTGGTGACCTGTATTCTTTCCCTCTGCCATATTCAGAAACCAACTGTGGTCCAAAATGTTGGGATTCACAATGGAATAAGAACAAGTATAGAAAAGGTTCAACAGTCTGTCAGCGTTATCACCTCAGTACTCTGGTAGAATTTCAATCACACATAAATCAAGGTGTGCCCAGAACTGGAGGAAAAAAAAAAAAACTCCTCAAAGGCTGTGTATCAAGCTTTTCATGCAGGAAACCTGTAATGAACTGGCACCATACAGTTCAAGTAGCAATATGTGCAACCTTATAAATGTTGCAGTGTGAAAATACAACATGAATATATGCCCCAGAGAAGAGTCTCATATATGAGGCTTCTACTGTTGACTATGATTGACAGAGCACATCAAGTACTGAATATGGGAAGAGCAAGGGATAGCACAAATCAAATGAACTAAACAGCTATTAGATCTTCTATGTATAATGCATACATTTATATTTCTTAAAACTC
This sequence comes from Ctenosaura bakeri, assembly GCA_948474755.1. Classification (NCBI taxonomy): domain Eukaryota; kingdom Metazoa; phylum Chordata; class Lepidosauria; order Squamata; family Iguanidae; genus Ctenosaura; species Ctenosaura bakeri. Next base: position 190,777 of record CAOLHI010002587.1, read on the forward strand.
AACAGGTGGCAAGTTGACTAATATTTATCCCAAATGCGCTATTAAACACTCACAAGCAACTGTAACTTCTGTGAGATTTGGCTGTAAGGGGTCCTAGAATTCTGACTGTACATTATCTGCAGATAAACCACTTTGAAATTCTCACAACATACCATCAAAGCCTTACTAATTATATGGATATTATCTACATCATGGCTTAGGGCAACTCAGGCACATATGTTTTTAACTTGCAATTTTTCTTTCTGACCATCAGCTATTTGAATCACAGCCAAAGTAAAATATGAATACTGTGTTTTTATAACAATACATTTTTGTGCTTTTCTTCACTCTTAAGATGGCTCCTTTTTTTCTTTCCCCTTAGAAGAGAATCTGCCTGAAGACTGGGTTATTTAAAAGTATTTAACAGGTGTTCTAAATCTTGCAGAGACGTGAATAATTTTGCAGAACAAAAAGCCCTTCAAAAATATAAGCTAGTTGGTAGGGAAAAAAAGCTTGCCTTCTGGCAGTCACATTTTATACCAGGCAAAATGGACACAGTCAGTATCTTAATCAAGGAATACTGAATATGGCATAATACAAATGTGCCTATCACAGAAATACAAAACAACTGCTAAGTGGGAACTTTAACCTCTCTTCAACTTGTTGTATTTGGAATTGTTTCAGCACTTTTTTTTGGTGGCAACCATATGCTCCATGTCTTTTTAGTATAAATGTTGGAGCTTAGTGGCTGATTAGAAGCAGACCTGGCTGATGGCAAATTCTTCAGCTGTTGTGTGGCAGAGCAGGAAGGCCTTTGGTTGCTCCATGAATCCTACACCTCCTCATCTGATTGCATGTATTCAACCTGTGGACTGCAAGCTCCCTGCCTCCGCTGTCTTTTGCAGTTCCTCTCCCATTTCATCTTTCTGGTGCTGGGAAAAAATCCCCTCAACTTACTTTGAAAATAAACAGAGTTTGGTCTCTATGCACTGTGGTGTACAGCAGAATCATCCTCCCAGAAGCACATTTATACTTAAAAAAACAGACATGTGTCAAGAAAAATATCAATAACCATTGCTTTTCCTGTGCTTTGATTTTTCAAACCCCCTGACTATATATCAAATTTTATTCAGCCATTCCTTATGATTCATATCATCTGGCCCTTTTCTCACTGCTCAGGTCATTGGGTGTCCTGGCATTGGCTTCTTCCACCTGTTGGTGTTAACGTTTAATGCCAACCCCATTCACAATAAAAACTCACTTATCTACAATTTGACTGTGGATAGGGGTGACAACATGACATTTATTACCAACAGAGAGTTCTTGGGTAAAGTAATAAAGCTATTCACTGGCCCTAAATCCAGCAGTGGAGCAGCCATGATGAGCATGTTACAGCCCTGTTTAAGGAACAGCAGTGGCTGCCAATATGCTATCAAACTAGATTTAAACTTTTGTTTTTTGTTTATAAAACTCAACAAAATGGAAGCAGTTTACCTCAGGAAGTGTCTTACCCCATATTTTTTCCCCTAATGATTGGGATCAACAGAAGAAACTCATTTAATTCTGCTACAGCCATCAGTTATCCACCTGACAACTCATTGGAAGAGAGGTCCTTCAAAGCAATAGCACCAACTACTTGGAATAGTCTGTCTTCAACGCAAGGCATAGATACTGCCTTTTTGCTTCATGCCAAAAACTTGTTTTAATAGGCACTTCCTGATCATTAATACTGTCAGCCTACACTACAGATTGGGTATTGTACTTATTGCAAACTGTTTAGATTTATAATCTTGTTTTTTGTGTGTGCACATGTATGTGTCTTCAAGTTGCCTGTTGATTTATGGTGACCCCATGAATTTCATAGGGTTTTGTTTGGCAAAGAATACTCAGATCTGGTTTGGCCATTTCCTTCTTCTGAAATATAGCTTACAGCATCTGCTATTCACTGGCAGTCTCTCATCCAAATACTGACCAGGGTGCTCTTAAACAATGGTGGAGGGTGGTCCCATGTCTGTGTGGTAGTGAGTCCACTTCAGGTTTCAGTCTAGACTTAAAAGGAATTTATGCAAAGGCACTGAACCCATGGTTGCAATAATTCCTTAAAAGTGCAAACCAAAACCTGGAAACAATTTATCAGATAACTGACATGGAAAACACCAGTTGCCACTGTAAATTTGGAATCCAAATGACCAGATCATCTATACAGTTAAGCTGTTATACATTCTGTACTATCTAATTACTAAAATGGTCTCAAAGAAAAGAACAGAAGCTCAGTTCAATTTAGGGCTGCATCTGAATAACGTAGTTGTCCAGCCCCACTAATTGTTGCCCCATCTCTAGAGGATCATAGTAGTGCTACTTTATTAGCCGGAAAAGAAATCAATAATACCGGAACATGCCTCCAAAGCAAACATTAATTATCTTAAGTCTCATATAAAAATTATTTATTTAAGTTTTACTTTTGTTTCCATAGACTGGCTCTCCCAACAAGACTGTTGTTTATTATATTTGCCCTACTTCCTCAGTGACATATGTCATCTACCGGGTAGAAATACAACACCATCCCAACTACACCACACACCACACACAGCACTCATACAGGCATTTTAGAAACTAAACCTAAACCAATTTACAAGCCAAACACAATATTTCAAAATCTATGGGCATAAATGCATATTGATACCCAATTCTCACCAGGATGTATCAAAAGGAAAAAAAAATAATACCAATTAGCTAGATCTAAATATTGTCATTGCTTTTATATGGTATTTCTGAGACCACTGAAATCTACAGAGGAATATTTCGACAAAAGAGGGCAGGATGAATCACATACAGACTCTCTTTCTAGTCAAATTAATATGGAAACTCTAAATAATACAATGAATGAAAATGGACTCCAAATAACCTCAGACATTCTTCTATACCAGTTTTCAATCTGTTTTATTCTGAAGGAATTCTTGAAATGGTTTTCAGGTCTTGGGGAACCTCTGCATAAAAATGATCAGATCTACAGCTAAAAAAATATATATTTTGTTTTCCAGTTACCATCTCTTGTGAAACAAAGAGCAATCTCTCACAGAACTCTAAGGTGCTGGGGAACCTTGGTGGAGAAACCTTGATTTGTATCATCAAGTCCTGAATTAAATTGCATTACTACAGTTTCACATTACATACATAGAAGCAATATTCTTACTTACATAAAGTTATATAACTAAACTTACACAAAAGCAATATTCCATGCCTTACTGTGCAAGTGGTTCGCACTTTTTGCAGTTGCACAATGACAATCACTTTTGCACCTCTGCAATGCCATGATAACTACACCACTGCAGCTTTTCATTTTGCCTATATTAAATTGGATTTTGGCCACAGGACCCAAGATTCCAGTACAGAAAAGTCTTGCCTTCAGCCTCCCATTTCCAAATGGCCAACTAAGGTCTGCATATCTGGGACAGCATTTTTTTAAAAAAAGTTGCTCTCCTTTCTCAAGTTACTGGAGCTGACAGCCCATCTTGGCCTGCAGCTGATCAGGGGACCACGAATTTCCCCAGCTAAACCACCTGTTGCTATGGACAATGGTCCCAACAAGCTCATACTCTTAGACCTTAGCATAATGGAATCCTCATCAGCCCTCTTCCCAGAACTCTGTGCATTATGCTAAGCTTATAGCACATAGCCACTTGCTCCTCTGAATAGCTGAGGTGTGCAGTCTGAGATAGGCTTCTTACAATACAATGCTTTAAAATGCGCCAAAGGATGCAACAATCCATCTCTTGAAGCATGCTCAGCCATTCTCAACCCAACTTGCATCTTGACAACCACAATAATTCTTCAAAAAATTCTGAGGTGAAACTAGAGTATGACATACAACTTCACTTAGGCTCCTAAAAGAAATAATTTCCCAAGCAACTGCTTGAGAGGCTTATGTTCCCAGGCTGGCTCTGTTAATTCGCCCTTGTCTCCCTGGTGTCTTCCTACCTGACTTTCTGCCTCTATCTGCCAATCCCATGCATAAACAAAACTTATTACAAGAACAATACTGGAAAGAAAAATCCTTTCTGTTTTGCATGGTAGCAGACAAGAATGTTATTCATTGCTGAGACTAGCTCTTTATATCAAACACATTACATGTGATTCCCCCTTACTTGGGGCTCATGGGCCAATAAATAAAAAATGACTATGGCTCCAACTCATGGAGAGAATTCAGCCTGAACCATTATCTTTCAGTGATGTTAGTAGTTGCAACTGCTAATACCCCCTTACAAGGGATACATATACTATATGCAACAACAGAACTCTTTGTTGGCATGTAAACAATCTACTGTATAATTTCTCAGGCAATGTTAAGAAACCCAGTGAAATCGAACTACTGCAAAAAGAAATAAGACTTCAATTTTCTTTGTTTGCGTACCCTTTCATGTTTCTAATTCACATATCTAGAATTAATAGTGCTATTTTTTTCAAGAAGAAGTCCTACCTTGTCACTGTCCACTGTATTCTGAGAAGTTCTGGATGCAATTGAAATTGTATCAGGCTGACTGCTTCCATCTCCTTGACTGTCAGCATCTTCTCCTCCCTCTCTGCATGGAAGGAACAAGAAATTTTCGTCAATGGACTGTAAACAGCTCAGCTTATGTGTGAGGAGTCAGTTGCTCAGCTGAGTACACATGTATTACAACTCAATCTATAATTTAGAATGATGATGTCACCTCTACCATGAGATTAACACATAATAACCATGTTTGCTCTTTGAAATTGGCTATCCTGGGCTTACACAATGACAGCAACAGATCTCAAAATAGCTCTGTAATGAGTGTGGCAGGCCAGTGCCCCATTCAGCTTGGATTTCTCAGTTAACCAAACCCAGCCATGTAAATTATAGCTTTGGTGTTTTGCAAAACTGATGTCCATTGCCAAGAGTCAAATTTTAGTTCTCACATTTTCAGTGGTTTAAATTAGGTTCATATCAATTTTTAGAAGAAAAACAAACAAAACAAAAACAAAAATATGAACATACTTGATATTTCTTCCATTTCTGTTATTTCTTGTACTTTGTAAAAGTCTGGAATACTTCCCACCCTTCCCTCCAGCTCATGACTGTGTAAGCTAATTGTCTGCACAGTGATAAATTAAGAAAAGTAATTAACCTGAGACCCAGTTTTTTTTTCAGTAGGACGGTGGATCTTCAAAGTTCTGCTCTCATTAATTCAGTGTAACTTCTGTCAACTGTGTCCCAATAAAGGCCTAAAAACATGGGGATATCTAAGGAAAGTCCTTTTCTTCTAGAATCACAAATATATGTTTGTCCCATGGTTTTTACAGTGCATTACCCAGAAGGTATATATTTTAGACTAAATCCAAGCTGTTTGAGCATTGCCTTATCCCGAAACCTAAAAATAGTCTATTTTAGGGCCAAAATTATACCAAAGTACTTTTGATTGCTGTGCTCAATCTTTGTTAGCAATGGAATGACATGACACACCTGTTATCAGTGTGCAGTTGAACACACAACTTTCAATCAAAGGCCACAAAGAAATTTAATGAATACGTCATACTCATTACATATAAAGTCATTAAATTTGTCCTATCCTGGAATAAAACCAAGCACTGACTCAATGAATGATCTTATGTACAAATGATAGTAACTGGTGTGTCTTTTGACCACAGTGGCTTTCCAAATGCATTTCTTTCTCCTTGAGGAGGCATAGGATCTTTTGCTTCCCCCCTCCTTCTGCAGTTACCTTCCTTTTTTCCACAAAAACCAGTGTCCCCCTATTTGAGAGAACAGGCTTTCCCTAACCTCATTCTTTTTAACCTTTTCTAATGAAAGTCAATGAGATCCATTAACTGTTTGTTAACTTTCACATTGATGGACACAGTCTCAGTTATTAAGTCAGAATGGGGGGGGTTGATGTTTTTTCAGGGTTAAGGTAGGGGTTACAATACTTAGTGGAATGGTGTGGTTATCAGGTCACCATACCTTGTTTTCTTTCAGTCTAACAGATCCCCTTAAGCCAACAGAGGTTTCCCATAGCCCAATAACACTCTTTTGGGATTTGAAATTAAGTCACAGTTAAAGATTGCTTTGTTACAGAGTGGACAGATAGTAACGTTAGACACCAAAACACAATCCAGAATAGGGAGAAGTAGATAATAAAATCTTAATGGGAAAAGAATTTCATGGTGGATGGAAAAGGCCTCCTCAACTTGTCCTGCCATCAAGTCCCATTGCCAGTGTCAACCTCTCCTTTATACTCTCTTTCTAGTTCTGGTTTGAAAATTAGAGGGCAGAAGCAATGCTCAAGAGACTAGATTTTTTGGTTTAGAAATTACCTGGTGCTAATTATTGGAGGAGGGGTTTGCAGTGTTCATTGACACAGTTACACTGTTGTTTAATCTTTTGCTCAGCAAAAGAATTATCTTAAGATGGAGCGGGTGAAGTGTAGCCAAGCACTGTTTGTGGGCTCTGGGCCTTTCCTTGACCCACTTCTTGTCAAAAGAAGTCAATTTCTATACCTTTAGGACTAGCAGTTTTGCATTAATACAAGATGGATGAATAATGTTTCCCCCCAACTCTTCCAAAATGGGGCCTTACAAAGCTGGCAGTTAACTGTTCCCACTTTTCTCAACAATCCCATTTTGGGGATGATGTGGCCTGGGATGGGTCTAAGGATGGAAAATTGCCCTCCAGATCCCCAGAACAAACCTTATCCTGCCTCAGGCAGTGAAGTGATTAAATATGACACCTCTTATGAAGGAATACTACAGTTACCTCTTACTGTTGTTTCTTTGCTTCACCGGAGTCTTGGGAAGCTGTATTGGCTCTTTCAAAGCTCCTTTTAAGTGTATAATTCTTTCTTGTATCACTTCCCGAATATTTTTTATCCATTCTTGTTTTGTTTCAATACTGGATGCCTAAAAAAATTCAACAGAGAAAGCATATGTAATGATGTTATTTCCCACATATGCATCCACACTTTAGTGTTTTGTTGCATTTCTTTCATCTGTGTTTAGGAACTATGGGTAACCTGGCAAAACATCAAGTGCCGAACATACTTGACTAGCTGCACTAGCAAGAGCAAGGAAGATAAGTGCTGGATAAATATATGTAATACATGAAATAAAATATGCCTAAAGAGGAGAAATGGAATGTTGTTCAACCACTAGGATTTCTCAGACAAAATATCTATAGTACATGATTTTTGTTTAAAAAAATCCGTCAGCAGAAACCCATGGTTTGCTCAGCTTGGAGGAAAATCACTAGAGTCAAGAAATCAAGGGATAATGGGCAGCAGTTCAAAGGAGAGAAATGATTACAAAGAAACATTCCATATACTGGCCTTTGTTCTGCTAAAAGTAATGAAGAGTGAATATACCCCTAGCTTCACATCATCAACACTGCAGACTACTTTATTTTAAATCTCCTGACCATTGGGTTTGTGTTGTGAATAATCTGCATCAGATTATCCATTCACTGTAATATTTCTAATTTGAAAGCTAGGTGGTATCAACATTAATTTGGGCCACTTGTGTTTTCTGTAGCAATGTCTGGCCTTTTTTAAAATTCCTTGCATTTTTTAAAAAACTGGCAGATGTGTCACCATTGGCTGACAGCAACAAATCCACATTGGGTTTTACAAGAACACCTCCAAGTTGTAAAATCTAAAGTGATAAATCTACTCTCAAAATAGGTTCAGCATCTTGGATAGCTCCTGGAGTTATCTATGGGCCTTTCTGCCCTACACTGTTATAGTGCTATTATTCCACTTTCAACATTCTGTGGAATTCTGGTGTTTATAGTTCCCTGAGACCAAACACCTCTCTGGCTGAGAATTAAAAATGCCCCTCCCTAAACTGCAAACTCCAGGGTTCCACAGGATATTGAAAGTGGAATAATAGCACTATAACAGCATAGTGAGGAAAGGCCCTATATCTCGCATGGTTATAGTTTCTTGACTATAGCTCTGCTACCAAGTAGATGGGTTACAAATATAAAAACAGCAACAATAAATTAAGCATCTTCAGTGAATTCTGCAGGTATGCACCAGCAATAACAGGTATAACACAGTAAAGAGATACCCCTGAGAAAGCATCTAACAATAACATTCTTTCCTAAGACTCAATTGCTACCTGTTTTACCATATGTTACAGCATTCTACTTGTGTCTAACAAGTGCCAAAAACAAATGCAGACAGAGACAATAAATGTATAGACTCACTTTCAGCACTGTTTTGTTATCTGAAGAGGGAGTCCGTCCAGACCATAAGGCAAATTTACAAGGATCTCCTTCCACATGTTCAGTCACTCCCAGTTCTGAGGTCTGTTGGAAAGGAGAAGTGATTGGGAATCATAACTTCAACTGTTTTAGAACTGAGGCAAAGAAGGTGCTTACAGTTAGTGTTGCACTGCACCTTCATGTAATGAATTTAATTTCCCTTGTGTACCTTGTACTTTGCATCCCAGGTAAAATAAAATAAAGCTAGTCCTCATGGCTAATGACCATGTAGCCACAAATTGATAAGACCTTCTAAATGCAGTACAAGAGCATGCACATCCTCAGTCTTCTCCCTCAACGTATATTTAGAAAGAGCAAAGAGGATTTTAGTCAATCAGGGCTCAATGAAATGGTATTTCAAAAGTAACGCAACAAGTAGGAACAAAGGCTTGAAAATGGTGTAGGTACATAGAATCATAGAATCACAGAGCTGGAAGAGACCTCAGGGGCCATCGAGTCTAACCCCCTGCTATGCAGGAACACCCATCAAAGCATACCCAACAGATGGCCTTACATAATAAGTAATATTTTAGTTAGTTTTAAAATTAATTTTTAAGGAATTTTAGAGGCAATTTGCGCGATTTTAAAGATTTTTCTGCCATATTTTAAGGCATTTTTTTAATTAACAAAAAGCACAGAAAAGCAAGAAGCAACAGAATGAATCACTTAACTAATTTTGCAATGGCAATGGCAATGAGTTGTTTTTATGGGATTAGAATGAGTTCAACAGTGAGTTTATTTTGAACAGTAACATCTTTAGTTCTGGCAAAGATCCTGAAGCCCATAAAATGTTGATGGTAGCAGACATACCAGTAATTTGTTCTTGTAAACATATTTAGTGTGTCCTGCAGAATCTTTTATCTCTTTGCTGAAAACCAGTGAGATTTCAAAGAGAAACAAGTGCCTCTCACGGCCCTTTCGAATGAGAGACTTGGGGTCCCATACTTGGAATGAATCTTGAAGAATCAGTTCTCCTTGAACATCTAAGTTTTCATCAAACCCTAGAAATAAAACAAATTAGATCTAATAAAAATATCAAGGACAAAAACTGAGAAATGAAGCTTCTTCTCTCAAGAACTACCAAAAACAAGGGGAGAAGGCAAATGGGTAACCTCTAAACTGGAATCCTGTTGGGGTACTACATTAGTATAAAAATAGTTGTGCGGGTGGCTGAACTTTGTCAGAAGTTACATTATGTGTTCTCTAGTGCTGCCAATCATTTTGCAAACACACACCCAGCCCTCTCCCTCACTTTTGACTTGGTGGTCAAGGAGTTGTTTGACCATGGCACAACGGGTGAGCACCAGGCGGTGATGTCTGTAACACGTTCTATTGTATTACTGTGGGATCCAACATAACAATGCTGGTATATACATACATATGCTACAATTAGAGTACATAAGACTTTGACTTTGTTCTATAAATGCCAGTTAATTCTTGGCTGCATTTCACCTCTTTACCAGATCACATTTGACTTGCCTAAACCACTGAACCACTTTTTTCCTACACTAGGTATGGGGAAAGGTATTGACAAAAAGCAGTCATCTGTCTAGGCAGCGGCAGAGCTTGGGGTGTGTGGAGGGGTGGGTGGGTGGGAGGGGAGTGGGGCTATGGCATGAGGGGCGTGGCCACTGTGCGTGGGGGCATGGCTGCGGTGCATAGGAGCATGGCCAGGGCACACGGGGGTGTGGCTACGGGCTGAGACACCCAAAAAACATTGCTGCCTGGGGCAAATCGCCCTCCTTGGCCCCACGTCCCTACATGACTGTATCTAGGAAAACTGCTCCCCGTATAGAAGACCACTATTCATTATTCACTATTCTGTTCACTCTTATGCATTTATATATGTAGTAGCATTATCCTTTCAAAGTCTGCTTACCTTCCAGCATGCTGACATGCATGGCATCATTGGCTTTCTTAGGGACACTGAGCATCACTTCCAAACCATCCTTGAGTTCTCCCTTCCCTTCTTCACAGCAAGTTAAAAGCTCCTGAGGAAGAATATAAAAACAAAGCAAAAAGCAGCCCAAGGTAAGACTGCATCCTTATGGTTACAGTTTATAGTATATTTAATTGAAAAACTAGGAGCTGGGTATGGGTATCATTTTAGATGAAAATAATGTGGATACAAAATCAACAGCATACCCTCCATTTCCTTATGCGTGTGTGTGTGTTTATGTACCTTCAAGTCAATAGTCAACTTACGATGACCCCATGAATTACATAGGATTTTTTCAGGCAAGGAATACTCAGGGGTGGTTTTGCCAGTTCCTTGCTCTGAAATATAGCCTACAGCACCCAGTATTCATTGGCATTTTCCCATCTAAGTACTAACAAGGGATGGCCCTGCTTAGCTTCCAAGATCAGACAAGAGTAACAAATTCTGTGCTTCTGCAACTTTTGTGATGCAGTTTGGGCTTTAAAAATGATATTCTGGCATGTTTTTAAAGTCCAAAGGTGCATCATAAAATCTGCAGAAGTGAGGAACTGCATAATTATGCTGTAATTTGCAAATTAGTTTGGGAGAGAAAAATCAAGTCTGTTTGCTTTTAGATGTGGAGTGAACAAAATCCTCAAGCATATCTAACTTTGGTCTGTGATTCAATGATTTCGGCTCTACACAGTCTTTCTTTTTGCACATGTGGGGTCCAGGTATCAGAGAAGGGACATCTATAGAACCCACATGGTTATGAGCCCTATTTCAGTGTTCTATGTGATGAAAAGAGTGGACACATGCTTTAAACCCTGCCCATTCAACACTTAATCATCTCTTTGTTTGCAGCCATCCAGAGTCTGAAGGCAATCCATCCATCCATCCATCCATCCAATGCTTGGGAGAATTTTGAAGAGATTCATTCAAATTTTGGATGATTTAAGATGGATTACACCCCACCATGATAGAAAACTAACAAAGAAGTGACAAGTTATGGAAAAATAGAGACAAATATATAAGTAATAGTGGTTATTTAATGACAATAAGTGATGTGGGGGTGAGGAAGTTTTGTTATAACTTACACAACAAGTTTCTTTAAAGAGCAGTTTTCAAGATTTGGTTTTCAGCATAACTCCTTATTCAAGATGCATAAAAATATTATGAATTGGCCTAAGAAGATCAGAATCGCCAAAGCAATGAGAGACCAAAATATCAGCTGGCTGATCCTATATCTCAAGGTATCATTGAGAAGGAACTGTATTCTAATAGGCTGTTCCGAGTGAACCCAAAGGGCGTCCACCAATGGCTGCTTTTCACCCTGGAAAGAAATGACTAGTGGGGTGCCACAGGGTTCTGTCCTGGGCCCAGGGCTATTCAACATCTTCATCAATGACTTGGATGAAGGAGTGGAGGGCATGCTGATCAAATTTGCAGACGATACCAAATTGAGAGGGGCTGCTAATACCCCAGAGGACAGGATCAAATTTCAAAATGACCTTGACAGATTGGAGAGCTGGGCCAAAGCTAACAAAATGAATTTCAACAGAGAGAAATGTAAAGTCCTACACTTAGGCAGAAAAAATGGAATGTACAAATATAGGATGGGGGATGCATGGCTGGATAGCAGTACATGTGAAAGGGATCTAGGAGTCTTGATAGATCACAAGCTGAACATGAGTCAGCAGAGTGATGTGGTAGCCAAAAAAGTCAATGCGATCCTTGGTTGCATCAAGAGGAGTATGGTGTCTAGATCAAGGGAGCTAATGGTACCACTCTATTCTGCATTGGTTAGGCCTCATTTGGAATACTGTGTACAGTTCTGGGCACTTCAATTCAAGAAGGATATTGACAAGCTGGAACGTATCCAGAGGAGTGCGACCAAAAAGGTGAAGTGTCTGGAAGCCATGCCCTATGAGGAATTGTCTTAGGGAGCTGGGTATGTTAAGAGGGGACATGATAGTCATGCTTAAATATTTGAAGGGATGTCATGGCAAGGAGGAAGCGGGCTTGTTTTCTGCTGCTTCAGAGACTAGGACAAGGAGCAATGAATTCAAGCTGCACGAAAGGAGATTCCACTTGAATCTCAGGAAGAACTTCCTGACGGTCAGAGCTGTCCGGCAGTGGAATATGCTGCCTCAGAGTGCGGTGGAGTCTCCTTCTTTGGAGGTTTTTAAGCAGAGGCTGGACGCCCATCTGTTGGGAGTGCTTTGATGGGTGTTCCTGAATAGCAGGGGGTTGGACTCAATGGCCTCTGGGGTCTCTTCCAACTCTATGATTCTATGATATTCCAGCTACCTGGAATGTGGATTGTCTCTATCAACCAAAGTGATGGGTTGAATGATTTCAAGTTGTCTGTGCAATGAAGAATAGAGAATAGTAATTTGGATAAAGTTTGCAGTTTGAGGGATTCTATGGCCATACCACATCTGGTATCACCATCCATCAATACAGGGACTTAAACATTTGAATGAGGTGTACAAATGCAAAATCCAACACTTCATAGGCTCAGCTTGTACTATGGACATCTACTGTGATTTACCTGGGAAATCAAATGCATGAATTGGACTGAAACATGTTGGATTTTAGATGCACAGATTGCATTTGGACATCATAACCCTACATGAATGGCCAGTAGCATCTGAGGAAGTGCAGATACATTGGGTGAGGCAGTATGGAATACTTTTGCTGCTATTTCCAAGCACACACAAGAGAGAGATTAGAATTTCTGTTGTTTGATCCAACCCTTTAATTGTCTTGCTGAAATGTAAATGTTTAATAAATGTGCAGGAATACTAAAATATGTTAATAAATGGAAAAAACATGTTGAAATAATATAATTTATTGTCTTTGTAAGTGGGGCAATGGGCTGTTCCGGGTATTAGTCCAAACTAGAGTTCACCACCAAAGACTATGTTACTGCTAAGACTAAAACCCACAGCAGACCAACCACTCCCACTGACATTGGCACTATCATCCTCTGCTACTCCTCATTAGTCAAGTGTAAATTATATTCTGCACCAATGATATGATGACCCATAAAACATAAAGCAAAGGGCTGGAATAATCCCTGCTCTACACAGGCAACATGGTAAAAGGGTCAGAAAAGCGAAGGAGGATGGTTGAAGTGGAGACTATATTTGGCAAGAAACAAAGTAGAAGTAGTGACATTGTAGTGGTCCAGGAAGTGGTTTGTAATAAGTTAATATATCTCTCAGCTAAATAAAATAACAGATAAATAAGTAACATAAGAATAATAACAAATCACTGAAGTACCTTCAATAAAAGTTGATACTTGGTAATCCTCTGGACAGGTTTGATTAAATATGAGGAAATAGAGTTTGCCAGACCATGCCTTTGTTGAATTTCCTTAAAAAACAAAACAAAAACAAAATGCAGTTGAACATATAAACAGAATGAAGCAAAAACCATTTCTAGACTGCTACTGCATTTTGAAATCAGCCACACACAATCAGTTTCAGCTGCAAAGTAGCCAGGCTGACCAGTTCTCTGGAGCAAGCAATTATCATGTGGTTTCTCCAAGTCAACATTATGCCACACATGAATTTTTAACCTCCCTTGAGGTCATTTATAGAGAACAGCCCTATTCAAACATGCCAATTACGGTTTCTTCCAAGTAGATATTTATTGTCATAAAAATGAAGTTTTTCTGATTGATAGAGATTTAAAGCATATTTGTTGTTGTGTGCCTTAAAGTTATTTCAGACTTATGGAGACCCTAAGGTGAAACTATCATGGTGTGGTTTTTTGCTTTTGTTTTTTGTTTTGGTTCAGATGAGGTTTGTCTTTGCCTTCTGAGGCTGATAGAGAGAATGACTTGCCCGGGGTCACCCAGTGGGTTTCCGTGGCTGAGCACAGATCTGAGCCCTGGGCTCTAGAGTCATAGTCCAATGCCCAGACCACTACAACATTCTGGCTCTCTATACCTACCACTGAAGCCTAAATTAATTTCATGTTTTGAATGGTAATAGGTCACTATAATATCCTCCTATATTTTGGGAGATTTAGATTATTTGGTAACCTACAAGAAAACTTTGAGGATGGTTTACTTGAGCACAGTCCAAATCTTTTAAAGCCAGTGGGAGAGAACCATTATTATGCCTTTTCTGTTCAGCAAACTAGGACCATTTCCACACTAGCCTGTTATAGCGCTATAATTCCACTTTCAACATCCTATGGAATCCTGGGGTTTGCAGTTTAGGGAGGGGCTGGCCAGCCCCTCCTGAAACTGCAAACCCCAGGATTCTATAGGATGTTGAAAGTGGAATCATAGCACTATAACAGGCTAGTGCGGAAATGGCCTAGGAGAGGCAGTTGATCTTAACTCAGACCTTAGTCATCAGAGTACTCCCACTGACTTCTCTAACTAACATACTGATTTCAGCCAAAATATTTCTTCTCCAAAAAACCAGTAGCTAAGGACCTAGTAAAAAATGTAAAGGAGAGAGCATGACCCTTCTCTCTTCTTCCTGTTAATTCATCAGGGCACTCCAGGCAGAATCACAAGGGATAGCAAAGTCTTCTTCTCACGTCTGTAGACTACCGAAATCCAGGGTCCATGGCAGGTCTGTATATGACTTTGCCACTTTGCTCATTCTTCTCTCCACGAGAAAGTACAGTGAAAAATTCTGAGAGAAGAAGGATAGTGCTATTCAGTATATATCAGTTCTTTCATCTTCCTCTCAGGAAATTGTGGAGACAGTAAAAGCAGTAAGAATAGTACGCAACTGTCCTCAGAGGGAAGGTACGGGTCTACAACGTGGATTTTCCTGTTGTTCTCATTCCTTGGGAAACTGGGAAGTAGCAGGCTGGTATGAAGAACTTTGGTACGTGAGGGGACAGATGCTGAGCAAAAAAGCAGTTTGCTACACTGTATTCCCCAGGTATGCGATCGTGGTTGCACAATAAGCAACTTCTGTCCATGAGTGATTCTGATCAGCTTCAGATTACTCAAATAACATGCATGAAAACTAGCATGTAGACTGTAACTTGTGATAATCTCACATGCAGCTTTTTCACTGTACACAATAGTGGGAAATGCTTCCCAGTGCACATACGTTAAAATGATACATATAATGAAAAAGTTGCATGTCAGGTCTAACCCTACACATTGGTTTTCACATGTGTTTCCTGTTACCAGTATATTAATTTCTACTGCTATTATCTATGCAGTGCTTTTTCTGAAGTTCTTAATATTTACAACAATGTAATACAGACCAATGTTTTCAATACAGCAGTTTGCCTAAGGCTATTCAATGAGTTCAGAAAAGCTGTATGTTCATAGCTCAATTGTGATACTGCACTAATGCCAAGCTCCTGCCATGCTGGAACAGTGCCACAAGTGAAGTTGCCCCAGTTAGTCCAGGTTTCCCTTCCTTTTCTCCTTCACTGTACAGAATGCTATTCCATATTCCTATATAGGGAACACAGAACACAGAGTACATGAAGTAGGAAACATATAGTTACACACCTGTATAGAATAAATTCTGATTCAAGGGGAGAGAAGTGGGGAGAGGGTAAATCCATTATCACAGATTGTGAATCCACTGGTCTCTTTCAGTTTTCCTGTCTTGTTTTGTTTCTTGTTTGTTTTTGTTTTGGTAGATGTACTGCAAGAAAATCTAGGTACAGCTGGGTTTTGATGGCTACTTTAGTGCTGTCAGCATGGTCTTAAAAAGGTAATTTCAGTTTAAAGTTAGAGAGACAAAAATCTGTCTGTTAACGTCCATAAAGCAATTTATATGCCTATGATTTTCTCCTGTCCTATCTCTTCTTCTGCAAAGCACACCTCAAGCAATGCTAAAGCAAGCCAAGACCAGTTTGCAAACTTTTTACAAGACTGAATAACTATATTAACAGGCATACGTCCAAAGTACAGCCAGATTTAAGGAGTTTAACCCTTAAAAAATGGAACCCAGCTTCCTTTCTTTCTACAGCTTTTCAAGAAAAAGGGTTTGCTAACCTTCAGCTTTTTAGAAATATTCTGTTTGCAAAGCATAAATGGGCTGAAACACCAACTTCTTGGTATTAAACAATATCAAAAGGTTTCCAACCCATGTAACACAGCTGGGCTGGAAAGGCTTAGCCAAGCAAATGCTTTTTAATCTGTGTCAACACCCTGTTAAACATGTAAATCTGCTGAAATGTTATATCCCTTCTGGAGGCTTTTAAGTAGGCTGGAATGCCACCTGCTGGTTAGTGGATTTAATTGTCATACTTAATTTCACCAAGGCAACAAAGATAATTCTAAAAGAGACTCCTGTGAGATCCTGTTCAGTGAAAATTAGTAATATTCTATTTATCTTTCTTTTAAAAAAACTCACTTGGAAAGCTCTGCACACTGAACTGAATAGAGAACACAGAATAAATGGCATGCAATGGACTGCATTATATAAGCTTGCAGCATGGAATCGGGAAAGAGCAATTCATGGGCTGCATTAGCCCCAAACCTATTTTTCATGCTCCCCAAGCCCTCTACCACACCCATCAGACTCAAGAGCCCTCAATAAAAATAGGTGAAAATGATTTTTAAAAATGTCAAAAATGATGCAAACCACCCCAAAGCAGCAGTTTTATTAGCTTTGCTCCCCACAGGCTATGAATCCTTCCTGCCCTCCAAACGGTTGGAATAGCCTGAAGACAAAACCAGAAGTGACCAGAAGCATCTGTGTTCACTGGTAGAGTTTTGGGAGAAAACTGGCCCTCATTCCTCTTGCAGTGGTCCACCTCTTGCTTAGCAATTACATCTAAGTAAAAGATTGCCAAGGTGATTGGAGATGTAAAATTTAGGATAAGACTAACATTATATTAAGTAAGGTAGAGACTTGACCAAACTTAGAGGCCTTCATGTTGCACAATTGTTGGAAGGTGGTTCTGTACAGTAAGAAAGATTATCCTCTTCCCAATCCTTAATTTCTGAACCCTTGGCTCAGAACAGAAAGAAGTTGGTTCATTCATATATACCCAATGGGACAACCAAAAAGATCTGGCAGGAGAGGGAGAAACAGTTTTCCTCAGGTGAACAGCGCTGGGGGACGAACAGGTTGCCTACCTGTACCAGTGGTTCTTCAGGTATGGGTTATTCTGCACCTGCACAGCAACTGTAAGAATCTTCTAGAACTGAGAAGCATCTCTAAGTGGAAGCCCTGCTCCTAGCCCCATGAGCATAACTCTGGCGATTCCCAGTGGAGTGTAGGTTGGCAAAGCACCTAAGGAAGGCCTTGACTGATGGATGGAAAACAACCCCTAGGAAGTTCCAGTGGGGAGCCTGAATTTAGATTAAATTGCAGTGAGGTAGGCTCAGGGGGAAGAGAGTGATAGCTCCTTCCTGCTCAAGGAGAGGCAAGGATATATCTGACCTACAAAGAGGGTAAGGGGATCTCATTCAAATGGAGGAAGGATAAGAAGTAATCCTATTTGCTGACAGAAATAATCCTATTTACTGGAGTATTGAGTGGATGGACAGCAGGAGGCATCAATCACCTGTATGATTTCCTGAGGAAGTCCTGGGCTATGATTCTGAGAACATCCAGGCCTGGGTGGTGGAAGTGAATTGGCTCTAGCTGAGTTGAGGAGGAGGGAAAACCAGGGTGGTCAAAGCCATCAAGGGGTTATCAGAATTCCAGTTGCTGCATAATTCCTAACTTGACAACAACTTTGGAAATGAGGGAGGTGGGGGGAAGGCATACACTTGGGGTCTCTTCCAGTTGAAGAGGAACGTATCCCCTAAGGCTCTGTCCATTCAAGGGCCTCTGTTGCAGAACAGAGTGCAATGTGCATTAAAGAGGCCTATCTTTAAGTCCATGAGGGTGTTTTTGATGCCTGGTGAAATGCTGTGACGACAATCATTTAGGGCAGGCACAAAGAATATGGATTGAGCATGAAACTGAGGAGTGTAATCTGGTACTGCCCTGTCTGTTCAGGGACCCGACCACAGTTGTATTGCTGGATGCAGTCCTTACCACTAATCTCTGAAGTGAGGTTTGAATGCCCAGAATGCCTTGTCCAGCATACTGCCTGGTGGGTATGTTCTGGGATTGTTTAAGACCCTTGTGACTAACAGCAGCCAAGATGAGCTCCCATCCTGTGGAGGAAGGATCATTAGAGCTATTGGGGGGGGGCATGCCAACTGCTAAGTGATTGTAGAGGATCCATCAAAGTAAATAGTCTTGGACGAGTTGGGGAGGTGAAGTGCCTTGACTTGTGAGCCTGGGTGAAAGACTGGATGCACCAGTTCTGTAGAAGGTGCATCTGGAAGCAAGCAAAGGGACCATGAAGGTGGTAGCTGCCATGAGTCCCAGCAGCTGTTGAACTGGCCTTGCACAGGTTGACGGTGCATTGGATCTGAGGAGCAGGCCAGGCCAAGGTGACTATCTAGTGGGAAGCTACCCATCAACACTGGTCCTTCTTTGGAATCAAGGGAAACAGCAATGAAAGAGATGGCCTGGTTTCTGATTTCTCCAGGTTGAGTGTGAGTACAAAGGACTGGAGGAGGGAGATTGTGAGGTATGGTGATATGAAATTGTGCTCTGGATGTGACTACTAGCAGTCAATTGTCTATGTAGGAGTACACCATGACACTGAGGGTCCTGAGGTGGGCCATGATAACCTTGGTGAAGACTCTTGGTGCCACAGCAAGCTCAAACAGAAGCAAGTGACATTGGAATAGCATTGAACTGAGTGTGAACTGGAGGAAACATCAGTGGGAAAGATGGGCTGAGATATGGAAAGATGCATCCCAGTGCTCCACAATAATCACCCTGCTGGAGTAGTGGGAGTATTGTCAATAGAGTAACCATTTTGAATTGGGGGGGGTGAGATGGAGGTGTTGAGGCTTCTAAGACTGGAAATAGGACTGAGGCCTCCATCTTGCTTGTGCACCACAAACAGTGAGAACAGAAATTGAGATGGGACTTATTGCAAGGAATCAGCTCTATAGCTCCCTTGGAGACCAGAGAGTAGATAACTTGGAAGAGGACTTGGGTTGAGTGGTGAATCATAGCCCACTTGGTGGAGGTAGTTAGTTGAACACAGTGCTAGAGCCATCCTGAATGGTAGCTAAGATCTAGCAGTCTGATGTTATCACCCATCAAGCCAGAAGGAAGGGACAGAATCTGTTCCCAAAGAGAGAGCTGTAGGGTTCAGGAATAGGTAGGCTGGGACCACCAAAGGCAGCAGCGGCATGAGTCTGATCATGACTTGGATGAAGACTGAAATGTGCCCTAGTGAGACTTCTGCTTAGAGGAAGGGGTCAACTGGAGAAGAGGTTGGGATGATCTTTGTATAGATGAGTGTGGCTTAGGGCGGGACTGTAGGTGATGCCAATAAGATTTAAATCTAGATGCAGTAGAGGATTTGATAGAGGTGGAGACTCCAATCTTTCTTGCCAAAGTATGTGCATTTTCTGATAATGATTAAGTTTTATCTGTGGATGAGCTGAAGAAGTTGAGCTCATCAAACTCTCATCAGATGTCCACCACCTTACTCTCACTTGCTGAGGGAGAGATCAGGAGTGAAGTTAAGTGTGGCGTGAAAGGGAAATAGCAGACAAAATTGTCTTCATTTCACAGTCCACAACATGGGAAGCACAAGTAATTTGCTGCCCTGCTGAGGTGGGTTCCCATTTGGATCATGCAAGCAGACTTCTGAGAATCCTCAAATTCATTTAAGGCCGGGGGCTACAGGTTACCACAAAGACTGTTAGTAAGCCCTGAAATGTTCTTGGCACTTGGCAATATGGAAGGCTAGAGCTGCAGAGGAATTGCATTTTCTTGTGAGGGAGTCTAGCTTCTATGTTTCTTTACTGGAAAGAGTGGAGTTTGACTTTTTCCTTCCCTTTCCTTGAGTGACTTCCACAATAATAGAGTTAGCCATGTGCGTGTGGGCACGCACGCGCGCGTACGCGCACATGCATGCACTTGAATAAGGAATTTCAGGAGTCCTCATGCATCTGATATAGATTATCCAGTCTTCTAGAGATCGGAGGGACAGAAGGACAGGTAGCATCTTTATCGCGAGATCTAGGGTTTTCTCTATCTGAAACAGCTGATAGGTGTAGGACTGGATGTCTTCTGTGCAGGAAAGGGACTTCAGGTTATCAATCTCAGTGTCCTGTGATGTGGAGAAATCCAGAGCCTCTGAGGTTGATGAAAAATCTTTGCCTACAGATCCTGAGGGAGACTGGGCTGGTGGGAAGTGGTGCAGCTGGTAGTGGGTCAGAGATGCATTCTGTTGATGGGTAGCTGTCATAGCTGATGGCAGAGCAGTAAAGGACCCATTCAAATTTCTCAAAATGAGGTTTGTTTGTTTTTTGTTATTTATTTTAAGAGCTAATGGAAGAGCTCTCATTACTAATTTTTGTTGATTTCTCTCCATTTCTTGAAAAAAAAAAGTTCACTTATGTTGGTTGGGAAGAGAAAGGTAACTATACACACAATGTGAGGGTGTCTGATTTCCATTTCACTGAAATTATTAATTTATACCTGAAAATATAAAAGCAGAGAATATTTGGTACAATTCTAAGATGGACAGTTATTGCTGCAGCCTTGGTTTTCTCAGCTGTTGTGGAGAAGGTTGCTATAATGTCCCTCCAGCTTGGATGCTTTTACAAAAGAAAAAAAATCCCAATATTGCTGTATGAGAGTTCCACTGAAAGATTTAAAACTATATAGTTAGAGACTGAAAGAGAAAGAGAGAAAATGAGAGAGAGCTCCTCTCTCTCTCATTTTCTCTCTTTCTCTTTCAGTCTCTAACTATATAGTTTTTTTTCTTTTGTCCCTCTCCTGGGAGAGAGGGAAAGAGGGAGGGAGACAGAGATGCCAATAAGCAAAAGTGCAGTAAAAGGCATTTCTGAAACTAACAGGGAAGAGGAATAATTACTTACATCAAAGAATGTTCCTGCATGTTCTAGGATCAGTTGGCTGGAGTCAGGCTTGTTTTTGCAGTAGGTAACATACATCTGAAATTTATCTGCCTATGAAAATAAATATGAAGCATGTGTAGATGGGAGGAACAGGATGTTCATATCACTTCCCATTAAACGCCCAAAGAACAAGTATACCTTTCTAAGAATATTACTGATTTAAAGGAACAATAAAACGTACAACATATACTGAAAACGGGAATACTATAAGGAAGCTACAGCTAAATTTCTCTGTAGATATTCTCCCCCCATAACTCGCTATCTGTCTCCAATGCATTTGAAACTACTACTGTCTCCAATGCATTTGAAATTACTACTACAGTGGTGCCTACTGATATTTCAATGTCTTTTAAAATACCTCTTTTGTGTCACTGAAATATGGCTGGCACAACCCAATCATGTTAGGAGCTAACGTTTGCTAAAGAAATGGACAGATTGCCTGCCAATAACTGTGGTTCTTCAAGTTTTCACCAGTGAAATCACATATATGGGTCATTTTGTACCTGCACAGCTACATGTTAAGAAACTTCTAGAACCAGTTAGTGCTTTTGGAGTGAATCTTGACCAACCTCTCTTGCATCTAATACCAGTGCCTTCTGGCCCAGTCTCCTCAGTTCCTTTTCGTTCACCACACTGGCAGTATTGTAGGGAGCTCCCTCTATGCAGCCTAGAAATGTTACACTTACAAATACTCTGCTTTTGTTGCTTTTGGTAGCTTCATGTTGCCTTTTATTCTGTTCTCTTTTGTTGATTCTTTGAGCATCTTCATTATTGTGAATAGATGCTTTCACCATCCTTTTTCTTCAACCTGTCTGCAGATTTATGGCTTCCATGGGCCTCTTCTAAAAGTGTCTCAGGGATGGACAGAAGGTCCCACAGTCTAACAGTCTGGGCAAGACTCATGAAGTTACCAAACATGTAGCTACACAAGCACAGAATGACCCATACCACATGTCACAGAGACCACAAATAATTAAGACTGAAAAATACTGAACACTGATAGAATTCTGGCCCTGTCTCAGACTTCCACTTAGTTTGCAGCAGTTCTTTAATTAAAGAACTAAATATTTATCAGCAAAATATATAGTGAGATTTCAAAATTTCACAATATACTTTTCTACATCAGGGATGAGAATCATGTGGCCCTCTAGATATTGAATACAGACCGCTCTTTCTCAAATGCTCCACCGCTGGATAAGCTGCTGGGAGTCACAGTTCAACGACATCTGGAGGGCCACTACATTACAGCAGAATCAGAAGAAAGGGAACTGACTGGAAAGGATCACTTTGTACATATTGCTCCATTTGTGCCACATTAACAGCATCAGCCATTGGCAGAAACCTGATGTCTCACGAAGAATTGCAAGTTACCCGTTCTAATCACTGATTTATCATATGGTTGGTTTTAGTATGTGCAGAAAATCTTCCTAAAGGATTCACATTTTTCATAAAAGAACTACTTAACAGTTACACAGTTCACTACCTTATTGAGGGTAAAGCTACTAAGTCTCTATTACAAGTGCTTGACACCAATTAATAAAACAGCATTACGTTAAGTCTCATTACCCAGGTGACAAAGCAATGACCCACGTCTTCAGGGAGTTGTTCATATTTTTCTAGTTCTTTCAGGAAAATGCTGGAAACATAAGAGACAGAAGCTGGTTAGCTACAATATGCTTTGGTTTCACCTCACTTCTGCCAACCTATAGGTTTCAACTAATGAGGTATTAATGAGTATTTATATCATCAGATGGTCTATGGAATCATATTTGTCTCAATGAGGTCAAAATAACATCACATACCTCTGACTGAAGCACATATATGGGAAAACATTCCTAACTCTATAGAATAAAAAAGGAACCTCCAAATTCACCTTGGATGTATAATCACATTATACAAAGGATGAGCGAAGTCTGGTATTTCATGGATCTTATAAAAATGCTTTAAATTTCCATTCTAATTTCTATATATATATTTGAAGGGAAGGGCATTCATCAAATTCACCTAGAATTTTGCTTTAGGAGATATGCATCCCCAACTCTGCTTGAGCCACATTCCATATTAGGCCGAGATTAGGTACTGACATCTGGTTATCCTGCCCGCACCCTGCATCTATCATGGATTGCCATATTAATCTTTCTGTCATGAAGAGTGTAAGCTTCCATTCCTACACTCAATACTCTTGGAGTTGTTATCACTAATATGGAGACTCTTGACACAAGTAGAAAGATCCACATGACAAAGCACAAGAAAAAAATACTGTATGCACGTGTGTGTGTTTGAAATGCCACCCAAAAAAGGTGCCCATGTAGGCCTGCCCTGCCAAATATTTCCAGGTACCATTCTTTTATTTTATTTTACTTAACTTCATTTCATTTTTATCCTGCCTCTTCATTTAAAAAATGAAGGGTGCTCAAGGCAGCTAACACTCATTAAAGAATTTTAGAACAGATTAGACAATAAAACCATTAAAGTGACCACATTACAACAAGCAATTAAAATAACCACAATAAGCAGTAAAGCTCTTTGAAAGGCCTTTTGGAAAAGATGTGCCTTCCCAGCCTTCTTAAAAGTAGTGGAGTGTGAACTGAAGGCAAATCTGAGAAGATCCAGCCTGAGGGTAGCCCAAGAAAAAACCCTTCCTGACTTCTCATCAAGTAGGCCTCCAACCACAGGGATTTAAAGAATACTTGTAGATTTTCTTGCCCTGGATGAGAAAGCATATCTTGACACACCAAGACACACTGCTGAAAAAATAAATAAAAAGACACTTTGTCACTGCCTTAATTTTTTTTGTTGTTGTTGTTGGCATTCAGGGAGTTTTTGTGAAAAAAATCATTTGTGTCCAAAGCACTTTTTTGTGTGTGCAGCAGCTACTGGTAACTGTTTGAACAGAAAAGATTGGTTTTTTGCACAAAAAAGTTTCCTAGCAATTTTTTTTTTTTGGTGCAAGCACATTTTTTGTTAAAAAAAATGCAAAAAGAATTGAAAAATGCATGGCTCTCATAATCTCCTACCAGCAGAGAGAAAACATCTGTAGTTCTTCATTTTTGTGTGCAAGAAGAAAGATATGCATCTCTACTCCACAGGCAATGGTACCCACAAGAGGGCCTCTCCAAAAGACTACCATCTGGACAAGACAGGCAACCCCTTTGAAAATCACCTCCACACTGTTCAGGGCTTTAAAGGTTCAAAGGTTCAAACCGACACCTTGAGTTGTGCCCAGAAAGCAATGGGCAAAACATAGTCTAGAACCAGTTTTTGCACATAATGCCCAAGAGAATAGGATATCGTCGTATAACGGAAGGTTTTTTTAGGTAATTAAGAATACATACTTATTATGAAAGTCGTAGATCTCCTGAATGTTGCCAAATATTATGTGCTCTTTGTTAAGAATGCCTGGTGGTATCTCCTCCACTCCACTTGTCATTTCCCAAAGATAGGTCTAGAAGACAACAGCAGGTCTTAAACACAGAAAAGAAGTACACAATAGAATAATAGAATCATAGAATCACAGAATCACAGAAATGTAGAGTTGGAAGAGACCACACGGGCCATCCAGTCCAACCCCCTGCCATGCAGGAACACCCTCAAAGCACTCCCGACAGATGGCCATCAAGCCTCTGCTTAAAAACCTCCAAGGAAGGAGACTCCACTACACTCTGAGGCAGCATATTCCACTGCCGGACAGCCCTGACTGTCAGGAAGTTCTTCCTGAGGTTCAGGTGGAATCTCCTTTCCTGCAGCTTGAATCCATTGCTCCTGGACCTGGCCTCTGGAGCAGAAGAAAACAAGCCCCCTCCTTCCTCTACACGGCATCCCTTCAAATATTTAAACATGGCTATCATGTCCCCTCTTAACCTTCTCTTCTGCAGACTAAACATCCCCAGTTCTCTAAGTCTATCCTCATAGGGCATGGCTTCCAGGTCCCTCACCATTTTGGTCGCCCTCCTCTGGACTTGCTCCAGCTTGTCAACGTCCTTCTTGAATTGGGGTGCCCAGAACTGGACACAGTATTCAAGATGAGGTCTAACCAAAGCAGAGTAGAGTGGTACCAGTACCTCCCTCGATCTAGACACCATACTCCTATTGATGCAGCCGAGAATTGCATGGGCTTTCTTGGCTGCCGCATCACACTGCTGACTCATGTTCAGCTTGTGGTCTATGAAGACTCCTAGATCCCTTTCACACACACTGCTCTCCAGCCACGTGTCCCCCATCCTATATTTCTGTGTTCCATTTTTTCTACCTAAGTGTAGGACCTTACACTTCTCTCTGTTGAATTTCATTTTGTTAGCCTTGGCCCAGCTCTCCAATCTATCCAGGTCTATAGATAATATATCTTTTTTAGCTAGAGGCACACAATTGCTGAGAAAAACTGTGGTTCTAAGCTTTAAAAACTAATAACCAATCCACAGTTTTTTTGAAAAAAGACTGCAGATAATTCAGCTGACACAAAAATATCAAAAGTTGATTTCGAACTGTAGACAGTTCTGAGGCAAATGCCTGTATGTAAAAAAACCCTCTTCTGAAATCCAGCCTGCCTATCAATTTTTCCCCCTGTCACTCACTTGCTCACTCATACTCCTGCACTGCATATCTATAAAAAATGCAATCTGTCAGTTTTGAACACATCAACTGCACCCACATTTCACTTATCTAGAAAATAAAGCACTTGGACATATAGAGAGTGTTGATATGCAAACAGCATCACTCTTCCATCTCATGTGGAAAGTAATGACAGCAGCCTGCAGAGAACTGTGAATCTCAATGCAGGCCTTATCTGCTGCAGCATACTTAAACACCCTGCCACAGTTGAGGAAAAAGCCAGAGGTACCAAATCAGAGCTCTTTTTCAAGCATTTGGTACCTATACCAAATTTGATCAAAATATCACAAGCAGATTTTGGACAGGTACTGGCTGGAGGGTGTAGTCTACAAAATTAACATTTCCAAATTCTGGGATTTTTATACAAATACTCAGGAGTCACCTTACACTAACATGCTTGTCTTGCAACATACCTCTAAACATTCATGCAAATCCCTGACATAGGCCTTCTCAGTCTGGAGTAGTTCAGCCATGATGAATCTATAGAAGGACAAATGTTTTTGAATAAAGGTTTTTATTACAACATTCACTTATGCACAGATTGTACAAACATACAGAATGTGATATGTAATGATGTCCCTTCACTTAAAAGGAAGCTCTTTGATTCAGTAGCAGCCTTTGTAAAGGGAGACAGGAAGTTCTGCTTCCCCTCCCTCCTTTCTCTTTGCAGTCCTCAGTCCTGTGCACTCTCTAAAATCTGTTCTAGAAGGCTGGGGGACCTTCTGAGAAAGCATGAAGATATAATGCAAGCTGCTACAGGAAAAAGAGGAAATTTCTGAAAATTGCTTCCCCACCCCTTCCAGCAAAAGCCTCTCCAAAGAGCTTTTGCTAAGTGGAGGGACACATCTAAGCAGAGAGAGGCAACCCAGTTTGACTAGGAAAGGAAGAAATAAAGTTAAATACCATGTAGACTAATCCTGTGAATTTTTCCTCAGAAATAGTCTTGCACATGATTATAGTCTTTACCTTTCTGGGCAACCTGACTGTTTTTTTGAAGAAAGAAGGAACTATGATTTCATTATACATTATCTCATTTCCATTTTATCGAAGTTCCACTCTTAAGGGATGTAAAGACTACAGAATGGAAGCATAGGGGCAACTTCACATGTACAATAAGTATAAATGTGACTACCCTGCTGTAAGGAATAAAAACAGAATTTAAGTGTTGCCTCTGTGACGTACTGATCACTGCTGGATTAGGATGGTGGAAACACAAGTTCAAATTTTCAGTTAGCTGTGAAGCTCATGAGATGAACTGTTACTATTTCTCAGTCTAGTCTACTTCGCAGGCTTATGATGAGGATAAAATGGGGGAAAGGATTATGTAGTCTGCCCTTAACTCCTTGGAAGGAGGGTGGGTGTATATGCAACAATAATTAAATAACTAAGTAAAAAAGAAAGAAAAATAAGATAAATACTTGTAGTGCTATGAATGCCAGACACTTGTATTACATAAATAATTCCTAATAGTTTTTCCATCCCTCAACCTGCACTGGTTCCATCCTCTGATACTTTGTATTTTCTCCTGTATTATGAGAATTTATTTAGAACATAAATTAGTGTACGTCTGAAGTTTTATACTGCAGCTATCTCGGCATGACTATGTAATTTACATAATACTTGTATAATTCCATAAACTGTAAAATTTCTGGAACCAAGAATAAATGAAAATGTTGTTAATCTTACTGCAGTTATATGAACAGAATTTTTATCTTGATAAATACAATGAACAGACATTTAGTCATACACATAGAAAGAGAACAACCTCCTTCTGTCATAACGTAGTTTTAATATAATCCTTTTTTTCATGTTTCACTGTTAGCAATCTCAGGCCCTTTCCATATGCAGCAAGGGAAACGCTCCCTGCCGCTACTCATCAGCTTTTTGGTGGGTCCGGGCGAGTCCGTCGGGACGAGGAGCAGTGCGAGCTTGTTGCTTTGCCCTGCTCCGGCGTCCAAAATAGCGGCTTCTGGTTGGTGGGGGCTCCCCACCAACTGGAGAAGCTCACCAGCCTAAAGCCTGCTCCACGGCAGATCTACAGGCATGCACCAGTGCGTGCCTGCAAATCTGCACCAGAGCATGGCGACCGAGCGACATGGGGTCACGCGCTCCGTACTTTTTAAAAACCTCTTAAAAGAGGTTTTTAAAAAGCACGCTGCACGACCAGTTCCAGTCGCTCCGGAACGGACTGAGGTGCGGAACTACAAAAAGTAGTCCACCCCAGTCCACTCCACAGTGCAGAAGACCTCCGTTGGAGGTCACTCTGCACCGTTTTAATAGGCCGGTGCGGAAAGGGCCATACAATTGTGTTCAGTCATTCAGTGATTCAGGCAGCAGTAAGGAGCATGCTGCATGCAGATTTCTGCATTTCAATGTGAAAAGTGATGGTCATTCTGAGTTAACAAAACTTTTTACCTCAGATAAAGTTGTCACAGTGGAAAAAATAATGAGGGGATTCCTTCTATTACAAACAGGTAGCAGTAAAAATAAGACATCACAGTGTATGTTTACGTCTAACGACAAAGTTTCATTGAAGCCCCTGTGCTCTCAAATGTCTTTTTAAAAACAAGTCATAAGCCACTGTCACAGATAACATGTTTATGTTCTTTAGTGATATGCAAGAACACAATTGCATCCTAGTTAATGTGGAATGTGTTCGCCCCAGACTCTTGTACACATTCCATTACAAACCTCTTATTTTTACCCAATTCTAGTCTTCTTCCCACATGGCATTCAGCAAAAATGTACAGAGCAGGACACCATACTTGCCTCATAAAGGGCTTTACTTGGAAGGTTTCTGAGATAAAACTATGAGTGTTTCCCATTCATGTGAAATTTACTGAAGCACCCATTTCTCATCACTTACTCTTTCTTTCTGGCTGACTTCCTTTTTTCTTCATTAGCCTCATGATTGGCATCCCGTAGCTTCACCTCACGATCTGACAGACTTGCTGGGATGATGTCTAATTCTAGGTCCTTGTTATCCTGAAAAAAATGTGACTTGGGTTTTAAACACATTCCACTTGGTAAAAGTTGACACATTACAAAGTAAAAGAGGTGAAAGGAATGACAATAGCCTTGCAAGAAAATAGGGGAAGAAAAGCTACTGATATGAGTATTACAGAGGAAAAAAGAACAATGGCCAACTATGTCTATGCAGTTGACAGCCAATGTGGTGCTGGGTCTGAGCACTGGATTATGATTTTGTAAACCACGGTTTGAATTACCGCTCAGCCAAAGAAACCCACTGGGTGAACTTGGGCAAGTCACATTCTCTCAGCCTCAGAGGAGGGCAAAGGCAACCCCTATCCGGAACCAATACTGCCAAGAAAACCTCATGATAGGGTCACATTAGGGTCTCCATAAGTCAGAAACAACTTGAAGGCAAGCAACAACAATTTATACCATTATTAATTACTATTAGAGAATATACCTAGTTTGCCAGGGGGAAAGAGAGAGAGGGGTTTGTGAAGTGTCTGTCCTTTCCCCATTGCATTTGACATCCTCTATCCATCAAACATCCCTTTTCCACACCAGTGGCCTTCCTCATGGCAGTTCTGGGTCACTGTGTTCAGGAAGAGATTCTGCCACTTCCCCAACACTGTCCCTAAGAAAAAAACTTACTTTTCCTGATAAGATTAAATGAGAGGGCTTCACTTCTATTTGATAACATTAAATGCCAGGAATCTAGCACCTCTCAATTTATGTATTTGAATTTGTTACTTCATACCTTGCCATTCAATTATTTATTGAAATAAAGCAGAAGAGAACCAGAAGAGAAATTAATCAGAAAAGCACATCAGGTGATATGGAGGGAGGGGGAAATTCTCTTTTCCTGCTGCAGCATTTAGTGCCGAGGATCATCTTGTTTGCTCTTGCCCCAGACACAGGAGCATTTTGTGGTGGTGAAAGGTCTGCAACAGGAAAAGGAAGGAAAGGAAGTATATTCTGGGAGAGAAACCCTTCTTATGAAAGTTAGCATCCAAGCTATGTTTCTGACCTGTATGGAACCTAAATGATTTTTTATAGTGATTTATCAGACAGTGATTTTTCAAAACTCTCTAGGTAAATGACTGAATTAAATAACGTTTTTAAATGCTGTAAGGTTTCAACTGTATCTTTTTTAGAGAAAGTTTTCTGATGTGCAGTTCCAATTCTTCTATAAAGTTCTTTTAAGGAATGTCAGCAAAACATGTGACTTACAGTACCTCTGTATTGATTCCAAGAGCTTTTTCCAAAGAGTAGCGGTATTTCCCCATCCTCAGTGAAAAATCTCGATAGCGTTTGTCAACGGTGGTAACCCATTTCCTGATTTCAGTGGCATGAGTATGTCCTTTCTCTACAAAACTGTCAGCCAGCTGAATGAGAAGCTTCACTTTCTCCTTGGTTTGCTGCACAAAAGAGAGTTCCTCAGTTATCAC
Source organism: Ctenosaura bakeri (assembly GCA_948474755.1). Lineage (NCBI taxonomy): Eukaryota > Metazoa > Chordata > Lepidosauria > Squamata > Iguanidae > Ctenosaura > Ctenosaura bakeri. The sequence continues at coordinate 220,932 of CAOLHI010002587.1, forward strand.
ACCATGAATACTTGGTTCTGATTCAATTCAACAAAGTAAAGATATGGACCTCATATTCTTCAAAAATACTGCTAAAGCTTTTAATATTTAAACACTTCCTGAGACCTTTAGAGACGCAATATAGTACTGATGGAATCTTTTCCCTCTTTTTATCTAAAATCCTTTTGAATTTGCATATTCCTTCTCAGATGCTGGACCCAATTGTGTACTTAAGCCGGATTCTGCTGCTTCTGCCACAATCTGCGATGCTCCTCCTTTCTACAGCCCTCCATACATCCTACCACAGGAATCCCCCCAGAGCAGGTTTCTGGGGTGCAGGAGTGACAGGGAGCTGCTGATTCTGTTACAAACAGTGAGATCCATCATGTTTGTTTGTTTAAATATTTATATCTTGCCTTCTATCTAAAGAACTCAGTGTGGTGCACAATAAAAGTAACCTAACTAATTTAGATGAATATAAACAATAAAAATGATTTTAAAAGGCTAAAAAACATTTTAAATAGCTTAAGGGATCTTGGCCAATGTCAAAATGGGAATGTAGACATTCAGAAGCATTTTAGATTAGTGTAGAAGACAAAAATAAAATAAATCACCCCTTTTATATCTAGGGGAAGGCTTTTACAAATAGAGGGGTTATCACCCAATTTTCTATGATTTACCTCTACCCTCTAGAGCCGTCCAGGCTATATCCTAGACTGTTCTAGAGGTTTCCTCCAACTCACAGGAACAGCTATGGGGTGGTGGTAGAACAGGTAAAAGTCAAATTTACCCCGTATTGTGTGACTGGAAATACTTTTGACTAAAATGAAGTCAAGTTCCATGGAGTAAAACTCTATACAGCTGTTGGCCATGTTTAAGCTAAATCTGAAGTGATTAAAAAAGATCCCCTCATTTACAAACTAGAATTTTCCCACTGATACACACTGCCACTTAATAAACTCTTTACAGCTAATACTTTATAGAATGGTGTTGTTCTGGGACAATCTTTGAAAGGTGGCAGTGTAAGCAGATCAGTCATCTTATGTGTATAATTAGAACCTATTCATTCAAAAATTTATGAGAAGTTTCTAAAGAAGATACACAAGGCTGGGGACTGATGCTGGAATTTAGGAATTAGGGGCAGAAGAATATGGGGCTTTGCAGTTCTTTTACAATAAAGCCAGAAATTATGTGATCTGATTTGACTTTCAGGGCTATTACATATTTATTTTTCCAAAACTGCTTAGAAACCGAAGATACATGCAGAGAAATAAAAGCATAGAATAAGATCCATGAACTGCGGTTGTGTAACAGAAAAATCAACTATCTCTCTCTGTCTGTCTAAAGGTTTGCATTGCTACAAGTAAAATGTATTAAACCCTATGCAGTTTTGTGAACACTGATGCTTTTCTAAGGAAAATTTTGTTGCTGAGCAAGTCGTCTCAACAGCAGATCTCTGAATCAAGCATGCCTTTACTAATTTGTTAAACTGAAGCCACTGACAGAAGCATTTTGAAAACTAAAAGTATGGTTCACCTTGGCAGGTACTTTGAATTCTCCGTATTCTTTCAAAAGTTCCTGTGTTTCTTCTGCTGATTCTCCTGTGGAGTTGTGAGTAGAGAGATAATACTCTCCTGTTTCCTGTATCCAGTCTAAGGCCTACAAATAGAAAAGCCCCACGGAATAAACAAAAACAAAATGGATTGCTTGTATACACATGACCCATTTTCACTGACATTTCTCAAGCACATGATCCAAGATCTAATGTAACAGAATAGTACCACTAACCCTAAAGAAGGGAAGATTTAAGGGACATAATGTAACAGGAAGTCCCCAAACACAAACTTGACATTATTAGAGCAAGTGCTGGCTTATTGGATCACAGATACCTATGAAGATACCTATGAAGAATATGGGTGAAATGTTAACATCAGAATTTCCTGTTTGCTCATTTCACTCTTCAGCTGCATTGATCTCTAAATGGGTGTTTCAATTAGGAAGGATCAAGGGTGTGCTGTCAAAGATGACTTTAAGGGCATGACTTTAAGAGCACATAGTGAAATTCTGCTTGCATGTCACAATGACTTAAAGTCTGTAGCTACTGTCCCTTGTAAGTGCACAGGGCAAAGGAGAAAATCATTTTGTCCTTGCTAGTGTTGCCAGAATACTAAACAGAGAACATTGCATACAGAGAAAGGCTGCCATTGGTAGGCTGCTTTCTCCCTCCTTCTCTGGGTTCCACTATTCACCCACTTCTACACATACAGAAAGGAGCAGGGCTTCAGATCTGTATTACAGCAGATAAGATCCGAAGTTAAGGGTCAGGGGACATAGCAGATAACCATGTACGAGGTGAAGCACATAGCAGCAGCCTCTCTTACTGCATATGCATTGTTAAAAGTAAAAGATTCATTTCTCATTTACAAACTGCCAGCCTCAAAATTTATGTAGACCAATGACCCACCTTGCTCACATGGTTTTAACTAGTGACATGTCCTGGAATCAACTCTTCAATGTCTTTTTTATTCTTGACAGGTGCAAAGCTTTTTACTTAGGATATCACAATATTAAGTGTACATTCCCAAAGATACAATCATTAAACAGGGTAAGAAATAATATATAGAGACAAGAGTTTTTTAAGCTACCTGCTTGGCACTGCGCTCAAACACCACATACTGCTGGCACTGATCCAATCGCCGTTTCTTCAAGGTCCAGAAATGAAGAACACGGTTTTCTCTCTGCAGAAGCTCACTCAAAATGGCTGTGGAAGAAAGCAGGAGACCTGTTCCTTATGTGGCTTAGTAAGAGTACATAGTAGTTAAGTCAATATCACTCTTGATATTTCATCACAATGCTAGAAGCTCTTGGGCTGATACTCTTCAGACCAGGTTTTAAAAAACATGAGAGTAGAGGGGGAGCGGCCATTAACGCAAGTAGTTCTTTAAGTAAACACAGACACCACTCAACACAAAAACTTACATTCCTCTTGTCTAGATACAGAGTACCTAATGCAAAGCACTTCAAACAACGCTTTTTCAAGCTAAGCAGCAGGGTGAAAATTAAGAACAAAAAATCTGCAAGCTATACAAACAACAGAAGATTAGCTGTCCAACAATTTAGTTTTAATTCTGGAAAATCAGAAATTTTACAAAGCATTATGTTTGGGCATCAACAATGGTCGCACTGCTGCTTGCATTTCTTTATTTACAACTTTTTATAGTGCCATACAGGCTACTTAAGAGAGCCAGCCTGGTGCAGTGTTCTTAGTGTTGGACTATGGTCCTGGAGACCAGGGTTTGATTCCCTGCTCTGTCATGGAAATCCACTGGGAAGCAGAGGAAATGAGGCACATAATAAGTAGAGAGGTGGTACAGGAATACCTGGCCACATTGGACGAATTCAAGTCTCCAGGGCCAGATGAATTGCACTCTAGGATATTAAAAGAGCTGACAGAGGTCATTTCAGAACCGCTTGCTATAATTTTTGAGAAATCTTGGAGGACAGGAGAAGTTCCAGCAGACTGGAAGAGAGCAAATGTTATCCCCATCTTCAAGAAGGGAAAAAAGAGGACCCAAATAATTATCGCCCAGTCAGCCTGACATCAGTACCCGGAAAGATCCTGGAGCAGATCATTAAGCAGTCAGTTTCTAATCACTTAGAAAGCAACGCGGTAATCACGAGAAGTCAACATGGATTTCACAAAAATAAGTCATGCCAGACTAATCTTATCTCTTTTTATGATAGAGTTACTAGCTTGATAGACGAAGGGAATGCTGTGGATGTAGCATACCTTGATTTCAGTAAGACCTTCGACAAAGTTCCCCATGACATTCTTGCACAGAAACTAGTAAAATGTGGGCTGGACAGGGCTACTGTTATTTGGATTTGTAATTGGTTGACCGACCGAACCCAAAGGATGATCACGAATGGCTGCTTTTCATCCTGGAGAGAAGTGACTAGTGGGGTGCCACAGGGTTCTGTCCTAGGCTCAGTGCTGTTCAATATTTTTATCAATGACTTGGATGAAGGAATAGAGAGCATGCTCATCAAATTTGCAGATGATACCAAATTGGGAGGGGTTGCTAATACGCCAGAGGACAGGATCAAAATTCAAAATGACCTGGATAGATTGGAGAGCTGGGCCAGGGCGAACAAAATGAAATTCAACAGAGAGAAATGTAAGGTCCTACACTTAGGTAGAAAAAATGGAATACAGAAATATAGGATGGGGGACACGTGGCTGGATAGCAGTACGTGTGAAAGGGATCTAGGAGTCTTCATAGACCACAAGCTGAACATGAGTCAGCAGTGTGATGCGGCAGCCAAGAAAGCCAATGCAATTCTCGGCTGCATCAATAGGAGTATGGTGTCTAGATCGAAGGAGGTACTGGTACCACTCTACTCTGCTTTGGTTAGACCCCATCTTGAATACTGTGTCCAGTTCTGGGCACCCCAATTCAAGAAGGATATTGACAAGCTGGAGCAAGTCCAGAGGAGGGCGACCAAAATGGTGAGAGGCCTGGAAGCCATGCCCTATGAGGGTAGACTTAGAGAGCTGGGTATGTTTAGTCTGCAGAAAAGGAGGTTAAGAGGGGACATGATAGCCATGTTTAAATATTTGAAGGGATGCCACGTAGAGGAAGGAGAGGGCTTGTTTTCTGCTGCTCCAGAGACCAGGACAAGGAGCAATGGATTCAAGCTGCAGGAAAGGAGATTCCACCTGAACCTCGGGAAGAACTTCCTGACAGTCAGGGCTGTCCGGCAATGGAATCTGCTGCCTCGGAGTGTAGTGGAGTCTCCTTCCTTGGAGGTTTTTAAGCAGAGGCTTGATGGCCATCTGTCGGGATTGATTTGAGGGTGTTCCTGCATGGCAGGGGGTTGGACTGGATGGCCTGTGTGGTCTCTTCCAACTCTACATTTCTATGATTCTATGATTCTATGGGTAGCCTTGGGCACATCACACACTCTCAGCCTCAGAAAACCCCATTACCAGTTTGCCTTAGAGTTGCCGTAGAAGGCATACAACAACATGCTACTTAGAACTGCAGGGTGGTGAACAATATTTTAAATCACAACATAAAACACCAGCAACTCAACAGGAACAGCCGTTGATTTTTAAAAACACACAGAAGTTAAAAGGCCTGGATGAAGAGAAATGATTTAGTGTGGCATTGGAAATATTGCAATGTAGGCTCCAAACATGTCTATACAGCAAGGGAGCACAACCTGTTCCCCTCAGCATGTGACATGCAGATCTATGCATCATTTCTTTCTGATTTTTATTGCTGCTTCTGTATCACTTATGGCACTGTGAAAGTAACAATGCTAGACGGGGTAATGGGGAGAGGAAAGAGGCTAAAAGATCTTCCTCTTGCCAGTGATCTTAAAGCTGCCAGCATCACACCTTTGGTACTGTTCATAGTCTAGGAGAGAATTCCATAAATTTCTACATTGCACTTTGTACATCTGCCTATTCAGTTCTATACTATTTACTTGGAATGATGTTATTGGCTCTGGTGGCAGACATGCTGAGCTATGACAACACATTTTGGGGGATTCTGCCATAGAGTTCTGATTCGGAAGGCATTTGTTTTTCACATTTGATGGTGTTACAGCTTTAAGACACTGTAGTGTTTTCCCTAATTAATCTTATGTCTGAAAATGTGTTTTTTTCAGAATGCTTCATCCACATTATTTCCTGCTCAGAAGGGGTGGTGTGATACAGGACTCACAAAGAGGTTTTTGTTTTGTAGTACATAGCCTTAAGTCATTTCTAGAACCACAAACTAAACATTCCAACAAGATCTTTTGAGATACAGTATAGGGTGAGACCATGGCCCTTTTCACATGGCATTTCTGAAGCGAAAGGGCCCCTTAAGCGTCGTGTAAATGTGGGGAATGGTCCACACGACACACTCACATTTGCGCAATGCTCAAGAGCCTGACGCGGACCATGCACGCATTTTTTTATTTTCAGCTTAAAGCCGAAAATGCTGCACGGTCGTGCATCACTCCGGGTCCCCGCGTGCGCTTACCTGGCGTGCGGAGCCTCGGGAGCCAAGCTGGCCATGCTTCCTGTGCAGTGCAGGCTGGGAAAGGTCCCAGGCTGCACTGCAGAAGGAAGAGGTGGGGCTCTCATACGACCAGGAAACAGCTGCAGAGCCCAAGCAGGAGGGATGTGGGAGCGTTTCTCCGAATACTTCCTGCGGAAGCCCTGCCGCCCAGCACCGGGAAAAGCTAAGGTGTGAAAAGGGCCCATGATATTTTGGTAATCATTTGAAAAACCCATATCAGCACTGCAAGTTTCAATGAAATAGAATTCTATGAGGCTTGTTTAAGAGAAACTCTAACTGAATTTTGATATGTACATTTGTTTTCTTGATCAGTCACCTCGATTCATGGTAAAACCACTCCTGCCTAGTGGGCACATTCTTACTTCTTAAAATGGAAATGTAGGAAGTTTCACACAGATTTATGTGTAATGCTAACCTTGATAAACAGCCCATGTGTCCCATGGATACACATGTAGAATAGCGGTGACTGTTTTGACAAAGTACTTGAGTGATATTAACTAAGAAAATACAGATTATTTAAAGCATGAATTTTGTATTAGTCTCAAGCATTTCCACTTCTTTAGTGCTAGCAAACATCCCTATATTTGGAGACCCCAAACCAAGCTACCTAATCATCACTACATTGCATTGCCATTCATCTGTTACTTTTGTATAGCACTGAAAAAAATTGGGAACTATTGGATTATGGTCACAAAAGAGAGCAGTTCAAGCATCACCCCAGACTCTCCTAAGACTACGTTATCACCCAAGCAGTTCATGTTCTTTTGATCATATGAAAGAAGCATGCCTATAAAGTAATCTTATGGGTTATTAAGTCAAATGACTTAGAAAGAGAAATAGGGGGCACTGAATTCTGAGAAAAGGAATTACATTGTGAATTACAATACTGGCCCCTCTTGGAAGAAGAAGACTAGTAGGGAAGCATGATTTATACACTGCAATAGATACAAATTCAAAGAAGGCCCATTGAGAGGACCTACCTACACTGTCCTTGAACAAAGTATGAGCCAGACACTTTCCTCAATTTCCCCAGTTTCTGTGGTGGATGAAGTTATCCCCCCTTGGGGGAAAATGCTTTTCATTGCAGCACTGAGCCACTGAGCCTTGAATACCTTGTCACAATTCTGCCCCTCCCTCCATAAAAACCTTTCCTTAATTACGGCATCAGTTCATTGTTGTGGAATCCAGAAGTGATTTCTGAATCAGATGAGATTATTTCTCCTCTATTCTTGCCTTGGAACAAGGAGGAATCTATACATGTATTGTACAGGTTCTTTGAAACTATATCATAAAATTGCTCTTCCCTGAGCTGAACAAATCAATCACTGTTCTCTTTCTTATCTTTCTGTTATTACTAATGGCTACAAGATCATCACTTAGTTGCTGGCAAAATGTATACTGCTATCAAGTCAGTGAACAATTTTAAATCTACAAGAATAAGTTTACACAAAGTACAGGCATTCATAAAACTAAATAAGGTGCATATCAGCATGCAGTTGTAAACTAAAGTGAGATCTCTGCTGGGAAACATAAACTTTCATCTCTGTGGATAAAGTGAGATGTTAAGTGGAATCTTTATTTCCTTTAATTTTCCTTCCTAAAATGTGATTTCCTCAGAGACATGCACCACTGCAATCAAATTTACAAATTTAACTTCTCTTTATTTTTAATGACCAATCACAACAAAACACATTAAATGCAATATATAGTTGAGGAAAATACTGTTATGTGCTATGACAAGCTGAGGTTTTTCATTACTTGAGGGAGAACTCATTCTTAAAACAAACCAAAACCTTGGTCAACTAGTTTGACCCTCAGTCTTTGGAGTGTTTTGCAGCAACAGCTTGTTCTTCCATGGTTATAGGTAAAACCTCACTCATTTCTTCCCATGCTAAAGACAAGGAATGAGATATGAAGCAGGAAACTGGGTCACTGTAAATTCCAGCATCCCCAGTTCATCAGTCTGAGCAGTTAAATGTAGAAAAACCCAATGCAGAGCTACCTGTTTTTCAGCCTGCTGTCAATGTAACCCACAACTAGTCTTTTGTATCTCACCTGCCATTTTCTCCTCCTTGGCTACACGGCCTAGGCATGGACTATATATAAAACATATTTTCCTTACCCCCAGCATCGTATTTTGTCTATGATTAGCTTGACAGCTCACAGGATCTTAGTGTGAGCCAAGAAGCCATACACAGTGACACACATAAATTTTTCTGGACATGTTAACCATACTACTGAAGACAACTGATTTTGATAAACCATAATACTGGTAGCTATCAAAGCCTGCTTGCAGAGCAATTTTAATTGTAATGGAGATTATACTATTGGAGCTCTTTAAGGACTGAAGACATTAAAGATAGATATTACGATTTATCAGATGAAGTGTCTCATAACTCCTGCCATAAAGATATGCTGTAGCTATTAATATAAGGTATTCATTATCTATAGAATAATGGAAATTTGCTATAATAGAAGATAACATCCTGAAAATTTCTATGCTAGGTCTATAGGTCCACTGTCCACATTTTTGAGCCAACAAAGAGAGGAAAAGAAACAAAATATGCAATACCCTTGTACCATCTATTTGTTTTCTAATCTTATTATGTTTAGTATGAAAGATGGAAGGTACACACATTTGTCACAATCACAAGTAGCAAATATTTACTGCATTTCATCTGGTGTAAGCAAACTTCTTTGGTGAGCACAAGCAGAGGCAGTGAGTACACAATGTATTTCTAAAGTTCAGCTGCCATTCCATTAATGATTTTCTTGACAGACACACTGACCTTTTACTTGTTGCTCAGGTCCCCTTGTGTGGCTCACTACCCCTGGCATGCTGACGTTGTTTCGGTGAATGTACTTGAGAAACACTTCTGCATTCCTTCGTGCCAGTGTGCAGGCCTGTGGGCAGCAAACAACACCCCATACCCCCACAGTTATCCTTTTGACAAGTGAATAAGAAAATAAAACATCAAGGAACCTACTGAACTGTGACATGAGCTTCTTTTCTCATTTGAACTCTGAAGGATGCTAACATGCATGACAAAACACTGAGAGAACCTCAGACTGCAGTTGCACACATTCATCATCTTGGGATATAAGAGAAAATGCAACATGGAAAAAGATTGGCTGATTGTAGCATAAAAACAATAGTATAAGAGTCCAACAGAGGATGATACATCTAAATCTTTATTCTGGGAGATGCTAGTTGATTTCTTCTGGAGTATATTCCTTCAGAGTTATACTGTTACACCACATGTATGCTGTCACTTTGAAAAATGAATGAATTAAGGGCCCCTTGAGAATGTATGTGAGCTATGGTTTGCTGAGATGTGGAGGGGGGCATAGCAAACAAATGTCTGCTACTTCCTGCCACAACTTCTTTGCTATTGAATATACAATGACAATGAATTGCTTTCCTCTAATTAGACTCTCTAAAATGGCTGGCATCAATTCTGACAAAACAAAGACAAAGGTCCCTCCTAGCCCTGAATTCCTTTTAACTGGAAGTGCCAGGGAATTAACTTTGCTCTTGTATACATGCAAAGCATGTGCCTGAGCCGTAGGCCATCCGGCCCCTTGCAAAACTGCAAACCCTAGGATTCCAGAGGATGTTGAAAATGGAATCATCGCGCTATAACAGGCTAGTGTACCATAGTCTTTTCCTTTTGCTGCAGCTATTCAGTAACAGCCCAAAGAATGAGAGTTAGGAGGCAGGAAAGAGGGAGGGAAGGGACAAAGTATATGAATTGGGGGCTTTACTCTCTCCACACAAATACAGTCTAGAACAGTGGTTCTAAACCTGGGGTCCAGAGACCCTGGGGGGGTCTGTGGAACCCTCACAGAGTGTCTGCAAAGCCCTGGTGCTCAACACCAACAGCAGTGGCAGCAACAGGGATGCGGCAGTGGGTGTGTGAGCAGGTGCCCAAATTGCTCCCTCATTTGAAAATGAGAGAGCAGTTTGGACATGTGCATATGCCTGCGCTGTGTCCTTTTTGTAAGGGATACAGCAGCAGGGGGCGTTGACAGAGACTGCAGCAGGCATGTGTGTGCACCCAAGCTGCTCCCTCATTTTCAAATGAGGGAGCAGTTTCAGAACCCCCGCCCACTGCCATGTCCCTGATGAAAGGGGCATGGCAGCAGGTGCATGTATGTATGTGTGTGGCCAAACTACGCCCTCATTTACAAACAAGGAGCAGTCCGGGTGCATGTACACACACCCTGCTGCTTAACATACCTCTACTGCTGTGTCCCTGATGAAAGGGAAATGGAGGCAGGCATATGTACAAGCCCAGACTGCGATTCTGGAGACCAGAGCTTGAATCTCCACTCAGCCACAGTAACCCAGTGGGTGACCTCAGGCAAGTCACATTCTCTCAGCCTCAGAGAAAGTTAAAGGCAAAAAATCTTGCCAAGAAAACCCCTCATGACAGGCTCGCCTTAGGATCACCATAAACCAGTTTTCAAAGAGGAGAGAGATGATGGCTAGAATGAACCTCCCCATGTCAGTAGCACTTTATTGCTGTGAGCCTTCAAGTCACTTCTGACTTATGGCAACCCTAAGGTGAACCTATCACAGGGTTTTTTTAGCAATATTTGTTCAGAGGGAGTTGAGCAAATGAAAAGGAAGGATCTCCTGCAATTTAAGAAGCACTCATATGTGCAGTGATATTACACAAGTGGTACCCATTTTTGCTTTTCTGTAACTGACTTTGAGAATAAAGAAAACCCTACAAAATGATTCCTGGCTTGGTTTGGGTGACTGTTGTTGTCTATTCATGAAACCATTACGGAAAGAATGGACATCTGTACAGAATGCAGAAGCTGTGCTGTTTTCCATTGCCATAAAATAATATGCAGAAACCCTTTTGTTCTACAGGGATATGAAGGCAAGCAGTTCATAATCTGCATTTTGTCTAGACCAGTTCCCACTCAGGATTACTGCCAAGATTTCTGCTCAGTCACTTTCACAGTTAGAACAAAGTAAAAACAACTACTAAATATTGAGAGGAATAAGGTAGACCTTGAGAAAGGCTTCCTTTTGTTCCAGATGTTTGCTGATTAAGGGGATAACATGATCTATTTCAGATGCTGGTCCAAGTTTATCACGGCCTCCACACCAGTCTTCATCCCTTCGATACTCTTGCTCCAAGCTCTCCAACACACTGCAAACCTGTGACACATGCCAGCATAAAATAGCTCAGCCACACAAGCTACTTGCCGAAGTACAGATGATATATTACAAATGCTTACTCTATTATTATTTAGGACAACTTCATAGGTAACATTACATGGGATTTGAACTCAGGAGCATGTTAGATTAATGGAGCCATTCCTAATGTGGGTTCCTTGAGATATTTAGACTACGAATTCCATCAGTTCCAGGCAGCATAACCAGTTATGGGATGAGGCGAGCTCTAGCTCAAAACATCTGGGAGGACTCAGGTTAGGTAAGGCTGTATTAATGAATACAAACAGTCTTTATTTGAAATATTTGTTTTCTGTTGAATGTTATTCCTTTATGGAAATGTATTCTTTTGTTGCAATTTATTTCTGAGGATTACCAGAATAATATGTTTTGGCTGCATGTTGGTAATCCTGGTAATCCAATATGGTAATCTTGCATTATTCCACTATGTTTAACTACAATAAAATGTTAAACAGAACAAAAAAGTCTAAAGCCTGCAATAATTTCTGCAATAAAATAGAATCAATCAAGTCATAACTAGAGAATTAATCAAAAATATTAATCTTTCATTTAGCAAAAGCATTTATATTTCACTATCTGAAAAACAAACAAGAACAGAAAAACCTATATGCTCCTGTAAAGAGAAGCTTCCAGGCTGGTTTGCAGGTCTGTAGTGAAAGAAAAGTGATTCTTAATGCTCATTTGGACTGGCTCGGATTTGATCAGCAGGACTTTCAGGTTGGGCCAGAGTTACAGAATTAAAATACCCTGCTTTGTAGATCTGAGCATTGCTTTCTTTCAGTTTGCCCAAATGAAGGAACCATTTTTTTTTTAGAGGAAAGGAGTCAGCATTAGTTAGGGATGGTTCTGTGCCAGCTAATTTTGCTTCTTGTGGAATGGGACTAGAGTGATACCCCTATGAGGAAAGGTTATAACATTTGAGGCTGAGTTTAGCTTGGGGGGGGGGAAGCAAGGGCAACAGGAGGAATGACAGACATATACAAAGTTATACAATCTGTGGAGAAAATGGACAATGAGAAATTCTTCACCCTCTCTTGCAGTATTAGAATACAAGAGCTATATACTGGGGATGAATGGTGGAAGATTCAAGACAGACAAAAGGAAGTGCTTTTCATACATTATATAGTCACACTGTGGAATTTATCACCACAAGATGTAGCGATGGCTGTTAACTGTGACAGTTTGAGGGTAATACCATCAATGGCTACTAGTCAGATGAGTATATATCATTTCCAGCATCTGAAATATTATGCCTCTGTATATCAGTTGCTGAAGAATGTGAGAAGAAGGCAGTTCTTCCACTCATATCCTGTTTGTGGACTTCCATGGGTAATTGGCTAGCCACTATAGGGCCAGAATTCTTAACTAGATAGGTTTGTTTGATGAACAATGCTATGCAGGATTCAGGGATGCTTTAATACAGCAGGGACAATATAGAAATGGCTTGAAGATAGTTTTCAACTGTTTAGGCCCAAATTATGCAGGAAAATCCTGGCTTTCCAGTGGTGGCTTTCCTCTTCAGAATTTCTTTATCATAAAAACAGTTCATGTAAAAATGCTTCAATAATAACACTGCAACAAACCCCACTGTGATTTCCCCAAAGAGTGAATTAGGTTTTGCTTACCTGCTCTGAAGTTTTATAAAAAGCAACAGAAGCGTTAACCAGCTTCAGCCTGTCTTCCATCTTGAGCATGAGTTGCTGCCAGTGCAATGCCACCTTCTCTGCACATTCCCTGATAGCATCAGCGTCGTAGTGCCCAGCCTGCAGCAATACCTCTGCCTTCTGCTGTACCTGGAGGGCACTCTGGTGTGTCTTCTGCAAGGAAGTGGCATGAAAGAGGGACTGTGTATGAGGGGAGGAAAGAGAGATTTGTATAGATGTGCCAGGCAAATGGTATAATGAGGTGATGTGAGGTGTGAGCATGAAGATGTGAGAGAATGAAACATTTTAAGGTGAGTTCCAGAACTGACAGATTCGCTTCATTAAGCATTTTGTAGACAAACAATCTTGATTATTTTCATTATTTATATATTATCAATATTTAATTCTTGCTTTTCTATAAAATATGCATGGAAGCTTACTAGAAAAAGAGATGTTGACATTATTGATAATTTGTATAACACTTCTAATATATACTGTACTTTAAAAAGTTTGGATCCTCACCCCGACAGCAAACCTGAGAAGTAAAATATTAATACGTTCATGTTAAGAAATAGAACGGAGAGAATATGGGGAATTCAAAATGGCATAGATTTTGTTTACTGTAGTGAATCCATCCTTGCTTCCTTAACAATCAAACCTGAAAATTATCAAGGGAGTTTCTTTTAACACACTGTTCTATATTGCAATGTATTGAAAGCAGCGATCCAGCCCTCCAAAAACAATAATGAAGATAAAAATTATGAAAATATTCAAATGCTACCCAGCTAAGAAAAAGGGGGTTTAAAAATCTGAAAAACAGATATTAAAAGATTTGGAAAGAAAGGGTCCATGTGATGACTAGTTTATCCTTGCTTTTCTACTTTTGCAAATACCAGTAGCATGCTGAGATTTTAAGCACCATTAGTATTTAATTTAGTATTCCCTTCCCTTCTCTGAACAAACTTATTGACACCACATTTGAAGTTCTTAATTAATACCTAGAACAAGCATCCCTAAGTGTAGCAAGCTGTGCTAACAGGAAATGTGTGTCTGACCCAACAGAGAGGTCTGGTTAATGCAGCCAATAATGAATGATGCAAAATCTCCTTCACTGGTTGATAAGCTTGTTACCATCTACGTTTGCCAATATGACAAGCTTACACCAAATGTCATTACCTATTCTACTAGCAGGTGATCAATACCTCTGTTAAAAAGTTGCTATCCATTAAAACAGTTTATCACTGTTTTTGAAGGCAGAGGGTATTTCATACATTGCAATAGTCAACAGTGTAAAAAGAAGCTCTCAAGCTAACTGTTATGGGTAGTTTAGTGCATTTTTGGTGAAAAGTCAGGGCAAAAAGTCAATCAATAAACAAATTCTAGGCATACACATATTAACGCTGGCCACATACGAAGCTAAAGAATAGGAAATATCTACACTTTTCCAGTTAGTTCACATGGGATGCTAAAATATGTGTGCACAAAGTGTGGCACTGAGGCTACATGTGCTCCTCTAGGTCTTTTTTTTTTCATGGCCCTAAACCCTGCCATACTTGTTGGGCCATTCTAGCCAAAGAAAGAGAGTAAACTGCCTTGCCTAGAAGTTTCCAGGAACAGCAATACAGCATTTAGTAAATTGCAGACCCTCTCTGCACCATTCAACACCATTTTTCAGAAATGATAACTTCTGCAGATTGTGGTTATTTTTGCCATTTTTTGACACTCTGCGTGACTCCCAGAGTACCTTCACCCAGTAACAGAAAACTGGCTTTCAGACTCATCACATTTGTCCACCTCTGCACTAAAAGGAACTCTGGAGCTATTTGTATGCACTAATTCTGTTTACGTCCTTCACAAGGTTGTTGTGAGAATAAAATGGTACCGGGAAGAACAGCCATGTATTTTATTTGAGCTATTTGTGGGAAAAGGTAGATATGCTGCTGTTCAACTAACAATGAAGCTATGGGTGTAATTGGTGATAGTACTGTACTCTAATGAAGGGGATAGTCCCGGGGTGGTGGTGGTGCCTGCCTGCCTCTGCCTGCCTGCTGCCTCGTCCTCCTTCGGTTTCCCCACCCCAAGCCTTCTCATCATTTCAAATGGGAAAAAACAATTACAGCATGCGCTTTCTGGTTCCCAAGGCGGTGCAGTTCAAATTGGTCTTGGGAATCGATTGGCTTCGTGAATATAACCCCCAAATAAACTGGACTGCTGGCACTCTATCCTCTTCAGAATCAAACTTTCCCATTTCCCATGAAGATATGCAACATATTCCTTCACACTACCAGGACTTGCATAAGGCTTTCCACGAGAGGGAAGCTGACAAATTGCCCCCCCCCACAGATTTCGACTGTAAACTGGAATTGGTTGACGGGGCCAAACTACCTAAACCAAAAATTTACCCCATGAGCCAACAAGAACTCCTTGCTCTCAAGAAGTTCCTCAATAAAAACTTGGCTCGTGGATTCATCAAGCCTTCTACAGCCCCCACGGCGAGTCCCGTTTTCTTCCGAAAGAGGAAAGATCCCAGCGCGGATCCGAGGCTGATAGTTAACTACTCTGCTATTAATCAACTTATATCTTCCAAATGTTATCCCATCCCTCTGATACGGACTGTTTTGGACCACCTTGTTCAAGGAAAATATTTCACCAAACTTGATCTAAAGGAGGCTTTCCACAGGGTTAGGATGGACCCGGGCTCTGAGTGACTTACCACCTTCGCAACACCGCTCGGTAACTTTAAATGGACGGTTCTTCCCTTTGGTTTACAATCTGGACCGTCTGTGTTTCAAATGTTTCTGAACACCATTTTTCATGACTTACTGTATGAGGGGGTTCTGATTTATTTGGATGACATTCTAATTTATGCAGATTCCATGGAATCTCATGTGTCATTGGTCCGTGAAGTGCTTAAACGGCTGATAGACAATAATCTCGTGGTTAATCTCTCTAAATGTCAATTTGACACCCAAACTTTTGATTACTTGGGCTATAGGATTCAAGATTGTTCACTGAAAATGGACCCCTCAAAAATTGACTCCATTTTGAAATGGCCCATTCCCAAAACTTTGAAACAACTGCAGCAATTTCTTGGCTTTGCGAACTTCTACCGTAACTTTATCGAGGATTTTGCTGCAATAGCACTTCCACTCACTAACCTTTTACGGAAACCTAAAGGTTCATCTGCAAGCAAAACACGTAGACTTTGTTGGTCTCCTGAGTGTCAATCGGCGTTTGACCATTTGAAATCCAAATTTACCCCTGAGCCATTGCTTCTTTTCCCGGATAGCACCAAGAAATTCATTGTGCAAACTGATGCTTCGGATTTTGCCATGGCGGCCGTTCTTTTACAACATGACACTGCGGGAGCGCTCAAGCCTTGTGCCTTCATTTCTAAGAAGTTTTCTACTCAACAATCTAATTGACCTATTTGGGAGAAAGAAGCCAAGGCTATTCATTTTGCGCTCTCCTCTTGGCGTCATTTGTTAGAAGGGGTCCGAATCCCCTTTGAAGTTTGGACTGATCATAGGAATTTGCAAGCCCTGCAGTCAGCTAAGAAACTTTCCCCTAAACAGGCGAGATGGGCTGAATTTTTCCAGAGATTCCGATTTAAAATTGTTTTTAAACCTGGCCGCACTAACCAGCTGGCGGACCCTCTCTCTCGGCTTCCCTGTTTTGCGGGACCCCCTGCTGCCTCCCCCCTCCAAAATCTTATTTCCTGCCTCCTCTCTGGCTTCTCAAGTCACTACTCGCGCTACAGCTAAAACAAGGCTTTCTGCCTCTTCCCTCTGTGACTCCGCTCTCCGCGATGTTATCATTCATTCAGCGCACGGGGATTCCTGGCTTCCGGCGAACAAGGACAAAATAACATGGGTTGACAATCTCCCCTTCTATGGCACAAAGGTCTACGTTCCCCCTGCTGCCCGCGAGCATGTCCTTCATCGTCATCACGATTCCAAACCCGCTGGACATTTTGGGTTTTTGAAGACCGCCGCTTTTTTTGTGGCCTGGATTAAACTCCTCTGTGCAGACTTATATTAAACAGGGTGCGACTTGCAACGTTGCTAAATCACCCATGTCTAAGCCTAAAGGGCTACTGCAACCTTTGCCTATCCCTTCTGGTCCTTGGGCGGTCATTGCATGGGACTTTATCATATCTCTCCCCTCCTCATAAGGTTTTCATGTCATCTGGGTTATTACTGATCATTTTTCCAAACAATGTCATTTTGTGCCCCTAAAAAGGGTCCCTTGTGCTGAGAAATTGGCTGACCTGTTTGTTACTCATGTATGGAAACTTCACGGATTGCCTTCTGTAATCATTTCAGACAGGGATCCTGTTTTTACTTCCAAGTTTTGGTCGTGTCTACTGAAAACACTGGGCGTCACTCAAAAACTCAGCAGTGCTTATCACCCTCAGACGGATGGCCAATCTGAGCGTGTTAACAAATCCCTTGAGCAGTTTCTTAGATGTTTTGTTTCTGAGAACCAATCTAATTGGGCATCGCTCCTCCCTTTTGCTGAATTTGCTATTAACCATGCAGTTCATTCCTCCACTGGGAAGTCCCCCTTTGAGATTGTTTACGGTTTTCTACCTTCCCCTTCCCCCCCGCCCTCTCCCTTCTTCTGCGCCTCCCTCTGTGTCGGCTTGGGTCTCTAAATTTTCTGACATTTGGCAATCCGTCTCGCGTGCTCTCTCCCTCGCCAAGGCTTTCCACAAACGCTTCGCTGACCGTAAACGGCAGCCTAATCCCCCTTATAAACCTGGTGATTTGGTATTCCTTTCTTCTAAGAATATTTGCTCACCCTCCCCATCTAGGAAACTTTCCCCTCGCTTTCTCGGTCCTTTTCCTGTGAAATGGGCTATTAATGATGTCTCTTTTGAACTGGATCTCCCTTCTTCCCTTAAAGCTATTCATCCTGTTTTTCATTCCAGTTTGCTGAAGAGGGCCCCTTCGCTGACTTCTTCACCGGCGGATGTTCCTCAACGTCCCGATTGATTTTTCTGTTGCATTTATTTTGCTATTTAGTCTTCCTGTATTTCTACCGTTCTGTGGTATTTTCTATGTATCATATATATATATGTCTGTATGTATTTTTTTTTCCTGAAGGGGGGCGGGATGTTGGGGTGCCCCCACATTTTATTGCTTTTGTATGGCAGCTGCCTGTGGGAATGGTGATAGTAGAATGTTAGGTTATTCCTAGGTGTTGAACATTCCTTCCGGCTGGAATTTCAAAGGAACTGTTGGACAGATAGTCGTCATGGTGATTGAGGTCGTTTGTCCTTTTTACAACTATCTCAGGGGAAACTGTCCTTTTAAGTGTAGAGTGTGAGAACCAGATCCCACTCTCGAGCTTTGACATCTGTAAGACAGCATCCCTTGCTATGTTACAATAAATCTTCTATCAAGTTTATTGAATACGTGTGAGCGTGAATCTGTTCCTGACAGCTCCCCACCACATTGAAGGAGATTTTGGCAGCTGGTCCTCCTTACGTGGTAACCACCTCTCCACCCTCTGGTCCCCAGAAGCAGGGAAGCATAAAGCATTGTCCAAAAAGGGACCTGTGCACATAGAAGTCAGTAACTCTGCACACTGAAAGCCAAAACATGTGAGTGAGGTTGTTGCAGTACTTGCCAGCTTCACTCACATTTTATTTGGCAGTAAAGAAGAGGAGGAGGAGGAGGAGGACAAGCTGCTGCTGCTGCCGCCACCACTCTGACCCTGTGGGTAGCTAGGGTATTTTCTTGGGGAAGGCCTCATGGTGCCCAAGTGGCAAAGATAATAACAGGCAAAGCTCTTGGTGGGAAAAGAGATAGAGAGGCACAGTCCCCTGCTGTGCCTGCTGCAAAAATCTCCTTCAGTGCCGTCCTTCTCTTCCTTCTCAAGAAGGATAATGACACTTGAAGGAGATTTTTCCAGCAGCAGATGTTGGGGGGGCCTAGAGATATTTGTGGTTTTTCCATTTTTGTGGGGATCCTGTGATCTAGCCCCTGTGAAAGTTGAGGTTTCACTGTATAACAGATTAATGGCATTTTCTTTTAGCAGCCCAACAGTCTGATGCATTTGGGGCCTTTGAGGATATGGATGGATATGGGCACAGTAGTGCATAAATTTCTTTGAGGTTCTTCCCCATCCTAACAGCAGTTTGTATTTATAATGAGGAACTTAGGATACACAGGTGAGGTTAAAACTGTGGTTTGGACCATCTATCACCAGTGAGCACACTCCAGGAGTGCCATGCAGCTGTTGCAGAAATGTATGCTGGCTTGCTTGCCTTTTTAAGATCTCCTTCTTAGCACATTATAATCCAGGTGTCCATAGCAGCTTAGATGATGACTTATGTCACTTTTAGGAGAAGAAGTACGGCTTCCTGTCATGGGTGTAAGGCATGGCCTTGATCCACTCCAGGATGAGCTATGTGCATTGAGAAGGATGCAGCCCAAATAGATTTGGCAGCAAAAAGGCATATAATATTACCCTACTCTTGTGGTGTGGTTGCCACCAAACTGAATCTGTTTCTTTGGGAGTGGGCACGCTTATTAGCTCTCAAAAGGGGGTTCCATAAGAGAGAGTGAAGTGATTCCCAGCTCAGGGTCTGATTTGCCAGGCTCACTCCCAAGAGTTCAGACTGCAATGTGATCTTCAACTCCACACCCCAAATGGTTTTCTAAGCAAATAAGAGGGGAGGAGAGCTAGCCAGCAGCCTAGTTCATTGATGATTAGATCCAAGCCTTATGCAGTGCCAAATTCTACAAAAACTGCAACCTATAAAGTTTTGTGGTCATATCATCCTATCAAAAGTTGTTGCTGTTGGTCATTTTTCCCTCTCTCTCTTTCTCTTCAGTACCCATAGCCACTAAAGATGCAAATAATCACTTAGCCAAGTTATTGGAAATTCAGAAATTCCTCTTCATTGAGGAGATGGTTTACCAAACTTTGGGACTTAGCCATTCTGAATAAGCAAACTGAGAGTATAAGGATCCAGAACTGAAATGTAAAATTGAACAATTGGGTGTGTGTGTGGAGAATGAGAAAGATTCAGATACTTTTGGAGTTCAAAACCCCCTGTAGATGCATTTCTCATACTAACTTATTTATGAAATAATACACATTATATCTTTGCTATTTTTTAAAGTTTTGTAGTTTTGATGCATCTAATAAAGGGCAAAACTAATTTTAACACAATGCAAGGCACTTTTTACTTCTCTGTGCCAGTGTAACTGTTTGACTACAACATCATTTCAGAAAACTGCCCAAGATATCAAAAGTGTAAACAATATTGATTTTTAAGGGGAAAATCTGTTTTCTATAACCATCATAAATTCTGGTAGTTGAAAGAAAAAACATGGAGCAGCCCAGTGCATAGAACTCATACTTGATGCTAGAAAAATGATATGGTTCATCCATATTCAGTGCATACATTTTGAGTTCACATAATTGGCTATTCTAATCTCTTGTCTTTCAATCTAGCGTAAGAAATCAAATCTGTGCTTAACAGTGTTTTTTTCTTCCCCCTTTTGGGGAGATGGGAAAGGAAGAATGTGCTTTCCTTCTGTCCACTGGCAGTCAAGAAGACCAAGCCTGTAAACAGATCAAAGGCTTCTACCAGTGGTGTTACCTATCAAAGCATAAAAACACTGGGCAGGATCCAGGACTGGATTTCCACTGGCAGAACAGCAGTTTTTGATGCACCACAAAAACCTTCTCTAAAAGTCTGGGGAATGCTGAAGGCTCCAAGGGGTGGGGACTGGAAGGGCAGAGAAACAATTAAAAAGATGGTGTAAACAGAGTAGCATTTTCATCAATGTTAAGGTTTTGTGGGAGGTTGGTGGCTTCAGTAACAAAAAGGTTTAGTTACTGACAAAAAAATACTTCTTCAAGTCCTAGTTTCCTCCTGCTGTTATGATGTAAACAGCAATATGATCCTCTGACATTTTTGTTTCCTTTCTTTTTGATCACCATTTGGTCTGGCGACCTCATCTTTACTCATTTCTGAGGGGAAAGGGAAATGCAAATATGCTCATTAATGTTACCTCTATGGCCAGCTGGAATTGCTCATGCTCCCTCTGGAGCTGCTCAGCTTCTGATAAGGAGCTTGCGTTGACAAGACTGGCATTGAGCATTGATTCTCCATTCCGAATCCAGCCAAGGACCTGGCAGAAACAAAGGAAGAAGTTGTAAAAAAACACACTGAAAAATAACTTTTTAACTTCTACATGACACTGCTGGAGGAAGTCATCCAGAGGTTTTGGCTAAGTGACATCAGTTTGTGGATAACATAGAGCTCTACTCTGCATTTCTATTTACTTCCCTGAAGGGCACTGCAGATTTGTTTTTTTAAATCATAAGCTTTTAGAGGGTGGGTGGAAGGGTGAACAACTTGGAACTCAATCTGGACTAGATGAAAGTACTTTTGGCAGAGAAACCAACTACTTTGAATGGAGGTTCTCAACTGATATTAGTCTGGATTTCATTGAAGTGTACTCTGCAATAAAAAGGGAAGCTCTGATGGAAACCCATAGGACACTTGAGGAAAAATATACCTATGATCTGTAAAGGAAAAAAAACCCAAATTTAACATTGCTTTGGTTCACTGAGCCTACTGTAAATATCTTGCCACTGCAGAAACACATGCCTTATCTCCTAATTTTTATAATAGCATGTCTGATGAAGAGTTCAGGGGAATTTGAACGGTTGCACGCTTATGTTAGACTTATTGAACACTGGTGATCCTAATAAAAAGTACTATCTATCTCTGATTCTGGAGAAATGAAAGATGGTCAGCATACAAGCAACCTCAGTGGCAGATTGTCTTGCGCACCTGATCAGCTAAATGTTAAATGAGCAGGGAAGATGTTATGGGTTAACAGGCATTAGATTAATTATGTTTCAGCTCATGCAGTTGCTGACATTGCAATTGTTTCCTACAACTGCCCCCTGTCCATCATTTGCCACCACTATCTCCTCTGGTGGTCATGTCATTCTCTTAGACTTTGGGAACTTGTTATTGTTGTTGTGTGCCTTCAGGTTGTTTGCTTAAGAAGGAGGCCCTAAAATGAACTATCATGGGGTCTTCTGGGAATGAGAGTGTGTGGTATGCCCAAAGTCACCCAGTGGCTTTCCACGGCTGAGCAGGGAATCAAATCGTGGTCTCCATGGCTGTAGTTCACGCTCAACCCACTACACAACACTGGCTTTTTGGGATCTTACATACAGTCTGTCAAACTGAAATGGGTCCTGCCATGGATGAGTTTACCAAACCATGAGGCCACCAAAACATGAAGACATGGTAGATGATACTTTTCAAAAGCAAGTTTCAGAAATCCCAAAACTGCAAAAATTACAAGTAATGGAGGTCTTCAGTTACCCTGATATCTGCTGGGAGACTAACTCTGCTAAGGATAGTGTCATGACTTGGTCTCAGGACCTAGAATCAGACTCTGACACAGATAGTAAAACAGAAGGAGAGGAGGACATGCCAATTCCTGAGACAGATAGTGACCTTCCCCAGCAGCCACAGCACACAGACAAGGACTTGAAAATACCTACCAAAACTGAGCATTGATGACAAAGGGAGGCCCTAAAGCACTCAGAGTGGTTAAGTCTCAGACAGTCATTAATCAAGCAACAGCCGAGGGAGGCTGTCAGACCATAAATATGCCAGCACTTCCCAAACAAGGTAATTGGT
>CAOLHI010002588.1:0-243443 GCA_948474755.1 Ctenosaura bakeri
ATCCAAAAATACCTGGAGGCATTTCTTTTTAAGCAGGCCTTCAATAGGTGAGTTGGAGACCTTTTTACTTATTTATTAACTGTTGTTTAAAAATCTGTTGTTGTTGTACAATTTTATATATCTTTTACTATTTTAATTGTTTATATGCTTTTACTGTTTTTTAATGTATTGGAAGCTGCCTTGGGTCCCATCTTGAGAGAAAAGGTGGCATATAAATGCAGCAAACAAACAAACAAACAAACACAAACAAACAAACAATATATCAGCTGTGTGCAAAATTCAGCCTATGGACCATACACAGTCCCAACAAGCCTGTTTTGGAGATCTTATCTCCTCTTTTTTTTCTTGTCAGTTGCTTCCCTGTGCTCATGGACTATGGAGCAGAAGAACAGGGGAATCAAGAGACCCTCAAGTCTATGCTAGGGGACTAATCCCCCTGAAATGATCAGTTAAAATTATACCACTAAGAATCCTATGTAGTTGAGCCTCCTCAGGAATTATCCCTCAGAAGTGTACTAAATAAAGGCTGGCTGCAATCTACACTATGCACAGTTTCTTGGGAATAAGCTACATTGAATGCATGGAGGGCACTTTGAAGTGCACACTGAACTTGTAAGAGTCTTCATATTGAAGTTGCTTCAATGATGCGAAAACTAAAGTAATGTATGCTTTCCCTGCAACTGCTTGCAATCAGGAACAATTAATAACAATCTATATGCCAATGTTGACCCTCTCCATCTTTCTTCCTGTGCCTTGTTTTGTTCACAGTGCCCCTTTCCCCCTCCATTTCTGCCATCTTACCAAGGACCCTAGAGGGTGAAATATCCTTTCACTTCCCTGAAATTTGAATAGCAGCAGATACATGGAGGCATGCTTCTGATACTGGAATTGATACATCCTGCCAAGTACCCCAACCTCCATGAATTTATTTAATCTACTTTTTAAAGCTGCCCAAATTTGCAACCATGAGTACATCCTTTGGCACTACATTCCACAGTTTAGTGAGATTTGAAAGGGCACTTCCATTTATCTGTCCTGATATTTTCACTTTTAGTGTTCAATCCCATGTTCTAGTGCAGCGGTCACCAACCATTCAGACCTCACAGACCACTAAACTCACAATTTTGACTGTTGGAATGGTAGAAGAACCACTGAAGCCTGATGTATGCATACTAGCATTCACAAGTCACATTGCTGGTGGGTCAGCAGTGGCTCGACAACAAAAGTGCCCCAGATGAAAACAACAATAAACAATGTTGTCAGTGTGATTGTTGTCATTCATGAAATGTGAATTTGATGCAATGTAATAAGGCGAAAATTGTCAGCAATCCTGTACGAATGAGAATATAATGAAACAGTATAATAAACATTAAAATTGCAAATTATGTCCAAAATTTTCTTGTGGACCATCAGTGGTCCATGGACCGCTGGTTGGCAACCACTGTTCAGAGTCATGAGAGTCATCATCATCATCATCATCATCATAATCATCATGCCACATTTTCCTGAGTTCAGGTTTCAAGGTCACTTATGACAGATTTTTAAAAATTCAGTTAAAAATTCACAAAAGGTAAAACTTAAAAAGTGATTAAACTATTAAAAAAAATTAAAACAAGTTAAAACTGTGAACCATACAAAAACACTACAACACAACAAAATAACAGATAGAAAATAACGCACATTATACATGTTTTTCCCCCTGTATATTTTGTCTCCATATCATGCATAATTTTATGTATCTCTGCCTGGTCCCCTCACCTTTATTCACTTTTTTTTTCCTGAGCTAAAAAGCTCAGGAAAAAAAAAGTGAATAAAGGTGAGGGGACCAGGTGCTGGTACAGAGATTATATAAGTTGTGACTAGACAATAAAGCTGACCCTTATATCCTTGGGCAGAAGATGTGCTACTAAGGCAGTTTCCAGTTAAGTCCTATAACTCAAATTTCCTCCAGTAGTTTGTGGGATTTATTCTTAAAATAGGCCACTTACCTGCTGGTATCAGCAAAGTCTTAGTGGCTTTTAAATGGGTTATTCCAGGTAAAGGCATGGAAATACTTAACTATACTCATTTAAATCAAGGTTAGATTTCAGCACAGATCCCACAAACAATGTGTTTTGAGAGATGCCTACCAAGGGGCAGTCAGCTATCCACTCAGCAGCTGAAGTCAGTAAAATGAACGTTTCATCTTTACTTGTAAAACTGGCAACACTGATCTCTGTAGCCATTGCATTAACATTTTTTTCTTTGCTCATGGGAATTCAATGTTAATTAAATAAAAGGTGTGCATGCAAGTTCACGAAGGGGATAAAATGTGGATTCGAGTTGTGCATGAAAGTTGTGAAAACCACAAAGGTGTTAAACATAAATATTTTAAAAATTAACAAAGGGAGAAGGAATCGTAAAAATATCATTTGCCCATTGTGCCATTTGGTTTAGGGTTGCCATTGAATATAGTAACAAAAAGCAAGGGCACTCATAAATTGTTTTCCTGCCTTCATTGTAATTCAGTATGATAACTGTTGAATCATTCAAGATAAAGAAAATACAATGTCATATTATATGCAGTCCTTGATATGGCATTGGATTACATAGGCAGGTTAATTTTCCCTTGCTAATTTGCAAAAATAATTAGAACAAAAATAATGCTATGGCACTGTAGAATTGTTCAATACATTAAGCTAAAAACTCTGCAAAATTTATTTCAGTGTGGTCATCCAGGTAGAGAGCCAGCCAGGTGTAACAATGTCATTGCTGGACTAGGACTAGACACTCGGAGACCTGGGTTCAGATCCCTGCTTAGTCATAGAAACTTATTGAGTGACTATAGACAAGTCACACTTTATCAACCTAAGAGGAAGCTAGTGATAAATGTCTGAATATTTCTGGTTAATAAAATGCTATGGATAGGGTCACTGTAAGTTGGAATCAACATAAAGGCACATAACTAACACACACACACACACACACACACACACAACTCATACATAAATGAATAAGTTCAACCAGTAATAGTTTTCTACTGAGTAAATCAGACAAATCATTACGAACGGTGTTTTGAATTTCAGTCAATCACTCTCAGTATTTCTCCCACTATGATTTCTGTTTTCACAAAGCCAGCATTTAGAGCCTTTAAAAATGACCTTGAAAAGATCAGTTAAGATTGAAGAATTTTAAGCTTCTGTGATATCTATTTATGTGATGTAGCTATATATTTCCCTTGAGAATTAGGACTGAACTAGGATATGAATCTTGTCTCTCTAGGTAACTTTTCCTGAATTGTATGTAGTTATCATGCAGGTAACAGTTATGTTTTTAATCAGTGCAGTGGAAACAGCACACATTATTAATTTTTCAAATTTAGTGGATTGAAAACAAAAGGTTAGGTTCTTGTCTGAATGGTCGATGTCAGTAATTTGGATAGATTTTGTAGCTGCCTGAAAAAAACCCAAACATTTGAATAGGGCAGACTCACATTTCATTGTACAACTCAATTATAGGTGTTTAGGGGGCAGCTTACTGACACCTTAAATATTTTGAATTTGAATATATAAATCCTCTGACTTTATGACAGGAAACTTTTAATATACAGTTAATTAAATAAACATGTCTACAATGCAAATGAAAAATTGGAGTGTATCTGCATTGTAGCAGTTTAATACCACTTTAGCTGTCATGGTTCCCATCTAGCCTTCAAGGAGCCAGAAGTCTTTTCTTCCCCCCTCCCCAGCCTATTTTTATTTGCAACATTCACTGACCTCACTTTATGTATGGCTCAGCATCATGTTATCCTGTTGTGTTTTTTTTCTCTAAAGTAGCTGATGATGTTGAGTCAAAACAGGGAAAGGTACAGTATGATACCAACTGATTTGGAAACAACTATATTACAACATAATTGCAGCTGAATGGAAATATGTGCTACAGGTTCAGACCAAAACACTTTGTTTCTCCTGTGCACAGAGGAACAATAATAAAGTTTAGTCAAATGTTGAATTTGGTTTGCATTCTTGCTTAGGATATTGGTGCTTTTTTCCTGGCAGTTTTATTAAATCTGTGTTGGAAAATTTGTTTTAGATTGGCCACACAAGCCCATTCTGCAGCTATTTTATCCTGCTATTAATATATATTTTATTTACATATATTTGCATATATTTTACATCTACATATATTAGAGAAAATATATGGAAAAAAAATACTTGGGCCATTTCTGCATGGTGTCGCAGTCCAGAGTTTGGGACATGATGGCAGTGGTCCACAGGTCATGTTTTTGCACGGTGTCATTGCAGTCCTGCTGCCATCCTGTCCCCACTCATCATGATCGTGGGATATTTGCTTAAAGGAATAAATCTGTTAAGTGCCCATGACCGTGTGACACTCCTGTCATTCCTGACTATGCAGAGGGCAGGAAGCATGATGGAGGCACTTCCTTCCTTAGTGCAGCATGGGAAAAAGCCCAGCTGCACTGCGGAAGGTAGGTGCATTTCACTCATGATCTCTTCCATGGGGAGCTGGCTGAGTGTGGACGGGAGCATTTCTGTTGCTGCTGGAATTGCAACAGGAGGACAAAGGGATCAGGTAAGGTGCAGAAAAGGCCTTGGAGGAGTGGGAAAAGAGGAACTCACTTCATCTAATACTGTGAAAAGGAATTATTATGCTTTATTACTATTATTTATGTGATTTATATCCTGCTTTTCTCCTAAATGGGACACAAAGTGGCTTACTATATAAGTTTAAAACAGATCAGATAAAACAATAGGAAATACAAAAGTTTTTAAAAAATATTAAACCAATAATCAGATTAGAACACCACATTTAAGACCTAAACTTAACTTAAAAGCAATTAACAAGACATTAAGTGCATACTGAAATTGCACACATACTTGCATGTTCCTCTATACTGGTCAGTAAAAGCTGAAGGCCTGTTTAAACAGGAAAGTCTTCTCATGCCAACAAAAAGATGTCAAAGAGGGTGCAGTTCATTAAAGGGGAATTCCATAGCTTAGAAGCAGCCTCTCTCCCATGTTCTCACCAGATGAACCTGCATGGATGGTGGGATGGAGAGAAATCCTTCTCCTGAGGGCTTAGGCAAGCTCATAAACCTCAATTTTAGGAATGGGCCAACCAAATCCTCAAATCCTGGATAAGAATTCGAGATTCCCGAATTCGAATCCATGAGCCAAAATAGACAAACCAAATATTTCGAATCCGCCAACTAAATAGATTGTTGGAGACCAGGATGCCTGACAACCAGGGAGGCCAGACATACAAGGGAAGATAGTAAGTAGGTGAGTTTTTCCCTTGGAGTAATAATGGCCTTTGCTAACAATTTGAGAAATTACAT
This sequence comes from Ctenosaura bakeri, assembly GCA_948474755.1. NCBI lineage: Eukaryota > Metazoa > Chordata > Lepidosauria > Squamata > Iguanidae > Ctenosaura > Ctenosaura bakeri. Next base: position 5,339 of record CAOLHI010002588.1, read on the forward strand.
CTGGGGTTGTATTCTTAAGATATTTAAATTGAACATTTCATATTTAAGTTCAGGACTTGACTGGAAAGTACAGTGTTCTTGAGATTTCAAGGGCAGCTGAAAGTTTCCTTTGCATAGGTTCCTTGCAAAGCTCTTTCAGACACAATTCTGGGGTTTGGAGTTTTACAAGGTGTCACAGCGTTCTCTGCCAAAATCTGCTGGTGCATCATGAAACTACAAACCCCAGGATGCCAGAAGGAGCTCTGCAAAGGAAATCCAATTTTGACCTGGATTATCTCTCCACTGTAGTATGTGGCCCTGTTTACACAGGCAGGAAAATGTGGGATTAATCCACATTTTCCTGCCTGTGTAGAAAGGGTCTTCATGTCATTTTCAATCTGAGGAGATCCTGAGGCAAAACTATGACAATTGTCTTGGCCAGATTTCTTCAGAGAGAGGTTTCCCTTTGCCTAGACTTTTGCTCAGGCTGAGAGAGTGTGTTTTACCCAAGATTATCCTTCTTTCTCTTGCTTTTTAAACTCTTTTTAAAAAAAGGATTCAGAAAATTCGAGATTCGTGAGATTTGTAAATTCCCAGAATCTTCCAGGGATCCGGATCCTGATCCAGATTTGGGAAATTCTGGATTCATTCCATCCCTACTCAATTTCAACATGGAATAAAAGGATTATGAAGCCAAGCAACGTATGTCCTCTGTTTTGAGCAATGAATTCATTTATTCGATAGAGACTGCTAATTGTCTTTTGTCTCACCCCCTCCTCCCTTCTTCCCCTTTCTTCTTGGGTTAGCTTGCATTTCAGTTTACTTTTCACCAAATTCTTTCCCAAAATCTCACAGCTATTCTTATCTAGGTTCATCTAGAATAATTTGTCAAACTCTGCTTTAATTTTTCCCCCTGTTACTTCTGACTGCCATCCCAGCATTATCGCCCACATACCACCAGTGTGTGTATCTGTGAAACATTTGTAGTACTGTCCTTTTCTGTCACATCAGCTATAAAGGTCTCTTATTTTAAAATTAATTACTCTTCTGAGCAATTTATGGGCTACATTCCTTTTCCCATCACCTCCTTGTGAACCCCTGCTTGAGGCTGTTTCCTTCTTTTCTGAATGCCAAGTTTGTCAGTCACGTTCTCTTTCAGAGACTTGTAACCTCAAAAGTGCTATTACGTAATTATGGCTGCCCTTGGCTATCTTTGAAATGCCTGGTTGAGAATGGTCACAAAAATGCAACTCATAATAAAACTATTTAGCTTTGTATCTTTGCCCTTGTTGCTTTATTCAAATTTTATTTTTAATTCAGTAACTCTTTATTGGCTTTAAACAGCAAGAAACCCTGTGATGCCTTGGATATTACAGGAAAAATGGTTCTGTTATAAAATACTGGAAGACATCACATTGCTTTGTTAAAAAGCTAATAATATAATTTATTGGGCTTGCTTTCAAACTCAATTGCTACATTTACCGTTCTGAGACAACTGCCAACTGCCAGCTTCTCAACATGCGAGTAGGTCTGCCACTGACACTTCACCTCTTCTTCTTCCTTTCCCACAATACCCCCAATGTCATGTCACCCAACCTGGTTGAGGAAATATATATTGCAGGTGGCTCCCAGAAACCAGTGATAGCTTTGCAGAGTGGCTGCCCATCAGTGGCTACTACAAGGTAAACCATGGGGCTGCGAAATTCACTAATGTACAGGGAAAAGCTCAGCAGAAAACCCATTGCTGGGAACCTACGGAAATCTAGAAACTACTGTGTTATTTGTCCTTTCATAAACCTGTAGGGACTCAGGGGAAAATGTGTTGCTGTGTGTGCCAGATCACGCAGGGGCAACAATCTCAAGAACAGGGATGTTACCCTAAAAGTTGCTTATACCAGCTGATGTCAGGCTGCAGCATTCTTCAAGGTTAGTGTGATAGATGATGCCTCTGAGACTTAGGAGCAACTGACTGTGCCAAGGACTGAGCCAGTGAGTGAACAAATCAACTTGCAAATATCCCCCGCACTGGAAGGTCAAATAGAGACAGAGTTTCCTCAGCCAGCTCATGACGGAGAGGGAACCAGCAGTGATGCAGAGGAGTGGCAGTCGCCTGTGCCCATCAGCCCTCAATCATGCAGAAGGCTGAAATGGGCTGCTCAGAGGGAGGCTGCATGGACTAGGTTGAGGAAACAATAACAAGCAGCACCTGTTCACAGTGGCTATTTAAGTCTGCCGGTGTGGCTGCTCTTTGCTTGCAGCAAATTACTAGCAAGCCCTCACGACCTTCGTGTCTCCTGCTCCCTGAAACCCTCTGGACAGATCTCTGCCTCTTGAACCTTAGGACTGGACCTTGACCTGGCTTAGATTGTGTTTTCCTTGTGTTTGGTATATTCAGACTCTTCCTGCAAGTACTCCTGACCTCCCTCCTCCCTTGCTGGCTGAGGCTCGGCGGGGAGAGATTCCTGACAGTTTGTAGCTTCTGGACACTTTCCAAGGGCAGGCTCAGTGCAGTACAGTGTTCATATCTGAGCCTGAAAAGGCAATAGGTGACTGTTGCAAGGTCCTCACTGTCTAGTAAAGTCAAAGCAGTTAAGAGGTAATTCTGAAAACTGCATTTCATCACTGCCCACAGGGGGCATTACTATAATGCTAGAAGCTCTGCTGTCTTTTTTGTATTAATATGGTCTGAAGGCCAACACTGGGCTGGCAGAGCACAAGACAACTCTGCCAGTCTACTCATGGGAGGCTGCTCCATCCCTCTCCAGGGTGCAATAACAGCTCGGTACAGCTATATCTCCTTTGTTACTGATTGGATGCAAAGCTGTGCTTGGTCTTGTTCCAGCTGCTTTTGAGTACCAAGAGAAGAAAGACCAGCCCTTTCTTCCCTTCATAAGAACAACTGGGAAACAACATCAAGAAAACAGGTCAGTGAGAGTTTTGCAATTTTTTACAGCCTGAAGTGCTGCATAGGAATTATTATGTGGAGAAAAACACATTTTTTTTTGTACAAAAACATATTTTCTGTGCAGAAAACAGGCTTCCTATGAAGAAAACACTATTCCCTGTGTGGGTAACCTGTTTCCTGTGTAGAAAGCAGAGATTTTTGCACAAAAATAAATAAATAAATAAATGAAAACCAGAACAATCCCTTAATTCCAAATGGATTTCTTATGAAGGAAATGTGTTCCTGTGCAGAAAGGGTTTTTTACACAAGGGTGGGGGGAAGAAAACAACACTTTGGGATGTTTTAATATAGGGAGAACACTTTGGCCCTTTCTGTAGCTTATTTCTTGGGGTGGGTGTCAGGTGGTGATTCTGGCAGCAGATCTGTTGGGAGGGGAGTACAGTGGCAGCACTCCCCTCCTCATGGGTCCAGCTCTCTGTGGAAGGGAGCACAATGGACATGTCATTTCCTTCCACAGCACAGTTGGGTACTTTCCCAGGCTGCACAGGCACAAGAAGCACTGCTGTCATGCTTCTTGCCCTTCTGCAGGACAGGTAAGTGCAGGATGGTGGCATGATCATGGGTCATTGGTGGGGAAAACCCATCAATGATTTAATCTGAAATTGTGTCAGGGATTCCAGGCAGGGAACCCTGGGAAAATGATAAGCCCACTGCAAAGATGTTGCATCATGCCCCAGCTGTGGGTAATTGCAAGGTTGCATAAGAAACTGGGGTCATGTGCAGATGGTAGAGGCAGGTGTGCAAACCCTTACCTGATTGGTTGTAGATATGTACATAAGGGACCAATCCTCGTGTCTGGCGCAAGCTTCTGTTCATCCTATGTTTTGTATATAACGGAACTTTGCTGCAAGATGAAGTGCCTCCTGTTTGGAAGAAACTCCTCAGTGTGTGAGTATCCTTATTGGAGAACAAGGTTGCTGCTGTTGCCTCACTGTGCTCTGGCGTTTCTGCTGTGTTTCTGTGGGGCTGAAACTCCTATCATCCCCCAACAAATTGTGCCACCTGGGGATGGGAGAGGAGCAGGATCATGACAATATCATGCAGAAGCGTTGTTGCAGTCATGTCCTTCTCCCGTCCCCATGGAAGAATGGGAGGGTGCTGCGGAAAGGGCTTTTGTTTTCTCCTGCAGCATGTGAAAAATACTTTAATTATTTGTCCTTGCATGCAAGCATGAAATAATTGAGCATTTACATCCATCTGTTCCCAAGAGCAGCCAGAACAAAGGTGAAACTCTTTCTCTCTGCCATTCATTTATCAGTATTGTTGCACAGTGGGGTGAGTCCTTCTGGGAAGAAGTATTGACCACACTTTTTTGACACTGTATCCTTATTGCACAATTATAGCCATTTGATCCCATGACTGTATCCTACAAAATTCTAGGATGTATAGTTTGATAAGAGACTTAGCATTCTCTATTGCATTCATAGGAGCTGCAGCATTACTGTCTCTACCAGATAATTCTACAGATCTCAGCTGGAATTATAGCTGTTAAAGTAGTACCAAAATACTGCAAAAGCATAGTATGAGAACACCATTAGTCTGCAACTGGGATGTAAATTCTGTTTCTTTTCCAAGGTAGTGACAAATAATTTGAGCAATTTGTTCCTCCTGTGACAAAATCTTTGATAGCTACACAGTTTTGAAGGCTTTTTCCAATTTGGAACTCATTCTGCACAAAATTCACATGTGGTAATTTTGCACAGAAAACAGCTATTTCTGGATGGAAAATAATATATTCTGTGCAGAAAATGCAATTTTCTGTGCATAAAATGTGTTTTTTTTTATGCAAATCAACCATCTGCAAATTTTTCACAGAATAAATTGCCAATTATAGCATTTTCTGTGCAGAAGACTGTATTCTCTGTGTAGTAATTGACATTTCTGCTTTGAAATATGATTTTTCTGCAGAAAAATGCTGATCCCTGTGCAAAATGACCATATGTGGATTTTGCACGTAAGATCCAAACTATGAAGATTCTTGTCAGTCCGGGATTCTTCTTGCCTGGGTTTATCAACACTTTAAAAGCATGTTTTTCAACCATTTTTAAAGAAATATTCTTGAATATTCTTTGAATCCCTAGTCTGTAATACTGTGGTTTCTTCTTGTGGAAAAGCCAATAATGCTTTTCTCTTTTGGTTGGAGACACATACATACAATCACATACACACATGCGCACAATCACACACAGATATATAATGAAATTATCTTTCATTTCAACAGTTAAAACTATATGGTACAAAGAAGTGTGGAAAATTGTGATTAATGATAGGTTAACATGTCAAATTAAGGCCAAAAAGGGAATAATGAAGGGAAATGATTTTGAAGCAATACGGAAGATATTTGTTGAAAAGGTTTTAATAAAAGAGGAAGGTGTCATACCTCTGCAAGAAGAATTACAATTCTGGAAGGTGGAGTAAGTTGAAACATAATTGGCTCTGAGGGGTGGGTTTATTTTTAGGAATAGTTTGATATGTTTAATAATAAGATCATATTTAGTAATAGTAATAGATTAAATTTAATTGAAAAGTATAGAGTTAAGAATGAAATTAGTATAATAATAATGAGCATAGTGAGAATGAGATCTCGATATAGGTAACCAAAGTATATAAGCAGTGTGATATAGAATGTGTTGAATAAGTATATGATTGTAATGGAATTGGAGAGAAATAACAATGTAAGCTTGTTTTTGTTGAAATTCCTTTTTTTTTTCACTGTTATGTGTATCATGTGGTGTTTTTCTTTTTCTTTTTTGTTCTTTTATTTTCTTTATAATCCATAAAAAATAATATTTTTTTAAAAAAACCTATGTGTATGGGATCTTTACTGTTTATGTACATACCTATGTGTGTTTGTGCACTACAGACAACATGTATCTCTACCATAGATAGAGATGGTGCCTTACCTTATATGAGATGAAAGGATAAGGGCCCCTAAAAAGATGGGGACCCAAACATGTGTGGAAGACTGATTTTAACTTGGTGCCTCCAGTGTTCTCCTGGTCAAGACCTGCAATTTACATACAAAAAATAAACAAACATTTCCATTGTCCAATGATTCCTTTGCAGTAGAAAAAAAAGTATTTGCTACATCCTAAAAGTTATATTTAGCTTGGCTCCAGATAGGAGACAGATATATCTCCTAGTGCAAATGTCTAGTTTGAGTTGTTAGGGGCTTAATGTCTAGAGACCTTGAGGGATAGGAATGGAAGCTTTAGCAATAAAATTTTAAGGAGCCATTCCTGAAAAGCAATATAGGACCAAATATTTTCAAGTAGTAGAAACCAAACACAATATGAGTTGTGCCTGGCAAATAGAAACCATTATGGCAGCATTCAGGAAAAGTGACTTTATGGGCTACCATTCCCAGAATCCTCTCAGCCACTATGGCCACTCGTGGTGGTAGCTGGAGGATTTGGGGAACAATAGTCCAAAAAGTAACTTTTCTAAGCTCTAAGCTGGAGGAGATGCAGTTGGTAAAAACTGCCTGTGTTCAACAAGACCTTTGCAAAAGGTCTCTCATAGTCTGTGTCTTTATTTGCAAGCAAATAACTTGTCTAGTTTGTAACATTCCACCTTTCTGTACTGTTTATTTTCTAAATCTTCTCCAGGTTCAATAAATTGCATACTTGTTTGTTTTAGTTTTTTTAAAATAGATAAATAAATAAACCAGAGTTCTTTTTCACGTGTAAAATGACTTGTATTGTATTATAAAATGGCTTTCATAATACCCTTCAGTTTCTGTGTTAAATTGATGTTTAAATTGGAATAAAAGTTTTTTCAAAAAAACCTTGGCAGTTTAGATAATTCACTTCATCTGGTGGCCAGCTATGTTAACAATCACATCATATGCCAGCACTTACATGAGATGAAAGGAGTCCCTGGGGCACTGGAACTGCATTTTAGAAGCAGAGTGAAAATACAGTTATAGTCTGTTTCATCATTCTATTCTGCAAAATGATAAATTATTTTAACTGGAATCTGAAAGGTCATGTTGCGGGTTATTTAGGGCAGATTAATTTTGGAAAACTGAATGTCAATTGTTGATCAGTATTCTGGATGGGAAGTGTTCAGCACAATGTCAGAAAATTGTCTTTTATTCCAGTGTGTTGAGCACTCAGAGGAAATGGCATATTGTTAGCATATGAATAACATCAAAGCCTCACACTGCAAGATAGATTTCAGCCTCCTGAGATAAAATGCAAGGACTTCACTTTGTGGATTGAAGTGTCTCCCCTGCCTGCTTGAATTCAAAATGTCCCTCCCCCTGTTACATAGACTAGTCACATCTCTAACCAGTGTTTTGGTTCATGAATGTGCATTTTGTCCCATTTTTTCAGCAGCAGATTGTCTTTTCTTACAAAAAAGGGAAAAAAAACTCCATTTGATTTAAAAAACCAAAATGTACCTACACTAGATCAGTCAGGGTGTAAATACATCTTTCAAATCCTAGTTCTGAAATGGAAGAGAAACACAGCTCATATGTTGCCAGTGACAGATAGATAGATAGTTCAAAATGTGGAAGACAATGAAAATGCAAGGGCTGCATTTGAAGGTAACCTAAAATCACAGTTTAGAATTTCAAGACCAAGTTTGGGCAAGCCTTGAGCAAAGGTACTTCTTAGTGTCCTCCTCCTTCTGCATGGCACAAGGAAGAGACCAGAAACGTCACCTTCCATTTTCAACTAACTGCATTTATTGATTATGGCTGTGAACAAACCATGATTATAAACCATTGTTCTAATGGCTTGTTTCCTTAATGTGATTTTGTTTCCATTATCATGTTTTAAATGCTTCTTAAACTTTTTAAAATGAGTGTCTTCAGGATTGCTTATTTCTTACACTTTTGTCCTATGACTTGTTTTATCTATATTTTATTTTATTCTATCTGTAAGCTTCCTTGGGTCCCGTATTGGGAGAAAGGCAGGCTATAAACTGAGTAAACAAACAAACAAACAAACAAACAAATAGATGGATTGATTGGCATAACTAACAGTGGGGCAATTTCCCCAGAACAACAGCTTTCTTAGCAGGGAATTCTAAGTGCTTCACTGAATGGCAAATTCCAAGATGGCACATAATGGAGTCTTGGCAGTTAAAGTGATATCAAATTGCAATAACTCACAGGCCCTTTCTGCAGCTTACCTGTTTTCGGCACTGGGGTGTGGGGATTGCGCGAGCAGCCTCTTGCTAGAGGCTCTCGCGTCCCTGTTGCTTCAGCTCCACAGCCACTGCCTGCTTGCGAGTAGTAAGTGTGTGCGGGGCCCCAGAGCAATGTGCAATTGCACACCATTTTCAACTCAAAGCCGAAAATGAAATTGTTTGTGATTGGTGCCTGCCAGCCTCTGGAGCATTGTGCGAGTGCGAGTGCATCGTGCAGATCGCTCCTTGCAATTGTGCAATGCTCCAGTGGCCCTTTCACATGGCAAATGCCATGCAAAAAGGGCCACAGAGACTGTTTAAAGAAAATGCACTGGCAGCAGGTGTGTTGGTCTTCATTTCTTAATATCTTATGACAGGGCCTTTTTTAAGTGGGAGGCAGTACAGGGGGGCAATTTCCCCCATTCTAACATATGAAGAGACTTCAAAGTTATGAGAAAGCCACATCAGTGTTGGCATTTCTATACTGTTGCTCATTTTTTTTCACATCCCATGAACTTAAACTCTGTAAGTTTAATGAAGAAAAATCACACTCACAACACATGCACACATGTAAAACCTCTACTGGTGTCAGTGTCCTTTTGTCATGACAAGGTAAACAATATGGATTCTACCACACACATATTAATACTTTTCTTTTGGTTACACTTATATCTCCTCTGACCAAGTAACACCAGGCAGCTTTCATGATACTATGATTGTCAGGCTAGTGTATCATCAGCCCTGAAATTTCTGGGTGAAAACTGGAGACCTAGGGATAACCTCTTGTGATGTTACAGGAAGTAGGCCTGGGTGATATTGTTAAGATGATACCTTAAGTTCCAAACACAGTTCCATAGTGTAAGCCATTCAAATTAGCACAATAACAACAACAAATGAAGAATGCATGCATACACTTTCAAGGCAGTGCTCTTGCCCTAAGATTTGTCTTCCCTTACCCTGATTGATACTCAGACTAGGTTATAAGATTTGGAAATCCTACATGATATTCCTCTTTCTCTCATTTTTATCCCTACAAACCACTGAGAGGAAAGTTAGGCTGAAAGTCAGGGAACTTCATAACTCAGCATCAGCCTATGATGCTAATACCTACACATACACTGAACACACACATGATCACTTCAAATAAACAGCTAACACTAGCTTCTCAGTTTCCTTAAAAGTCCCTGCCTCCTGACCAGTCTTTACTCATCTCAGATCCCACCAAACAACAAAGCTTAAGTTGGGAGTTGGAATCAATGGTCCTTGCGGTCTCTTCCAATTCTATGATTCCATGCATGATTTTGGACATCATCACAGTATGAGCAGTTTTACATAAAAAGAGAGCTCACTATTCTGATGGCTTACATTAGAGGAGACTTGAGCCATTCTTTTTGATCCTATGATTGGGGTTCACATAACATTGTCCATTTGCAGTTGGAAGCTGAGGCTGAGAGATGAGTCACTTGCCAAAATGAGCCCATAAGTAAGGTATATTTGAAGCCACATAAAGATACTATACTCTTTAGTTTGTCATATTTGCCTTGTAGTGTGAGAATAATTTTAAACTAGCTCTGAACAATTTAGTATCGTGCAGTGTCCCTGTTCTTGTTCTAAGTATTTCTGTATAATTTAACTTATGAAATGATTATAAGGACCCAGTGTTAGGCCTTAAAAAAGACATCTGGGAAAAACAGGTTCCTGAAACAAATCTATATAATTAAAGATTGGATCTGCCAGTATCATGGCTGCAAATTTGAGATTAGCACTGGCCCTACTGCACTTAAGCACGTGCTGAAGATTTAAAGAGATTGCAGATGGTTTCAATGTCTTGCCACCTAACCTGGTTTCAGTTTTTAGTATATAATAAATAAAAGGGATAAGACACATACTGTTGTTCAACAGCCCCATGGTTATTCTTTGAACCAGCAATAAGTTAGCAAGAAATGGTCTATTTGAAGTCCCAATTTGAAATGAAGGTTGTGGAGTGATGGCTTTCAGAATTTATAGTTTCAGAGTCTTCTAGCTGAATTTCAAACTATGGACGTCAAATACACCATTACTTGCAGAGTAGTTCAAATGATGCCCCTTATATACTTGAGCTGGACAATGCCATGATTCTGTCAAATATACCTGAAGTACTTTATCTCCAGTGATACCTTTCGGAGCTTAAATACCATATTGAAATACTGTATTATAGTTCCTTTTTAAGTACTTTATTTAAATTATTTATGTCTTGCTACCTTGTCCTCTTTCTACAACACCCAAAACAAGGGAAAACAGGATATTATATACTGTAAAGATGCCAGGAATTAAACAATAATAACACCACCTGACAAGCTAATCACACCAAAGCTGTGCTGAAATGCAGGGGTTTCTCCTTCTCCTCCTTTTTATTTGTATCCTGCTTTTTTCCTTGAGAGGACTCAAGGCAGCTTACAGTACTTTTAAAAATAAGAACATACTTTAAAAAATCATAACATACAAAAATTAAAATGCAGATTAAACAATCAAATAGTATTTGAAAGGAAGGGGGGGTGCCAGTCTGACCTCTTTGGGAAGTGAGTTCCAGAGCTTGGGGGCAGCCAGGCCCTACCCATGTTCCTACCACATGCACCTTTGAAGGTGGTGGGGTAGAGAGAAGGGCCTCTCCAGCTGATCTCAAGGCCTGGGCTGGTTCATAGGGTAGAACATGGTCCTAGTTGTTCAGGGGCCATGATGATCTTCTCTGTATAGTTCCAATTTTAGTATATGTGCTGCTGAAGCAAGCATTTGGTATCAAAACACCACCAATATCCCATAGTATGGATGTTATACTGAGAAGGTTGTCTTCCGCAGGCCCATAAATGCCCTTCTGCTTGATAATGAATAGTCCAAATGTCTAACAACCCATATTATATCATAGAGATTAGGGTTAACACTGAGAAACTTTTCAAAATTTAACATTTCAATGCTGGTACAGGCCATGGTGATGAAGATGAAATAATCTTTGAGAATCTTTCATGTATCTCAATTTTTCAAATGATTTTTCAGTTTCAATATACAATGCTTATAGCATATATAACCTGCTCATGAACATTAATGTGAGATCTTTCATTTTTTTTTTAAAAATGCTCAATTTCTTATTCTAGCACACAAGTGAAATATGTTCAGAATTTTCCAGCTTATACTGGGCTAGTGAGGAGTTATACTCTTAATGGTGATTGATGAATAGAGAAGCAGTTTCAGGAATCAGCAGTCCCTCCTTTTCCTGAATCAAATGATGTCTTTCTCTCTTTTTCCTTAAGTGTGAATAGAATAGCAGTTTGGCAGAACTGAGGCTACTGTTAAGGCTAAGCAGGCCTTTCTATAACTGATTATCTAAAATGTACAGTGTCAGATCTGGGTTGAATGAATTATTTTTCAATTGGTAGAAATTCCCAGTTCTAAGAAACATTGGTGTTCCCAAACTGTGGTTAAAAGGGAATGTCCTGAAAGAGAAATAACAAGGCTTTTTATTCTGGGACTCTGGGAGCAAGTGTTTCTCATGTTGGTTCTCACTGTGTAACTAAAGGTGATACCATATGGAAAACCGTATTATAAAATCTTCTTGTAAAACCTTCTTGTTAGTACTCTAACTGCGAATTCAAGCAGGATTATTATTTGTATTCTTCATGGTATAATCTCACATGAATAAATCTATTTCATTATTTCATGTCTCTGACACAACAGCCAAGATACAATATGACCTCTGATAAAACATAAATCTCTGCTAGCCTAGTTATGCTGGTGTACGTGTTATGGATCCAGGTGTATGTTTGATGGTTTCTTCTCCTGTCCCAGATGCAGGAGGGTAGTTGGAGGCTCATAAGCACAGGGTCATGCCCAGCCACTGATTTGCTGTGGGATTGGGCCCAGAAGCCACACGGTTGCCCTAGCACTTATGGTGAGGAGAACTATTATTTTTATTTTATTCATTTTTATCTCACCTTTCTCCCAACAACGGGACTCAAGGCAACTAACTACGTTAAAACAATACCAATCAAAACATTTACAGAAGTATAAATATCAGGCTTTAAAAAACAAATAAATTATAAGGGTGAAACATCACATGTTAAAATATTAAATACATTAAAATACATTAAAAACTATACCAACCTACAAAGCAGAACCACACGGCATTAAATGCCCAAACCTAGTCACTTTCTAAAAGCCTGATGGCATGAAATTGTCTTAACATGACATCAGGAGGAGAACAAGGAAGAGACCATCTTGTCCTCTCTAGGAAGGGAGTTCCAAGGTCTGGGAGCAGTCATCAAGAAGGCCCTCTTCCTTGTCCCCACCAAACATGCCTGAAAGAGTGGTGGGACAGAGAGAAGGGCTCTCCAGGTCATCTTTGAGCTCTAATGGGCTCATAAAGGGAGATACAGTAAAATAACCTGGGCCTAAGCTGCATCGGGATTTATGGGTCCAAACCAGCACTTTGAATTGTGCTCAAAAATTGACTGGCAACCAATCAAGCTGTTGCAACAAGGGAGTTGTGTGCTCCCTGTATTCAGCCCCAGTTAACAACCTGGCTGTGGGTCTTTGAGCCAACTGTAGTAGCTAAGCACTTTTTAAAGGCAGGCCTACATAGAGTGTATTAGAGTAATCCAAATGTTATATAACCAAGGCATGCAACACCATGGCCAGATCTGACTTGTTCAAGATTGGCCACAGTTGGCGCACAAAATTTAACTGTGAAAAAGTACTCCTGGTCACTGCTGAAACCAAGGCCTCTTGCCTCAGAGCTGAATTCAGTAGGATCCCCAAACTGTGAACCTGCATTTTCAGGGGGAGTGTAATCCCATCTAACACAAGCTGAATCCCTATTCCTAGATCTGTCTTTAGACTGTCCAAGAGCACTTGTCTCTTGTCTTGATTAAGCTTCAATTTGTTTGCCTTCATCCAATCCATCACATCTGCCAGAGAAGGAAAGGTTATACTGGGATGAGGGTGGAAGCTGAATTCCCAGTGAGTGAAGATAAATCAGTTTCTTGGCAGGCCTCTTGGACAGTCAATAGGGGTTGGTGTTAATAAAGCTGTGCCTGAGAGCCTCTGGCTGCCCTTGTGCTCTTGTATCAAACACATTGTGAAGGAAAGTTCAGGATACTTCTTTCTACAGTGTCTTTAAAAGCAGTTACATTAAGATAACCAAGAATTATGTCTGTGTAAACTGGCTGAAGACCTATGGTGCCTGGATGTTCTCTAATGAGAGCCTCCCCTTTGCCATAGTACTGCCCTTCTTCTCTCACCTTTCCTCCCTCTCCAGATAATTGTGCATTTCTTCTTCCACCTTCTTCCTCCTGTGTGACACCGCAAGTGACATCCACAGCCCAGTCCCAAAGATGGCACAAATTTTCTACATTCTCCACCAACTCTTAAAGAAGTAGCCTTTAAGGGGAAAAATGGATTTTCCTTGTTAACAAAAGCAATGCAACATGAACAAGTACAGTACAGTCTGTACACAGATGGCAATATCACAAAAGAGAAGTCAACAGCACAAAATGATCCTAGTGTATAATCTATGTCCAAAATGTTCCAGGGAACTAGTATTATATTTTCACTAGCTCAATATTCAGTGCCCAACATGTTTCCTATTCCTAGCGTTGCATGTAACCACCAAGTCTTTAATACGAGATGGGAAGACGAGAGAATAGGGTATAAAACGAAAGTCTCCCTTCCCTTGCCCTCATGAACAAACCAGTTTACAAAATAAGGGCTTTCTTTTAATGTTCCCCTGACAGTGAGGAAATCTTTCTCTGTGGGGAGCTGTTTCAATATTGAGCTGACATCTGCTTGGACAGGTGCCCCTGTAAGCATCTCAGAGCTCTGAAACTGTTATGATTGGGCCTTAGTACGCCAAACCATTCTCTCTATTGGCTCTTATTGTTTGAGTCAGCAGGAGACTGGAGAGGACAAGATTGCAGTTCACTGATGTGTTGAGAAAGCCACAATCTTGTCAATTCTGTTCCCTGCTGACATGACGAATGGAACCAGGAGGAGAAAGCAGTGGAATGGCAAATATGTCATGACTGTATGAAATCCTCCAGCCAGAATTGCTGCTGTTATCCAAATGTCTGAGGAATATTACATGAAGCCCTTACACTGCAGTCCTTACACTGAGTGATTAGAAAATCTTGTTTTACTTCTTCCTTGTGACATTCTTTCAAAACGTGTAGTAAGATGGGCTTGATGTGTCTGACATTTGTGTGTGTGTGTGTGTGTTTTGTATGTGTGTAGAGCTCTATTATAGTGTTGTAAAGGAGGAAGTCATAAGGCTGATAATAGAGAAGTTTCCAAGTTACAGGTTTTAGTTATATACGATGTAGTCAGACAAAAGTTGATCACATAATTTAATATAATTGGTGTTTCTATTTCCTCCTTGTTCATGAATTTGTTCTGTTGCAACATGGGGTAAGGCATTAAGACTTAATACTATGTTTCAAGAGGAATGGGCAATACTGTTGGGGTAAATTTTGAAGCATATACACTCATTGTGGCAGTTCTTATAGTCTGCCAGTTTCATGGACATTCCAAAAATTCATGGACTTCATGGACATTCATGGACTTCATGGACATTCCAAAAATTTAAGCAGCTTTATCAACCATTACCAACAAAACAAGGTCCTAAAAGCTTTCATTTCCACCAGGAGTGTTTACCAAGGCTTCAAGACAAACCACTCCCAAATACCTGGGGTTACAAAAAGGATTTTTCAAAACATATTGTAGGAAGAATCAATTTCCTCCAACTCACACCTTCAGGAACAAGTTCAAAAGGGAACAAAGAAAACTAAAGAGGTTGGTAGATGACAACACTGTCCCAAGCTCTTAACCTAAGCCATCGCTTTAACATATTCTGACTAGTTGACTTTGCATTCTGGAAAGCAATATAAATGCTCAAAAGCTAGTAATAAAACAGGATAACACCTAGGCCTTTCCACACTACACTGTTACAGTGCTATTGTTCCACTTTTAACATCCTAGGAAATCCTGTGGTTTGCAGATTAGAGAGGGGCATTTAGAATTCTCAGCCAGAGAGATCTTTGGCCTCAGTAAACTACAAACTCCCGAATTCCACGGGATGTTGAAAGTGGATGTTGAAATAATAGCGTCATAACAGTGTAAGGCGGAAAGGCCCCTAATTAAAAAAAAAGAAAAAATTGCTTTGGAAGTGAGTGAATGAAGGAACCATGTACTGAGCAAGTGTGGGCTGGACCTAATTGAAGAATACAACTTTGGTAAATGCAGGTTCCCAAGTACAGACATGTGGGTGAGCGCTTACAGGGGAGAATTTGCAGTTGATGCTTAACTACCTTGCAAAAATAGTTAATCATGAATGCAATTTAAAACTGGACCATCCATGCCTATCAGTCATCCTTTGGGAAGGACAGGCCTTCCTACAATTAATGTTCGTGCCACTTTTTTTGCCTTATTCCTACTTCAATACTAATAACTCACATAGACTGTAAGGAGTGGAATTTGCCTCAATAAGATGTGGTGATAATCACCAATGCCTGCTCCCCACCAACTATGTTCTCTAAATTTGATTCACCCCATATCTCACATCTTTCAACTCCTTGGGTGGGGTGGGGGAGTGCTTGATGTTTGCAGTGAATAGGAGGAGGAGAGTGGAGAATACTCACAAACATCTGTGTGCTCATGCAATGTTAGATTTCATCATCTGCTCAGAGCTTTACAGCAGAGCCAATTTGCACTTTCCAAGTCAAGTGTGATATATGGGTCAACAATCATATAGATATCTTTCCTTTATTAGGAACACAATCATGTACCATCAGGATGGTACCAAAGCAATAGTCAGTCTCTGTATCCTAAGAACAGAAAATCCTTTCTGCAGTATCTTGTAAAATACACTGGGTTTTACAATGAAATATTCCATGAATGAAATATTCCATGAATCATGCACATGAAATACTACTGCTTTCTTGATCTGCTTATTGGACAATCGTATTTTAAGTGTATTTTTTTTCCTAAAAAAAGTTCAAAATATCTACTATAGAAACTCTTGGAAATGTGATTAAAATTAAGAGCCTATCAGTATTTCTTTTTTTGTGAGCCTTGATTTCAATGTCTTACTATAGTGCCTTTTAAAAATACACAAATATGAACCCTGAGGATGCAACACAAGCTGCTTTTGGTTTTTAATGTCTGAGAAACCTCTTGTTTCGGATGCTATTTTTCTCAAACTGGAAAGATTTTCTCATCTAGAAATGCATTTGATTTTACAGGCAATTGCTCCCATGTGTGATTTTCTTTTCTTTTTATTGAAATGTTTAAATAAACACTTTTGATAGAATTTTAATATGTATTTGCAAACAAACATCTGCATCTATTTAGAAATAATTCAATTGTGCTATAAGAAAATGCTTGTTATTTTTGTTTAATCATCATTTTTGAATAAAATTCTTTGCCCTATTAAGTTGTTTTGTGAGAGCTCCTTCCTTCCTTCCTTCCTTCCTTTCTTCCTTTCTTTCTTTCTTTCTTTCTTTCTTTCTTTCTTTCTTATAATCAGCTGTATTAAAAATAAGTGGAGATGCTTATTTCATCTGGTTATTTTTCCCTAGCCAGATTTTTTTTCAACCCCACAATTCAATAGGCCCTGTTGTTGTTGTTATTTTGCCTTCAAATCATTTCTGACTCATGGTGACCCTAAGGAGAACCTATTATGGGTTTTCTGGGGGTTGAGAGTGAATAGGCTTCCATGGCCAAGTGGGGAATTGAAGCCTGGTCTCCAGGGTTGTAGTCCAATACTCTAATCACAACACCATGCTGGATCTCAAGTACCTATTACCTATCTGTAAATAAAGATGATATGACTCAAAATGGGTTGATATTGCTGCTCTTATCATCCTATGGTAGAATTTGCTGCTTATGGTGCTACAATGTCTGATGTGATTCTGGGATGATGCTGAGATCTTAATAGTATGATGTGGAAAAATGGATACTTGATCGATCTTTTCCAGGGAAAAGACACACAAACTCTCATGGGTGATATCAATGTCAGCTTTGCTATATCCCCCACTATTTCTGGAGGGTTCCCCTGGCTCTCATTGGAAGCTGCTCAGAGTGGCAAGAGCTACAGTGGGTAAGGAGGATTGACCAAAACTGGCTATTAGGATCCCATACAACAAGTAAGCAAAAGTATAATTTATTCATTATAAAACAAATTCTGCTTTTAAGTGACTTTCATGAAGATGCTTTGCCTCCAAGAATCAAGAGATAGAATGCTTCTCGTAGGAGCCAGCATGATGTAGTAGTGTGGAGTTGGACTAGAAGAAACCTAGGAGACCAGGATTTGAAACCCTGCTCAGCAATGGAAACTACTGGGTGACCTTGGGGAAATCATACTGCTTCTGTCTCAAAAGAAGGCAATGGCAAACTCCCTCTGAACAAATCATGTCTAGCAAATGCCATGAGAGGTTTACCCTAGGGTTGCCATAAGTCAGAAATTACTTGAAGGCACACAACTACAACAGCAACAACAGCCTCAGCAGCAGAACAACAACAACAGAAAATTCTTCTTTCATGTCCTAAACATGCAATCCTACCATCTGTGGAATGGCTGGGACCATTCCAGGGGTGTATTCACACTGCATGATTATACAGCACACAGCTCAATTATAGAGCAGGGTGGAAACTTCAGCTGCTGCAGTTTATGAAATTCTAAGACTGTACTTGGGTCAGGTACTAGAGCATTCTGGCTGAGAATGCTAAATGCTCCTCCCTAAACTGCAGTTTCCAGGATCCCATAGAAGGCAACCATGGCAGTTAAAATTGAAATTAATAGTACTATAACAATGTAGTGTTGTTACCCTGTATGTTGGGGGTCCCAGCAGGGGCACCCAAATAACCAAACAACAACACAAGATGGGGAAATTAGACTCGAGCACTCTCTTAAGCTAACGAGAGGGAGGGTAACTTTAGCTAGGATCTTTTCCCCTATGTCTACGGCATCAGGTCAGAGAGCGTAGCCCGACAAGTTTAAAGTAACAAATAATATTTATTGAGGACAAACCACATGAAAGACATGACATACACTAGTTAACTGGAAATAGAAATAGAGAGTTTTCGGGGAAGTGAATAATACGACA
The DNA here is from genome assembly GCA_948474755.1 of Ctenosaura bakeri. Taxonomy (NCBI): domain Eukaryota; kingdom Metazoa; phylum Chordata; class Lepidosauria; order Squamata; family Iguanidae; genus Ctenosaura; species Ctenosaura bakeri. Next base: position 23,549 of record CAOLHI010002588.1, read on the forward strand.
CCTGTTCTCGTAGTCCTGGAGAGAAACGGAGGTTGCAGGGAAGAAAGCTCAGCGCAGCTCGCTGAGGGGACAACTTCGCTGGACAGAGCAGCAGCAAGGCTGGATGGGAGTCCAGGGTGATCCAAAGTGTTCTGAGTAGAGGACTTGGAAATGGGAGTTTTTATAGGGTGGATTTTACCTACAGGCCATGCCATGCTCGGTGAGAACAAAGAGAATTTGTAGCTGGACAAAGGCGTTGGAAAAGGTCAGGTTTTGCATGATGAGCTTAGCGCTGGATGACAATAGTATGATGCTAATGGCCCAACATAAAGGAATGGCTCGGCACTCGGCCGTGCGTCTTTGTATAGATTCGCGCTGAGCAAGGCCAGTTTGCAAGAAGGTTTTCTGTAAAGCATCGGAGAGGCTTAAGTTGCCTGCCTAAATGAGGTTTGGAATGTACAACCATTAATGGCCACGCCCAATATGTGCTTGTCCGGTGGACCTCCACAAACACTTGGAGTAGGGTGGCAGAGAAAGGTCAAGCAAAGGCCAAATTATTTGATATCAAAAGGATATCTAGTGCTCTCATCAGTCATATCATAACCGTAGTAACAGTGTGAATGGGCCCCAGTCTCACATATCTCCTCCCCACCACCTCTGAAGAAAGTTCCATATCTGACACTAGAACTCTAACATCAGAGAAGTGAGGGAGGGAAAGATTTGGAAATATAGTTTATGGAGAGCAATAGAGACGCTGGATCTGCAAGATCCAAATATTCCAGCCCTGAACTTTGCCCTTAACTGTACTAAAATTTAAACCACACCTAGAGCTGGGCAAAATTGACTTTTCACAATGGAAAGGAAAAAATATTTAAAAACAATAATAACAACAACAAGAGGATGCTTGGACATTCAACACCATCCATAGGATTGTCTTATCAATGTATTAATAGGGAGAAAATATGTAAGTTGGTGATGAAGTGTGGAAATGATCTGAGAATGAAGTGTACACAGAGACAGATTTAAATTCAGACATGTAGATATCAACAAATACCATCTGCTCACTAATAAAAACATATACATTTCCAGTCCTCCCACCCGATAATCCAGTTATTTCCAACGGGAATAATTTATAATTATTGTATAACTTTTCCTTGCATCTTACATCAGTCTAGAAAGGGCTGCTTCTAGGAGGTGAGAAGAAAGAAAGCATTAAATTAAATGTTCAGCCACCTCCCATCTCAAAACAGATGATTCCAGTAAAATTTCAGGATATCCCCAGTGAGGTATAAATAACCATTCCATAAAAATATAAAATAAAATAAAATAAAAATACAAGAAGCCATAAATTCAAATGTATATGTTTTTCCCCTCACTATAATGTATATGGTGCTCTCTCTATTTAATTTGTTTTGCATGAATGGACTTTCAACAATTGTCTTACTGTTAGTTTATCTGTACCTACCTTAGTTAAGATTTTCCATAAATATCCAAGATAGAATTCACTATTACACTCTTTCCCCCATTTCTATTCTGAAACAATCATGCTGAAGTCAGTACAAATTTCTTTCCTTTCCATCTAAGTCTAAAGAAGCCAGTTTGGTGCTGATGCAGTGTCTGGTATTTGTAGTGGACCTGATGAGAGTGAACAAATTGAGATTCAGTCCACATAAGGTTCCAGGGCACTCGAAAGGCAGATGAGGGATTAGATGTCCAGCCTGTCCTGTGTAGGTTATACTGCTGAAATTTCTGGTTCTGACCGTCTGGAAGACTGCACCTCTCCACATGAAACTACCTGAGTTTTGAGACTCAAACAAAAGCCTTTTTGTTGCTTCCACCTCCATCACAGGGATGTTTGGTGAAGACATAAGGAAGGGTCTTTTGTTGGCTGGTTCCAGGCTTTGGAATTCCCTCTTATGGGAGGCTAAGGTCCTTTCTGCAGGTTAGTAGATCCCAGTGGCGTCCCATAGGCATCCAGGTAGACCCTCTCCCTGGAGGCCAGCATGACAGGAACGCTCCCCTCTGCAACAGCTGTCTGTGGGAGTGGAAGAGGTGTGATGACCATGCTTCTTCCTTCCACAGCACAGTTGGGCACTGTCCCAGGCTTGTGCTGGGGCAGGAAGCATGGCCATTGTACTTCCTGACCCTCTGTAGCTCAGGCAAGTGTGCAAGGGCAGTGGGAGGGCTGCACAATGTTGGGGAATTGAGAGATTTTTAGTAATAAGTCTCCCAATCAGCAGACTATTTAGTAAATGAACAAATAGAAGCTGAACAGATTACCAGTCCCACTTCTATCATCTCCACCTCAGATACACTTAATCTAGCTCAAAATAAACACAAACAGTTTGGTTAAAATGTATGAAAAAGTTTACTCACAAAATCTTGTGCATACTCTACACAGGTTCAATTCTTGAAGAAAGTAAGAAGAAACTAAGCAGTCACATGCTTACAGAGAAGCATGCTTGCCAGAGGATCAGAGGCCACATGCTTGAAGGGAAGCCGAAGAACAAAAAGGGAAGAGGAAGAGAACATGCAAGGGGAAGTGGGTGTTGACCAAACAACAGGAAATTTACTCTAGGTAGTCCCCGCTATGCCCACAATATACATGCAAACTCACTAGCCAGTTAATTAAGCATGCAAAGGTTGCCACTCCCAACACACAATCACTGATCATTGACAAGTAAAACCCATCAAAGATATGCGGTGCAATCACACTGCCTGGAGACAGGAGAACAATGGGACATGGATGACATCGTGCATAAGTGTCGCCTAGGTTCCGTCTTTCTCCTGTCCCCATTGCGGAATGATGATGTCCTGAGGAAAAGCACTAAGGCACGCCCCCCTTTCCTCCTTCCACTTTTAGGAAAAGTTATTTTTATTTATACAGGGTTTGAGGACACTAAATGGTTCTGGATTTTTTGTTAATGGGGGTGCAGCATTTTTCATCTTACAAGTTATATTTTTAATGCCTTGAAACTTTTTTTTTTAAAAAAATAGTACTGATTTAATTTTATTTTAGTTTTTTACTAGTATGATTGATTTTAGCTGCATTCCACTTTAGTCTATGTTGTAAACTGCCTTGGGCCCACGATGGGAGAAAGACAGGAAATAAATTAATTTATTAACGATCCCATGTCAGGTGGCATAATCACTGAGAAGGAAGTAGTGCTTTAGGGAAAGTTGTTGATTGCAGACTGACGCATCTTTTTCCTGAAGAAGATCGGAACGAGTTATTTTGTCAACTATAGTGGGACAGCAACTGGTACTTTCTGTGTTAAGGAGAATGGCACCCTGAAAATGCACCAGAGCTATTTTCTTTAAGAACAAAGATCAGTGAAGTGCAAGCCCACAGGCCGCATGTGACCCAAGGACCATTTTTGTGCCCCCAGGACCCACAAGGGTCAAAAGATTTTGTCCCAAATGCATTCTGGAGGATGTGGAGGCATTTTGCTGTGTTGTTGCCACCTTGCGGCCATTTTAGGCTCTTCTTAAAAAGAGGAGGTTAAACAAGGTCTCTTAAAATGCCCCTCTCTCCCAAAACATTACAAAAATATCCCTATGCCTTTAGAGAGGGTTTGGAGACATTCTGGGGCAAAAGAAAGTCTTTATTTCACAGCAGAGTACAATAAGTTTCCCTGCAATTGGGAGTCACATTTGAGGCTTTTATGGGCTTTTATGGGCCTTTTAAAAAAAAGGCCCAAACAGTTCTTTAAAATTGAGTTGCCCTGCCATTCAGAAGAGAAGGAGGAATCTCAAGGCAAGAGCACTGCCATGAAAAGTGTGTGTATTATGGTTGTTAGCTTTCAGGGCTTCACCTCTCTTCTCTAGTCTTCAGGGTAAAGGGGAAGAATTTTAGGTCAAGACAGCTGCCTAAAGAAGTAAATGTGTGTGTACATATATCTATATATTATCTCCATCTGGTGCTTTATTTTGAATGATATGCTTTGTGCAGCTGTGGTTGATCTTAATGTATTGTGCTTAATGAACCACCAGCGGCTGTCCTTGTAACACAGAGCTTTCCAAACTTTTCATGTTGATGACACACTTTTTAGACATGCATCATTTCATGACACAGTAATTCAGTTTTACTAGCAAACTGGAGATTAAATTAACCCCTTATAAGAGATGCAGACAAATACATAAATTGTAATAACCAAATGTATGGGGACACAACATATCTCATGAAAATCTTTCATATATTTTTACAAAATATATGATTTATATAACATACATTTCCAAGATTGTAGGTGACACACCCACACACTTCAGGCGGCACACTAGTGTGTCGCAGCACACCATTTAGAAAGCCCTGCTGTAACATCACCTTTGTAGGATCATCAGGGTCTACCTCATGCGAAATCACATGGGGTGGTCTCTCGGGCTCAAGTTTTGGCCTTGAAATCTCAGGGCCTTTGATAGTTCTAACCTGGTGACCCTATACCTGAGAAAGAAGAAAAATGGCCAATAGCAGCACCCTGAATTTTTTTCAGTGCATTCTATTGACCATTTGGAGGTGAAAACATTTCAGCTTTTATGGGACTCTCTGCAACATATCCACAACCTTTGTGAAACTACTCAAAGGTTCAGTGACCCTTGGGAATTTGCAGGTGGATCAAGTGTCACACCTTCCCCATCTTTGATCATCCCTGAAATGTGAGAGAGGTTGCTGTTGTTGTTTGCCGCTCTTCTTCTCTTGATTTTTGATATCTGCCCCATTCACTTGTCCACTATTGTCAATGGAGAATCAAAGGCCTGGAAAACTCTGTGAGAGTAGATAGGAGCAGAATGGTAAAGTCAATTAGAAGAAGAGAAGACAGGAGACTAGGGGAAAAAAAGAATGAAGCTGGGGGAGATGTGGATAGCGAAAGGCAGGGATGAGGGAAATGGCTTTAAAAAAAGCAGTTACAATTACAGCTACATGTCTCAAAGCAGTTAAATCATCAGTTAAACAGTTCCTTACTTTCTTATTTTTCATCATATGAATAAGTAGGCACTTTCGGTTATCCTTAAAAATTCTGAATACTACATACTATTGTTTGCTTCATTGACAAAGCTTGGTATATTTAAACATTGATGCATTACCATCAACATTAATGCAAACATGTATTACCTTCAACATTAATAACTGAAATGTTTATTTAGTTGGGTTTGTTGTTATGTGTCTTCAAGTCATTTCCAACTTATGGTCACCCCCAAGCAAACATATCATGGAGATTTCTTGGTAAGATTTGTTCAGAGGGCTCTTGCTTTTGCCTTCCTCTGTGGCTGAGGGAGTGCAGCTTGCCCAAGATCAGCCAAGGGTTTCCCATGGCTTAGCAGGGATTTGAACCCTGGTCTCTAGGATTTCATTTGAATGCTCAAAGCATTATTACATCATGCCAGCCCTCATTAGTTGGGATATCATTGACTTATTCTTGGAAAGGTTAACTTGGGGACACACAATGGGATTACAGAAAATGACATGAAATTTGTCATTGTTGATCCTAGGGATACACTTTGTTATTGGTTCCTATAAAAGAACTCTTTTTGTCCTTTTAAAGTTGCCTTTCTCCAACTTAGATTTCCCCCCAAAATACTGCAAAACCCATAATGTAACTGATGCCCAGGAAGACATCTTGTTATCTTGTTTACTGTGGGTCCCGTGAGGGACACCTAAATGTGCTCACAATTAAACAAGTTGGGGAAATTAGTCACAGAGCACAAGCTAGCAATGCGAGAGGCAGGGCAACACAGTGAAATCTTTTACCCAATGTCTACAGGGTCAGCCGAGCCAAGAAGCAAACTGGAGTTTAAGAATAATTGTGATCTTTATTAGAATACAGACAAACAGTGTATGCAGCACATTCACACAGATAACTATAGAAAATAAAGGTTGGAGTGGGATAGAGGGAATTTTCAAGAGGAATTGTTGGTTTGGGCAATACTACACCTGTCCTGAAGCCCGGACAGTCTGAAGATTGAGTTCGTTGGTATAGAGTCTCAGTACGTGGAACTGAGGGGACAGCTCGCTAAACAAAGCAGCAGCAAGGCGGAATGGAAGTCCAGAGCAATCTGATGAAGGTCTCAGAATCAGGGGTTTTTATAGGGAGGAATGGAGCTACAGGCTATTCCGTACTTGGGGAAAAACAATGAGTTTAGGGCTGGAGACAAAGTCTCCGAAGGTCAGAATTTAACATGATTAAGTTAGGTCCAAATTGACAAGAGAGGAGCCAGTATGCAGATGCGCAGTGCTTGACAATTGAGTATCCAACTTGTCAAGTTGCCTGCTTGGGGCAGGGAGTTCCTTGAAAGCAGCGTGCATACATAATAAGGGTACTTGCCTTTGAGGTCTCCTAAAGCGACAAGACAGCTATTTCTGGCTTTCTTGTATTGTGTGGAATATTGCAGCAATTATGGGCTGAGCCTGACTACAGGCTTGTCCGGGGGACCTCGCAAACACGTGGAGATAGTAGAAGAGAGCCAAATTATTGATATCAGAATGATATCTGAGGTCACCCCAAGCGTGGCTTAGGAACTGCAGTAACAATCTGGTTGGCAAAAGCTGTCCTAAAGCATGGGACCTTTTCTTATAACTTTTAAAATGAAGCTTCACTTCTCTCTTCTTTATGTCTAAATGTACACTTCATTCACTCTTGAAATAACTTGTTTGTACAAGGCTAATAACATAAACTACTTTCTAGGCTGATTGCCACTTACAGAACGGGTGAAAATACTCTGAAGTTAAAAAACCTAGACTGAAATGCCATTTCACAGACAGAGTCATAAACAGTCTCTGAAACAATTATCATAGCTCTGCTGAAGTAATGCAATATATTGGAAATGCTGAAATGCTACTAAATATTGAAATGCATGAAAATACTCTGTATGAGAGGTATATGTATGAAATTCCTCGGCAAATGAAATGTAAAATGTATGATGTTCATGCACTATAGTATTGTGTAACTTGATGTTCCTTGCCACTGAATGTACTGTAAGCACTATGTGCAATTGTTATCACTCCTTACACACAGGCTCCCAAAATTGGCAAGAAATATCAATTACATATAGAAACTGGAGACTTATGAATAGTATATATGCAGTAATCAGGACATTGCCTGTATGGCTGGGCTAGATCAGGATGGCCTCAGCATGACCAGGTCATAAGGTCAAGAATAATTAGGTGGAAAAGCCCGGTATTATTGGGTTTCCAATAATCCTATCAATGACCCAACATCCAAATACAATAATAAACAAAACTGCCCAGGTGTGGTAGGCAAGCACTCCTGCTGTGCACATTTCCTACAGAGACCATCCACATTCATATTACCTGACCAAGTCATTAAGAGGCTTTCAGGACTCCCAATGATGTTTTATCACTGAAAGTAAGACAATCAGTCCATTCTGGATCCTTTTGTTTACTCTGCTAGAGAGCCATTAACGCTCACTCCTTCAGGGTATGAAAAATGGTGTGTAAACCCTATCTACGAACCCAGCAATTTGCTAGTGCTCTGGGCATCAGACTGCACCCCAGATCCCCATTCCTCCATGCTGCCCTCAAATTCTTCTTTGAGCCACTCCTCTTTGATCCTCTGCTCTAAGATTGGTAAATATTACCCTCTATACCCAAAATCTCTTTCTGTCCAATTTTTTTTACTAATCTCTTCAATAGCCTTGTATGATTTCTGAGACTGCTTGTGTATGAGTCTGTCAATTTCCAATAAAAGCACCCTGTTTAGACGTTAGTCCTAGAGTTAGTGCTGGTATACACAGGTGAAAAGATCCTGCTCTTACTGTCCTCTCACAGGCCTCCTTTGAGCAGTAATTCCCCCAATTGCTAAAGAGATGCTGGCTGTGCTGGTGGACCTCAAGATCCCCCATCTTTTGGGGTAACACTTTATAAGTATGAGGAATATTCTTCATACAAAACAATATGCCTAGATTGTGTACTGTTTATGAAAGATAATATGCCTAGACTGGAAATGTTTATACATTATGAATCTTCATAAAGGGTGTGGCCTAAGTTCTGTTTTAGTCCTGACTAGAATAGAACCATTGACTCCACTGGATTTATCCTCATTTTGGCTCACCATTCAACAATTGATTAAATGGGTCTATTCTATTTGAGCCTAATGAATAGGATGTCAGCCCATTTAACTAATTGCTAATTGCTTACTTAATAAATAAATATATAAAAACGGTGTGTTTATTTTTGTGTCATATAAAGTGACCTCTCCTTACCTATGGTTTTCGGATGTGCAAATGTGAGCAACTATGACTGTGTCATGTCTTATACCTAAAACGGCAGCAATGTGCATGCACATGTGCTGAAGTGTCCGTGTGCATGTCACCACCTTAGTATTATGGGAAGTGAGCATTTGTGTTTTTTCTTTTACATGAGGGCTCCTGGAATGCAACTTCTGCAGGGACAAAGGGTGCATTGTACATTTTCTGACAGGATATTCTTAAGGGGAACATTGATGCTGGTCTGACTGCTAGACAATATTGTTATTTACAACCTTGGGAGCTCAGGTAACCAAAATTCTAGCTACATACAAATTGACAAGCATAAGGCAGAATACATTCAAAACCTCTGCAAAGAGATGGGGCAGGGGATCATGCCTGTTTTGATGAGGAAAATAGATGGGGCAGCTAAACAGCTTTAGTTGTTATTTCTTCTCCTCCTTCTCCCCCACCATCAGATGTAGTCTGTTGTCAACAAAAGCTTATGTTGAAATAAATTAGTTCATCTTAAAGGTGCAAGAAGACTTCCATTTCCTTACATTTTTGCCCTATTCTGATTGCTCATAGTTCTGTCCCCAAGCCGACAAGTAACAACTTGTAATTAACATAGTTCTTTTATCTGGCTATTTTGGGGGGTAACCAGGTTGTAATAAAGCCGCATGTCAAAAACAATTAAAGGGATAAGACCACAGTTACTTTACTGGTATTAGCAAGTAATGCCTTTGAGTTATTTCAAATCTTACTTTTATAGGCATTTTCACAGGAATTTTTCATGTTTTATCCATTATCAATACAAACGATTTCCTCCCCTGCATGAAATAGCAGAAAGGAATGGAAAAGTAACCAGTAATGCAACAAATAAGAATTTACTTGGTTTCATCATTGTAATGAATAACGGTAATTGGTTACTTTTTTTAGACATTGAAAGAAGTAACTTTACAAAATTACTTTGCCTTACATCCAGCTTTTCTCAAAAGTAATGATTTACTGAACATAATATAATGTCGAACAGGGACATTTTCTCAAGTGATTTTTTTAATTTTTTTATTATGGTAGCCTTTATGGGAGAAATTACCTTTAAAATCATACCATTAATTATTCCTTCGGCTGTTTTATGTTGTCTCATTAGAAAGAGAAGAGTGTTTTGGAAGTAATTCTGTGCTTCTTTGGTTTGTGAGTTGGGTATTCCCATCTGTGTGAGAGTGAATTACTTTCATATTACCATAGTGAGCCTGAAGTTTCCATGCATAACATTTGATGTCCATTATCTTACATTGTGTAGACTTCTTGAACTTTTGTAGGACTAGTAAAGTTCTTTTGGGAGAGTATCATTGTTTCAAAAATCCCATTATGCTTCTTCAATATAGCTTGCTTCCCTCCTCATAAACAAAAACCTCCTTAAGCCCTCTAGCTTTATTTACACATATCAAATTATCAGTCTATACGGGCTGAAATATACTGCTGAGACATGTATATACATGTTTATCCAATGACAATCTGCCAGCTGGTTATCAGGAGCTTTTAATAATGTAGCATAGTCTAGCCCCAAAAGGAAATTTAATACAACCCAGCTGAATATTTCTTACAGCCTATTGCATCTGGCACATTGGGATTTTTTTTTTTTAACTCCTCAAGGGAATGGGGCTTTAGAATGAACTTCTTGCTACATACTATAGAAAAAACGCTCACTATTGAAGAGTGAGGAAACATTTTGTGTTCAAAGGATTTATTAATGGCAAACATCTCTCAGCGTTATGAAAACCTGAGGATTTATGAGGTCCATTTGTTAAGTGTGGTTGAAAATGAATACCATATGTTTATCTGAAGTTGGCCTGGAAGCTTTTCTCTTTTCCTTCCAAGGTTGAACTAGGTTACTTACAGCAGGCTGATAAAAACAAAACTCTATACGGAAACATTTGCCAGAGTCCTCTAGTTGCTCATTAACCCAGGGACATCATTATGGATTTCAGCTGTGGGACAACGCAAGGCTAGGAGCAGATCTAAAGGGATATTCTTAGATATTTCCAAAGGGCTACAAAGCTGTGTATTTTAAGAACATTTATTGTGGCCATTTTTCATGTCTCAAATTAAATGCCACAATTTCAGAGCAGAGGGAATTGCATCTTCAGCATGAACATTATATACTTTGATCCATGCAATGTTTTATACTCTTGTATTGAGTACTGAGAGCCAGCATAGTGTAATGGGTGCAGGGTTTGCATCCCTGCTCATCCATGGAAACCTACTGGGTGGCCTTGGGCAAGTCACACTTTCTCAGTCTCACAGGAAGGCAGGGGTAAATCCCCTCTGAAGAAATTCTACTAAGAAAAACCCATAAGTTTGCCTTGGGGTCAACATAAGTCTGAAATGATTTGATGGCACAAAACAACAACAACGACCATAACAACAACAGCAGCAGCAGAGTATTTCTTGCCTAAGAAAACCCTGTGAAATTCATAGAGTCACCATAAGACAACAGGTGACTTGAAGACACATGTATACACACATGTAGTGGCAGTGTATCAATGCAAAATAAAGGTATTCATGAGAAATAGTCACATATGAGTGGAAGCACAAGGGTAGTGAGGATGTGGGTTGGACGAAGACAGTCTCAAATCTATTTGTGTCCCGGCCATCTCGTTGTGGGATGCATTGCATATGCTACACAATATGACTTCAGGACATTGTCCATCTCATCCTCAGCTATGCATTTATTTGGGAACTAGGGCAAAGCTATGCAGATCTTGTTCTCTTGCTATAAAGTACAAGCTGTCTCAATATTTTTGTCTCCTTATACTCTGAGCCAACAAGACAGCTGTTTTCTTCTCTATAATAAAGTAGCAGATGCATATTAAAACTCTGATATCTGGCTGCTATCCAGAAGAATAGGAAAGTGTACACCTGTCAACTCTTGGCAAGCAACATTAGCTTTTCTTATTTTAAATTACTAAGTTTGTTTCCACAGAATTCTTTCCCCAATAAATAAACCCCTGGCTTCGTTTCTCTTTCTTTCCATCACTCCTCAGAAGCCTTAGATCTTTTTCTCCCTTGAGGCACAGAAGAATTAAGCGATTTTTACTACTGCTTCTCATAAATAGCTTACTTCTAGAGAAGATCGGTTTTCATGCTAGCCTTGCTTTATCACTGCTTTTCTTTGGGAACATTTTCCCACTGTGAGTGTTTTGCATCTGTAAGCATTTGTTCCATAAACTCCCCTGCTTTCCTACAGGCAATCCAGCCCTCCCTTCCCCCTTTACAATATGGTTCACTTAGCAATCAGTTTACCAAATAACATTCAGGTCCTACTCTGCCCCCTTCTTCAGGTATTAATGCGTACTGTACAGATAATATTTTTCATCTTGTTTTAATAAAAAAAGATAACTGATTATCCTTCCCTCGCTTAATCTTTTTTTTTCCTTTTTTCTTTTTAAAGAAGAAGTTGAAATGCATTGACAAAACTGAAAATGTGCTTTCCTGCTACAGATTTCATATGGGTATTCCATTCCAAGTGCATGAAATGTGAAGAGGTAAAGGTGAAATTTTATCCTTGTTTCCTGTTGCTCATGCAATCTGAATGAAGTACAGTACTGTGGTCTGCTAGCAGTGTGAGCTTGCCAAGAGCATGACACCAAAGGGGAACTTGAGGACAGAATTACAGCCCTAACTTTGCATTTCTTGGCTCACAACCAGATTATTAATACTATGTAAATAAAGCCTTTATCCATTGCGTTGAAGGGTAAAGGGTTGGACAAAAGGAGACAGTTTAAAGCATTTTCTTTACCAGCTGACACAATCCATTTCCTCTTTTCTCCTTGTATCACAACCCTCCTGAGGTCCAAAGCACTAATTGGGAATTCCACTGAAATAAACCTCCTAACAAGGATAACAATTGGAAATGATCTGTCACTTAAAGGAAGGCAGCCCAAGTGAACATGAATCACTATCCAGTTGAAGCCAGCCAGAATAAAGCTGTTGAACTGGAGTTCCTCACAATCTTGGACATTCCCACAGCAGCATTGGCAATATTTTCCATCAAGGTGCTAGATATTTTCCATTAGTACGAACCAGGGTTATAAAAGATTTCATCTGCTCAGTTTCTAGGACATTATGTTCTTCTGAGTACCATTTAAATGACAAAAATATGTATGTTCCACGAAGTCCTTACATTGGAGACAGATTTTTCTTGGTATTAAACAGACCGCTTTTCAAAAACTCTGGACCATTGTGAAAGGGAGATACTCTGACAATGGAAGAGCCTCTGATCATTTAAATTGTCTGAATCTTATTATAAAAATTGTAAGACATAAAGATGGAAATATTAATGGTAATTTTCATAACTTGTTCTTCAATAGATTGCCAGTGTTACACCCTAAACACATAAATTATTTCAGCTGTGTGAGAATGCAGGTCATATTGACATACACAATCGAAAATTTAGATTATTTCATTTGTGTAGACCTGCATTTTCAAAGCAACTTTTGTAGTTAGAAAATATATGAATGGGATGAGTCCTAGCAGAAGAACATTGCTGTGTTGTCCATTTATTTTAGCTTTCTGTGTCAAACGATTCTATGGAAGTTATCTATATGCATACATATCTGGAACCATTTGTGCTAACACAATATAGAGAGGCTAGGCTCTTCTGTTGGGTTAATGGAACTACAACTTTATCTATACTAATATATATAAAAAAGTTTTGAATGTGTGTTTGTCTCCAGAACAGATCAAAGACCAGCATACCTAATCAACTGAAAGCTAGTGTGGCTCCTAAGGGAACTTGGGTGCTGCTCATCCCAGGAATATTTCATTTTTCAAATGGATTGATGAATTTTAGTAAATTAAAAGTTGTGCATAACTTGTAGTACCACTCTTAGGCATTAAGTGTCTGCAGCCTTTCCTAGCAATCAGACTGAAGGTATGCCTGACAATTTATTTCTTCATAGGGCTTCAAAACTAAAAGTTCTGCTTTCCTTTGCAGGGCCCAGAACTCTACATGTAGGTGAAGTGATGGAAGTGGTGGACAGGGTGGCTAGGGGCTGCAGGGAGTTGTGGGCCAAAACCCTAACTTTTCCTGGACTTGACCTATAAGGAGGCTGGCAACAAAAATGCCCCACCCTAACATGCTGCAGAATTGAGGGAAGGAGTAGATATGCCAATATGTTGTCTGAATAGATATTTCATATTTTGACATGTTTCATAGGCTTCTAACCATGGATAGGTGAATTCTGGGTTCTCAACAAGTTGAAAATATGCTTCAGGAATTCCTAAATTTCCTGTCCCAAATTCCCTGTAAAAGTTATGAGAATGAACAACTCCCCTTAAAAAAGAAAAGAAAACAGTCTAGGCAGAACACTGTGTAAAACAGAAGTTGGTGAAACCACATAGAATACGTAGGAAATTGTGGAAATAATGTTGCTTATGTAGAGTAAACCAGATCATGTCTGATCATGGAAGCTAAGCAGTTAGTACTTGGATGGGAGACTCCCAATGAATACTAGGTACTGTAGGCTGTATTTCAGAGGAAAAACCACCTCTGAGTATTCTTCGCCTAAGAAAATCCTATAAAATTCATGGGATCATCATATGCTGACAGGCAACTTAAAGGCACATACACATATCAGTGGCTGAGTTGTGGAGTCTTCATTTCATTGCATATTAAGACCACTACATAATAGAAACACTAAAGGCAAAGTACTTTATGATGCCACAGGATACTTTACTTCTGAAATTGAATTCTTCCTAAACATATGCATCCTGGAGGAGGAGTATGGTAGATGTGAAATTGAGGTGTGGTGTTGGAGAGGGCTATATTCTCAGAAGGAACATTGTAGTTCTGGCAGTCCCAACTTCATGCAAAACAAAAAATGCACAAATCTCACACTTTTAGCCTGTTTAGCAGGTTTTGACATCTCTGGAGGGAAGGGCAACACAGTGATTAATCCCCTTGTTTCTCACTTGCAAAATTTGTGTGACATGCAGTGGATCGAAAGAAGGGAGCACATTAAGAACAGGGGAATACAATTGGTGAAGGGGGAATTGCAGTGCAGGCAATTCCCATTCCACTTAAAACAAAACCCACACAGATCTAGATTATTCAGTATACTGTTGATAGGCCTCTTCCTACTGGGGGACAGGAGAGACCTGCTAAGGTGCAGTTTTCTTTAATGCAGTTGGAAAATGAAAGAGTCTCTTTATTTCCTCTGAGTCCATGTTAAAAAAAAACCCTGTATAGATATTGATTTATGTTCCACTACACAGTTATAGTGCTGTAATTTCCACTTTAACTGCCATGGTTCTATTCTATGGAATCCTGGGATTTGCAGTTTTGGGAGGGGCACTTAAAATTCTCAGCCAGAAAGGTCTAGGGCCTTACAAACTACAAAACCCAAGATTATATAGGATGGAACCATGATCATTAAAGTGGAATCATATTTTTAACTTATTTGTGCAGTATGAAAGGGTCAAAAGTGTACCTACATGCTTCTGAATGTGCATGGAGTAGAGAAATGCAGGAGAGAGTAAAACCAAACAATTTCAGGGGTTTACATTGATGCACGGTGTGTGTGTGAATTTTTAAAATTAGGAATCATAAAACAATGAACAAGAGATGCTACCATGCCAAGGTACTCCCTTTGTTACCTAAAGGGTGCTGGGAGATAAGTTCCATGATATCAAGAGGACTATGTGATCCCCACCTCACTCTAAAAATATTGTAAACACCATGCTTCCCATTATCGTGCACACCTATTGCCTCCTAATCAGCATCTTCTGAATTTGCCTGCCTCTTTCATTTCCCCAAAAGAGACAGAGATGCTTCCGGGAAGATACAAAGCTACACAAATAACTGTGGTATATGATGGCCAGATTTTTCTTGAAATGCTGTCTAAGAATTATGGTAGCTTGAATATCTTTTGATGCTGCTCTCTGAGCACCTGTTTTTGCTCATCATCCTGTACTTATAAGCATGAAAGTGTATGTGTGTATGTGTGTGTGTGCAGAGATAGGTAGACAGATAGGCAAGTAGGTTGATGTATATGTATATGGGATAGCTAGATAGATGGGTGAAATTGTGTGTGTTGTTATTTTATGTGCATTCAGTGTGAGCCTGCCTACTTTCTCTGGTCCTGCCCATGGTTGCAAAGTGGATTCTAACTGATCATAATAAGTGTATGAAAAAGGGTAATGTGCAATTATTTTTTTACTCACATTATGCAATGACTATAGTGATATCTAAAATGGCTGCCATTTAGACTTCTGTACTTTTCTTATCATTGTCAAGAATTGCGTCCCTATTTACAATCACTTCTGTGACATTTTGGATCTCATCATCTTGATCACTCTCATTGCAGCCTCAGTTTGTGAACTATTATCCGCATCCATATGAATTGGCTGAGGGCAGAAAGGAGTAAAAGAAAAAGGAAAAAAATCCCATTAAAAGAATCTTTGCACCACTTATGAGGGACTGGATAATTTTCCTTGCTATCCACTATAGAAACTTTGGTCTAAATCCAATTTATCATTAGCTAAGAGACCTGGCTGATGCAGATGTGCTGGATTATACCTTTCCACTACTTCCTGCACTACTTTTGCAACTGCTTTGTATGACCACTAGCAAACAAGAAGGTAGGCAAGAATTTGTTCAACTGGATGCATAATTTTGTACACAATTGGTTATGTCACTATCTTGTACAATCTCCTCTGCAACAATAATGATAATTTTAAAAAGCTATTGAATGTCTTCCTGATGTTAACTCTGAAAATGAGCAATCACTACTGCAATAAGTCTGTTAGAGCAAGCAGAGGAGGATGATGATGATGATGATGATGATAATAGCGTTTATTTATAATGTCTTTTATACCAAAGGGTGGAACAACGACATATAAAATCAAAAACATTAAAAGACAAAGACATTAAAACAAAAAGCACAACAATACATGGCATGAAATCCCCAACACCCCACCAGCTGGTACTCATCTCAGCACCTTAAGCACATCTCAATGACTTACGATGGAGAGCCAAAGAGGAAGGTCTTCAACTGTTTACGAAAATGAGTGCGATCCTCCTTCAGCCAGAGGTCCAAAGGAAGACGGTTCCACAAATGCAGAGCCAGATTTTGAAAGGCTCTCAGCCTTGACAGAACTGCATGCATTGGTGGGACAGAGAATAATCCTTTGCCTGCAGACTTCAAATTCTTGGATGGAATGTACCAAACAAGCTGAGCTGCAAGATAGTGAGGGAGGTTAAAGCACAACGATTTAAATACCAGGAACAAAAGTTTGAAACAGGCCCAGGCCCAAACTGGTAGCCAGTGAAGGGATCTACGGGGAGAAGAAACAGGTGAATATTTGGGCAGGTTTAAAACAACCCAGACAGTATTGTTCTGAATTAAAACCAAAGGAAGAAGGGAACAGGAAGGCAACCCTGCCAGTAAGCTGTTACAAAAATCCAGGCATGAGATGACCAAGGCCTAGACAAGTAGATGGGCAGTGTTAACAGTCAGAAACCTCCGGATCCTGTGGATGTTCAAAAGATGGAAGTTGCATGCCTTTGCTGTAGCCCTGATAAAGGGGCATAGAGATAGGCAGTCATCCAGTAGGACTCCAAGGTTCCTGGCAACTGAGACGGGAGCCACTGTGCAATCCTGTAAATCCAGTGGGGAACATGAGAGAGGGACTGCTGGAGGGTCAGGATGAAACACCAAGATCTCTGTTTTGTCCATGTTCAGCTTAAGATGGTGAGTGGTCATCCATGAGGAAACATGCAACAGACAGTCTGTCACTGACTTCCACACAGTAGCATCAATTGATTTGAAACTGAAAAATCTGAGTGTCATCTCCATAAATATGATACTGAAAATCCAATTCAGAAATTAGAAATTCAAGGGGGAGTGTAGACAATGAAAAAAGAAGAGGGCTCAAGATTGATCCTTGTGGCACCCCTACCCTTACTGGGAAAGCTTTTGATGTGAGTCCCTGAAATGAAACAGAAAAGGAATGATCACACAAGAAGGATTTAAACCAGGACAAAGCATTCTCTATTATTCCTAGTGATGCCAGCTGTAATAGTAAGATCTGATGGTTCAAAGTGTCAAAGGCTTCAGAAAGATCCAACAGGATCAACACAGAAGTTAATCACCACACCTTTGCCACTAGAATATTGTTCACTACATGATTCAAAGCTGTTTCGGTGGAATGACCTGTATAGAACCCTGATTGAAATGGGTCAAAAAAAACATGTATAGTCAGGTATGGCATCAACTGGGAAAGGGCAGCTCTCTCCAAAATTTTTGAAAGAAATGAGAGAAGAGACACAGGGTGATAGTTAGAAGAAAGTGAAGGATCTAGAGAAGGTTTCTTTAATAGAAGATGTAAAACAGCATGCTTAAAGCAGCCTGGGAAGGTACCACTTAAGAGAGCAGTTCAACAACTGAGTTATATAAGGCAGAAACAAAGGCAGAAGAATTGAGTAAAGGAAGGAAAGGATAGGGTCAGAATGGCAGGAGGTGAGGAAGAAGATCTCACAATCTGGCTTATGATTGCCTCTGTAACGGGGAAAAGTGAAACTCTGCTCAGGCTGGTGAAGACATGGCCTGAGCCAAAGGCTGTGGTAGATCAACTGATGGCAATGGAGGTGGAGATCCATCCAGCAAAAATGAATCAGCAATTGTTGTCACCGTCTGATCAAAGAAAGAGGCCAAGTCACCTGCAGAAAGATCCTGAGATGGGGAACCCTCATAACAACTAGCTGCTTGACTCAGTAGGGTATTAAAGGTGGCAAATAAATGACAAGACATATGGGCTTGAGCTTGAATCTTCTCCCACAAGTAAGATTGTTGAGGTTCATCAACATGAAAGTGATAAGTTGTACAAGCCCTCCTCAGTCTTTGATGCAATTTGTCTGATGGGTTTTGTCTCTGCCTCCTTTCCAGCTGGCGGACAATAATTCATTCATGTGTGACTGGGTTAGTTCTTGATGGTGCCACAACCTCTACGGCAGTTTTAAATGCGCTGTTAAATCAGTAGGCCAGGATAGGAAAGAGGCCAGAATTTGTTACAATGTCATTCATTGTTGCATGTTTTAATATCTGGTGAGGAACATGAGGTACATGTGAAGCTAACAGACTACCCTGAAGGAAGACCCCCCTCTTTTTCAGACCTTAGACCATATGGTGAAAAAAGAAGAGACATAAGTATGTTGCAGTTACTGAAGCCACAAGATTTTAAAAAGAATTCGTATGTGTAATGATTCCAGTATTCCCAACGTATCAGAGATCCTCTTTCAAGCCAGTTCTGAATGGAAATTTTTCATTGCTTGTGGTGTGAATGATTTCAAGGTTCTGGACCTCCATTACATTTCAGTTCCTGGTATTATACTGCAGAGGAATGTCCACCACAAACTGCATTTTATGTGAAAAATAATACATTCTAATTATGGCCCTTTCTGCACGAGGCGAGTGAATCGCTCTGTACCGTTACTTACCAGCTCTTCTTAGGTCTGAAGTAATGCAGACTTCCCCTTGAGCCCTTCCACAGGGCTCCTCCACTAGTGCAGGGCGAACTGGAGCAGTACGATGTCTGTAGATCTGCACTGCTCCAGCTCAAAATGGCGGCTTCCTGTGGCTTCCAGCTCAAAATGGCAGCTTCTGGTGTCTTCATGGGAGTGGACCAACCACTGATGCTCACCATGCCCATAGCTGGCCCTCCACGGATCGCAGGCTCGCATTGGTGCAAGCCTGTGCATCTGCACAGGTAAGTAGGAATGCAATGGCATGTTCCAGAAAATGTAAAGACCTGATTTTTCTGGTCTTTACTTAGCACGCTGGAGGACCACTTGTGGGGGGGTTGGATCGGACCAAGGTGCAGAACTAAGTTAAGTAGTCCGCACCTAGTCTGATCCAAGGTGCAGACGGACCTCCGTGCCAGGATGCCTTGGCCTGTTTTAACTGCCTCGTGTGGAAAGGGCCAATATTTCTGTTAATAAACAACTGGAGATGTACATAAATATGAATCTGTATTTGCATTTGCTTATTATCTTTTTTCTACAAATAAGGTTCATGTCATAGAAATGGGAGGAAATTTTAGCATGACTTTTTGTAAATATGGAAACAGATACTGTATCCTATGGGAAAGAGCAATTTGCCCCAGTGTATATGCGAAGGCCATTTCCGCACTAGACACAATTAGCGCATTGTAGTGCGCTATGGCATTGCCATTTGCACGATACTGTCAGGGGGAAAACACAGTGAGAAGCCTTCCAGACCCTAACATGGTATGATGATGTCACTTTTAGTTTTAGTTATGTAAGAAGGCAATTCTGGACCTTCAATTCAAGAAAGCAATACAGTCAAGTTTAACCTGAATCAGTTTCCACATTTAATGAGTTCCTGAAATCTGCCTACGTTTATGTTGGCTTAAAAAGGGGAAAGAAAAAAAAAGTGTGTGTGAGAGAGAGAGAACTTATATGGTTGAGCTTTAAATGGAACATGGTTACCAACAGGCCTGGTTACCACCCTGCTTCTTTTCCAGGTTATTTTTCTGGAAACAAAATGACAATCCATACATTTTTCACTGGAGAAGGAAGGCTAATTCAGCCTAGATCTGTGAAACTCGGAGACAGCTTGGGGAATGCAGAGGATTTAACTTGATTCTCTCATAGGCTCTAAAGCTTTCTTTGTAAGGCACAGTCTGTTTTGACGGAAGACCGAATCAATACAATGACATTTGAGCATGTAAACCGTGCAGCTAGAATTCTCCTCTCTTTCCGAGCGTATGTGTGTTCACATTAAAATCAGAGGCAAATATGAAAACATTTTTAAAGGGCGGAGGGTGTAATATGAGCAATGGCCAATCAGAGTTGCTTGTGCAGCTCTGTCATATTCTGCAGAACAAACAGCTATTAAAAATCCAAGCACACAAAGCATTTATGGAGCTTAGTACTGACAAGCAGTGTCAACACCCTATAGTTAACAAAGGGTGGTATAATTTATAAAGAATGTACTGTGTGGTTTAGTTCCAACGTGGAGGAAGAGGAGGGGGGAAAGAACCAATTGTTAGTTTAGGAGTCTCAAAAGCACCTCTTATCTCCAGATGTAAACATCTTATCTCCATAATTCCCCCCCCCATTTCCTCTGCGTTTTCTTTCTTTGAAACAAAAGACTTCTGTTGTTTTGTCTTCAGTGAGGCCACCCCAAGCAACAGTGAATCATGAGGGATAACCTCTGCCCCTGTATGCCTCCATATTAATCTGAAAGGGCCAGTCTTGGCAGATTGCTTTTTGCTGTGAATAATTAAGCAATTCTGAATGCTCAGTGAGACTTGAATAGGGATGGCTTTAGAGCCTGGTAATATGACAATTAATGGGATGAGACTTACACTTACTTTGGAATCAGACCAAAGGCTTTTGCCTTCACACTGAGAGCAGGCTGAAGTACATTCATTAATAATTACTGAAGCAACAAGAAAGAGACCTTTTGCTCTTCTCTGTTTTGTGACTGCCTCCAACACAATAGAGTCCCTAGATAAATTTTCTCTTAATTATTCTTTTTCAGGGACTGCCATACATTCTAAGGTTTTCCTCCATAGTGTTTTAAAAAAAACACCACCACACACACTCTTTCTAATAAAACCACAGGGGTGAGGAGGATAATCTACCATGTTCTGCCTATCTTTTTGGTATTCAAGCATGAACTGACCTCAAAGGTCTTAATGAGAAACTGTCAATGTGTCTACAATAATCCAATTTTTAAAGAAATTTGGAGGTGTGAGGTAAGGAAAAATAGGAAGAAAAAACATTTTATCTTCATTTCTGTGCTTGAACATATCCACACTCAGACTGAAATTTTGTTTAACACTGGTGCAGCTCTGTGGGATACTTATACAACTGTGGTAATCAGGTGGCCATTCTGGACACTTCGGACAGTTGTTCTGGCAGCTTTTCTTGGGTGGAGTTATGCATGCATGCTGGACTGGTCTTTTCCCAGCCTATTGTAGGGTGGACAAATGGAGAATTGATTGCTTAAGGTTGGGTATCTCCTTTCACAATACCTCCTTGTACAAGCATGCAAAAAATGCACCTGCTTATAACCCAGAATTCTGCTAACACAGTGACTCAACAGGAGTCTGGCCTCACTAGAGGCTAAATCCATGGCTTGCCCTTTCATCATCAAATGTATGTTTGTACAGATTTTTGAATTATTTTGCTGCATTCTAGATGAAGTGGGTGGGGATGGGGAATATGATTCAACATTCGCTGTTGCTTTGTAGTGAGGTGGATAGAAGTATGGATCATGAAAATAATAATTTAATATACTTGGCCATATCTGTTTTTGTGTTTCATGTTCTGCAGTACAGAAATGAAGTGAAGATGTTGCACTTCAGAAAAATATTCTTGAATGGCTCTTTCCAAGCAACTCTGAGAGTGATGAAGCTGAAGATACTGTGTATGCTGCTCAAAGTACTCAGAAGTTGAAAACAATGTCCCACCAGAGCATTTAACAAATATAAGTGCAGTTGTGGATAGAAAAAGCTGTTCAAAGGTGATCTACACTTACAGAAATTACACCTCTGTCCTGTTCTTTCTGCCAATGCCAGATTTTCTGTGGACTCAAAAGAAAACAGAACTATAAGAAAAATACAGAGGAAGAACAATTTAAGATAATGTGATATAGATGTACCATAAAAGAAAAACATGACTATTCCAGAATAAACCTGGATGTAGTCTGGCTTATGCTTCTGTTTGCTGAAGAGGAATGTGATTTTAACTAATTCTGCCTTTGCTACCAAGTTGATGAACATAATGTATGTTTGCTAAAAAGGTGGTATGAGGTTCTGGAAACCATAGTACTATTGTAGTTGTTTTTTTGGCAGAATTTGTTCAAAGGGGGTTTGTCCTTGCTTTCTTCTGAGGCTGAGAGAGTGTGACTTGCCCAAGGTCATCCAGTAGGTTTCCGTTGCCAAGTGTGGATTTGAACCCTAATCTTCCAGTGCCCTAGTTCAGCAATCAAGCCACTACATTATGCTGGTTTCCTATTCCTATTCTTATTCCTTTTACTTACATAAATACCAGAAATGTAAATTAGGATATTGGTTCTTGCCCTATTAAGTCACATCTTAATAATTCAACCTTCTGCTTAAACTCCTTGTAGTTTTGTTTTAGGCCATGCATAGGAAATCTTTCATCTTCAGGAATATTTTGGATTACAGCTCTCTTACCATTGGCTGCAAAGTCTGGGAGTTGAGAAGTTCAAAATATCTAGAGTATCAATGATTCCCCACTTCCCATGTTGCTGCAGTTCTAGGTTAGTGTCACAATAGGATTACTTCATGGTATTGTATAAGGTACACAGTTCAGGACAGAAGCGTGTTTAGGGTACGGTACTTTTCTCTCTCTAAGCCACCCAAGTAATTTGTGATTTTTTAAAAAAGAAAGTGGGCAGTCCTTTCAGATAAATAATCCAAAAGAGAAAAATAAATGTTGTTTTGTGTAACAGCAAGGGACATTGTTTACCTGGCAAAGAATTTCTAAAGCTTATATATTTCTGTACCTTTTAATGTGTTAGAAAGACTATATAAAATAGTATTTTGAGCCATGGATACTGTAATCTGTAGGGAATATACTGTGTTCAAGATAACTGACTCTGAAAGCAGTGGACATTTTGCCAGAGAAAGGGATGCAGAAAAGGGAATAAATACAGTCTTTATTTGTACTTTACTGCCATCTGGTACACATTTCAACACACACTAATTTCTTTTTGCATTTAAGGTATTTGTTCTTTATTGTAAATGTCATAAGGAGCAAGAAAACAGGGAGGGGGAAAATGAGCGTTTTGTAATTCTTGAAAGGTTAATTGCACTATTTATAGATCTGGCTATATAGGAAAAGCCCCAGTGTGACCCTATGGGGTCAACATAGTAATAGCAACCTAAATGGAGCTCTGACCACTCATGAATTACTGTCTGATACGGAGAACGCTGACAGTTCAATCACAGCACTGTTTCAATAGAGAACTCTATATATTTAAAGCGCTGATACTGTTTTCCCTCTAAATGACAGCCTTGACAGATGGGCCGAAAGCACTGCAGACGCTTGAACAAGGAAATAGAGAGGGAGCCTGCTGGAAGCTGGGCTTCACGCAGCCAGCCGAGAATGATGAATAGAGTGTGATTGTGTCTGACAGGTAGTAATATAACTATTCATTCACCACAGAACACCTGGAGCACACTATATTAAATGGTACAAGATGGAGAGATTCTGTGACAGGAATAGGAAGTGTGAATCCCATGCTGACTCTAGGTAGTGCAGTAGAAAAGGTCAGAGGGCAAGCCATATAAGCTGCCTCAGCGAAGACTGTAATTAAATTATTTGCTTACTAAAGTGTTTCTAATGCTTCACTAACATGTTGCTGGGATCATTATTTCAGCAAGTCTGCCCAACTGCGGTGAAAGAATGAATGCCTTTTTTCTTTTTGCCAGCTCACATGTATGTGTGTGTGTGCGATTTTTTTAGAAGCCTGGAAATTATGGTATCTAAGGAAAAAAAGAAAAAAGACAGAGCAGAGAATCTTAATCTCTTTGTGGCTAGAACATATTCTACTGTGGATGACATGACTGAAGATTTAGTTTTTCATTTGCGGAAATCACTGGACATTGAATTGATGCTGTAGGCTCAATCACTATGTGGTTTTATTTAGCATCAACCTTGCTTTTACAGTTCCAGATATTTGCTTCCTACTATATTACAATTTAGGACAAGTTCTGTAAAAAGAGAGAAAAGTTTCCAAACATGCATGATTCCTGTACTTTAAAACCAACAAAGACCAAAGTGCTATTAGTGGTTTGTGCTTTTATAATCACCAATTACTTTGTTATAAGTACTTTTAAAGATGTTATGGAAAGAGGTAGCTTGTGTTTCCTTGTGCAGAGCCTTTGACTCAAAGTATACAGGGGCAGCTGGTTGTTCTCAGTTGTAGTGACTTCTCTGGTCACTGGCTGACTGTAGATGCGTGTGCATGAGCTGCACAGCTATCTCCATATATCTAGGAACAAAGAAGCAGTTTCTGACCTTGTCCAAAGGGCAATGGCTGCTTTTGCTTTTTCCCTTGACTGTTCAAGGTCAGCCTGAGCTCTTAGAAGTACACCCTTGTGACCCATAGTGGTCTGGAAACGGTAGAACCAAACCAAGGAACCTCTGGTTGCCCACATGTTCCTGCTATGCCAGCAATCTTATTGCATGTTTGCCAGAAATTGCAAATTCAGTGACAGATAAACAACCACTACTTGAGGATTAGGTATTCTTTATTTCAGAGTATACTAGCATTTTTTAAAAATTGTCTGTTTAAGTCAATGTTTCAGGAAAACAGGAACTTTCCGAGATTTATTTCAGCTGAATGGAAGAAAAAAATTTCAGCACTTAAAGAATTAATACTGTAAGGCTCCTTTTCAATTACTATTCCAAAAGTTTTTCAGCCTTATTAATCTCAGATCATGGCACCTGAGGACATGCAGTGGCATACATGGCCTAAATTAGGTGATATATATTAGGAAAAGGATTTAACATGCTGATAGTTATTATTTAAACAGCAATCCTGATGGGTGGGGATCACAACAGGACAATTCAGATTGCTACCACACCGTGCAGAAAGGCAAGAGGTGAACCCTCACCCCCAATTTAATCTGTGGCCCTGATAAAAACTGCTTGAATTGGCAGAGGAAGAAAATTTCATCCACTGCCACTGAAAGTTTGTCTCATGACCAAAAGTTTTCCAACTGTGGTGCATAAAGTGGGAGGAGAATAAATTACCATCCTCCCCAACTCACAAGCCATGAATCTGCTCCTGATTTCCTCCCCTGTATCCAGTATTTATGAAGCAAAAATCAGAAGCATCAAAGTTGTAATTGTATGTAAGTTTATCTGGAAACCAAAGTGGGACTTGTTTCTGAGTGGACACCAGTACAATCGCATGGCTACGCATGCATTAACATTTTAAACCCATTAACTAGTTTCAAGAAAAGCAGTTTTTTCACCAGAGCAACAGTTTTATAATTGTGCGTTTCAGTGTAATGACAAGTCCCAACAAGTATGAAATAATAGTTTTTCTCTGCAAGTATAAAGAAGCTGTTCTTCATTCTGAACTTAGGGATTTCTGCACAGCGGTGTCAACCAACCACAGTGATGAATGATCGCGGTCCCAGGAGCTGTACTATCAGAGAACACTGTGGGTAACCCATCACTGTCCCACCACCAACTGCCACTAACCAGCCTGTATTATGTATTCTGTCAATATCAGAAAAAGTCCAATGTTGACCCCCGTTCATGTGACCATCCCATCACCTGATGGTGTACTGTTCCCAATCGCACTAGTTGCCATTGCCAGTCTAAGAGCCCTGACACACAGAAGCATCTGATGCTGCCCAGTTGGAAAAAGGCCCTGGAAAAAGGCAACCAATCAGGTGCCATGAGGCAGGAAAAGGGTGGGGATAGGGTGGAGCTATGGACACTGTAATACGGGAGGCGTAGTGGTGTCAATGTCACTACTCCTCTTTTGCCAAGGAACGCATGAGGGAGGGAACGGTGCAAAACTGGGATTGCCACAGATCATTGTGGCAATGAGTTTTGGTGTGGAAATGGCCTTAGTTTCATCCTTATTCTCCCTAATTTGCTAAAGTGATGAGAATAGAATAGATATTACTACTACCACTATCACTACCATTACTACTATTACTAAAGTTTTTTTAAAAAAATAATGCCCTCTTCACTAAGGGGTGGAACATCAAAGATACACAGTCAGAGACAAAGTCAATAAAACATAACCATATAAATATATAAAACCTCCAATATCCCACCAGACACCAGTAGACCCAGCAACCTCAGACACCACTCACCAGCTTAATCCAGCAAATCAATGAGCAAGGTCGTCAACACTTATAAAAATGGGTGAGATCCTTCTCCAGCCAGAGGTCTAAAGGAAGAGTGTTCCACAGATGCAGAACTAGATCTTGAAAGGCTTGAAGCCTTGACAGAGCTGTGTGCATATTGGTGGTGCAGACAATAAACCTTTGCCTGTAGATCTTAAATTCCTAGATGGTGCATACCATTCTAGGTGAGCTGACAAGTCAGAGCACAGAACCACAAATAGAAGAACCAAAAATTTGAAATGGGTCCTGGCTCAAACTGGTAGCCAGTGAAGAAATCTATGGGAGTGGGGAAGAAACAGGTGAATATTTAGGAACACTTAAAACAATCTGGATGCCGATGTTCTGAATTAGCACCAGAGGGAAAAGAGAGCAAGAAGGCAAATTTACCAGTAGGCTATTACCAGAACCTATGGATACTGTGGATTTTCAAAGGATTCAAATGACATGCCTTTGCTATTGTCCCCAAAAAAGGGTGCAGGGATAAACCGTCATCCAGTAGGACTCGGTAACCAAAACAGGAACCACTGTGGAAACTTAAACACAGTGGAGGGAATGAAAGAGGAGCTACTGGACAGTTAGGCTGAAACACCAAGATCGCTGGTTATTCCGTATTCAACTTAAGACAGTGGGTGGGCATCCAC
The DNA here is from genome assembly GCA_948474755.1 of Ctenosaura bakeri. Taxonomy (NCBI): domain Eukaryota; kingdom Metazoa; phylum Chordata; class Lepidosauria; order Squamata; family Iguanidae; genus Ctenosaura; species Ctenosaura bakeri. The sequence goes on from CAOLHI010002588.1 coordinate 50,302, forward strand.
AGAGAAATGCTCAATAAACAGTCAACACTTCCACACAACACTTCCACACAGAAGCATCAATTGATTAAAACTCTGGAAAATCTCTGTGTCATCTGCATAAATGTGATACTGAAAACCCATATCTGAAATAAAAAATGAATTCAGGAGGGAAGGTATATAATGAGAAAAGAAGAAGACCCAGGACTGATCCTAGTGATATCCTTACAGTGGTAGGAAAAAGCTTTTAAAGTATATTCCTGAAATGAAACAGTGGAGGAATGGTCAAACAAACAAACAAACAAAAATTTGAACTACAACAAAGAGTTCCATGATTCCCAATGACACCACCCATAATAGCAATATCTGATGATGCAAAGTGTCAAAGACCACAGAAAGATCTAACAGCAACACTGATGTTTGACCCTGAGCCTTAGACACTAGAATATCATTTACTACATGAGTCAAGGCCAGTGGAGTGAATCAGTGGAATGGATCTATACAAAACCCTGATTGAAATGGGTTGAGGAAATCATCTGTTGACAGATAAGGCATCAATTAGGAAGGGGCAGCTGTCTCCAAATTTTGGAAAGAAATGGGAGAAGAGACATGGGATGATAATTAGCACAAATAGGAGGACCCAGAGAAGGTTTTTTTAACAGGAGATGCAAGACAGCATGCTTAAAGGACCCTGGGAAAATACCCTTTAAAAAACAACAACAATTCACCACATAGATTATATAAGGCAGGAGCAGCATCAGAAGGACTGGGTAAAGAATGGAAACAAAGGAACCAGCAATGGGGGAAGAAGACTCTGTACACTATGCCACATAATTGAGTTCATATTTTTAGAACTGTATATTTTTTTTTTTGATTGCTGATACCGTAAATAATTGATAAGGAATGATCTTTTTTTAAAAAAAAGTTTACTTTGCCTGGGCTGTAATTTTACAGACGCTCGCCTGGGAACAAGTTTGGCTGAATGCAGTTGGACTTACTTATCAGTAGAGATGAACAGGATTGCACTGTTAAACAGCCTATTACCTTTTAAAATGCTCCTGAAGAAGCCAAACAGCATTGGATCAATTGCATTTTTTAAATATATAAATCATCTCGTTTGCTGCTTCTTTCCAGTTTCTCTTTTTTTTCCTTTAAAAGGAGACAATTTCCTCAGATTCAGAAAAGACAAAAACTTCATCAACTATATAATGAAAAGGCATTCATATTCCAGGAGGTAAGGGTTACAGAAAATATTGGCTTTTGGAAAATATCTCTTATGAAATACTGCAATTCATATGAAGGAGGGGGGACGGAATGTAGCAGCACCTTTAAGATTAACTCCTATTCTTTTCTTTTCTTTTATTTTGGCACGTGCCTTTGCAGACGTAAATCCACTTCTTTGGATGCAGTACAATGTATCTGAAGCATTAGGTTTATAACCTCAAAAGCTCATTCAAAAATTAAAATCAATTAGTTTTAAAGGTGTTGCTACTTTCTTCCACCCACCTCCCTTCCTCTGTTTTATGCTGCAAGAGACCACCACAGCTACTTTGAAAACTGCTCAGTTCATATGTTCATCAAGAAAGCTGAGGATATAAAGACAGTACATAGAATACCAGTAATGATATTCTCATTATACTTATAGTCTCCCTGGGGACACTGAGAAAGAACTGACAGTGACCTAGCAGGTCTGGGAAATACCCAAGCTTCTTAAGGAGGAATGCTGAGAGGCTGCTGTGACCAGTACTGGCTCCATACTGTGTGAAAGGTACCAATTAATTCTGACAGGCACTGTGAATTCTCCAGAATTATCCTGCGTCCTGGGTTGGCACTCATTTGAAACAAGAAAAAAGATGCCCTAAGGTAGGGGAAAAGACTTTGTTCAATGTGTGGGCAATTTGACAGATTTTTTAAAAAACACATTTTCAACCCTTTCAGATTCATCACCATCATAAAAGCAATCCAGTAACCTCCAGTTCCCATGCTGTATATTAGCAGAGAGCAGAAATGGATAACTTCATCGACAATGTTCCTGAGGCATTTTGAGAATTGTTTCTTCAGGCATCCTTTGCAAAATAATTACATGGATGATATTTCTTAAATGCACCAAAAGTCTTGAGTTCTGACATGCCTCTGAAAGTCCTTGTGAAATGAAATGCTTGCCAGTTGGCTTTTTCCACAGGAGGATGTACACTGGTTTTCTTCTCAAATTAGTTTTGCTTGTCACTTCCTTTATTCACTGGCTGCTTCAGTTGCCACCTCAGTGCCTCCTTAAAAACCTCCTCAGAGAAAAGAGTCACTGGGTACTTTCCCCTTTTCATGCTACTCTCATTTTTTCTCTCCTAATTTGTTCTTCAGAAGACAATTCAAAAAGAAAGTCTGCAGCAAAGGTGAAACTTTTATGCTGGCGACTGTCTAAGGGGAGAAAAGTTGGAATTTTAAAATGTCCTTTTAAAATCAGAACACAATACCTACAGAATAGCTCTATTCATTCTTTCTGAGCACACTGCAACATGAAGTCAGAACACTCCCTTGATGGTTTCAGCCATAACCTCAAGATAGATGGTTTTGTGCTGGCAAAGCCAGCATTACCACTGTTAGCTAAATCTGCCTTAACCATGCTTAAACTTGTCTGAAAGCATGTCCTCTAAATGGCTTCACAGTCTTTTTGATCCTGCCTATTACTAGTAAAACTAGTTACTGACTGAAGTATAGTAAACAAATACTGGTGCGGCATAAATACTGAGCCAAACCCCTTTGCTCAAAGTATTTTTTTTTAAATTTGGTTTACCACATTTAATGACTCTGTTTTCTAAAGCCACAAGAGAACAAAAGTCTGCCTACATTCTCTAGAAGTTGCTCAGGCAATTGTGTGTTTATGTATTTCATCTTCCTTTCAAATGGCGATATTCATTTCTCAGGCCATTTCCACACTAGGCTGTTATAGCACTATTATTCTACTTTCAACATCCTATGGAATCCTGAGGTTTGTACTTTACTGAGTCCAAAGAGCTCTCTGAATGAGAATTCTAAATGTCTCGCGCTAAACTGCAAACCCCAGGATTCCATAGGATGTTGGAAGTGGAATAATAGCATTATAACAGTGTAGTGTGGAAATAGTCCTGGACATCCACTGTGACCTTGGGCAAGTCACACTATCTCAGCCTTAAAGGAAGGCAATGGCAACCCCCTCCTCTGAAAAAAAAACTTGTCAAGAAAACCCTATAATAGTGTTACCATAAATTAGAGTCAACTTGAAGCCGCATAACCAACAGCAAACATATGTTTATGGATTTCCATATAACCAATATGGCTACTCCTACATTCTATCTCTCTTGGTAAATTAACACAATGAATTATCCTTATAAGAATTATTAAGAGAGCAGTGTATTTTATGTGAATGTATAGGTCCCATAGAGGCCTCCCTGGCACCAAGTTGTCACTTCAGTGTGAAACAGACCTTCCTATTTACCAAGAAATCTTTACATGTTATACGAGTTGCCTTACAGGTCCCCTGCATTTTATGCTTTAATTCCTGCTTTGGTGGTTTCATTCTCACGGTGTGTCACATATATTTACTGTTTTTATTATTTAATTGTCTGCTGCCCTGGGAATTTCTTTCCTGAATGGCACTACAGACTTCTTCAGTATCAATAATTGCTTTCTTGGCTTAAGAGTAAAGGGATGGGGTAACTATTTTTTCTTACTAGTGTTGGTACATTCAGTGAAGAACACATACTAAGTGCTTTTACAATATTCCTCTTGTCTACAGTTTTGGAATACATGAAGTAGCCTTGTACTCAGTCAGACCACTGTCCCATCCAGCTTAGCTGTCAATTCTGACTGGCAGGAATGGTCACTCAGGGTTTAAGGTTTCATAGCCCTTCCATAACCATTGAATTCCACAGTGGGTTTCTTGTCCAAGTGCTAACTAGGTCTAACCATGCTTAGCTTCATGAAATCAGATGAGAACAGATATATTCCATGTGGTGTGGAGAACAGAGCCCATAAAAGGCATTTTTTGGGGGGGGGGATGGAGGAAGCCAGCTCTCAGAATGTCCCAGTCAGCATGCTGAATGGGAATTCTGGGGGTTGTATTCCAACCAAGGGATTTTTTTCAAGATCTGTTCATGAATATGTCTAATAATGCTCCTTGCAAAGAGCATGCTCCTCCACTGAAGTTTGAAATGAAGCCCCTTGCAACATTGACAACCTGCCTAATACTGAATATAATTAGTTGTTGTTGTTGTTGTTGTTGTTGTTGTTGTTGTGTGCCTTGAAATCAGTTCCAACTTACAGTGACCCTCTGACATGATTCTCTGGGCAAGATTTATTCAAAAGAGGTTTGTTATTGTGTTACATCTGATACATGGAAGCCTAAGGCATCCTATATATTTATCTAATGATCTTTGTCTAATATCACCTATTGTAGATGCACCAACCTCCTTCTTTTACATATGTAGGATTTTTACCCCTCTGCTAGCCAGAAAACTTTGATTCTATATTTACTTCCATGTATTGTTAGCAAGAGCCCATTTCAGCAATCTATAACCGGCTCATTAACATTCTGCTCATGCAAGGAATTGTGAGTACAATTTTCAATGGCCTAATGTGACAGGTAATCATAAATTAGTATTTGCTTTAAAACAACACCAGATTACACAGCCTGAATACTTAAGGAGAATGACTCGGTAAGGAGACTGGCTCAGTAATGAAGTGGGAGCTCATTAAACAGATGCTGTCTCCTTCAGCAAGCTACACAAGCAGCAAACAAAAACCAAATGGAAATGTTTCAACAAAACACTGCAGTCAACCAGAACAAGTTCGGGTTCATTTGTCGTGTCACCATCTACAGGAATTAGTCACAGTAATAATTAAATAGTCACTTGCTAATTTATCATTTTACTTTTGCTAACACATTTGCATAGTATGTGTCAGGTTTTTCCCATAGCTTTGGTTGCATTAAAAACCTCTTATCTATCAACTTCCCTGAGCTTTCCTAAAAAGACTGTGTTAATTCAAAACATCTGTAATGGTTGATGTCCAGCATTTTGACTTGCAACCACTGTAGTTCTGTTCCTTGCTCCTGATTTTTTTTTCAAAAACAAATTTCCCTTTTCTGATTTGCATGTTATATCTTTGCTTTTCCACTAACAGACTGTTTTGAGAGTAAATATTTATCTAAATGACAGAGAATTCATGCAAAAATAGCATAACATCGTAAGACAATGTCTAAGGAGGTGAGAACATTATGAACTGAATGCAATTATTTTTCTGTGTTTAAAATATTTAGAACCATCTCATGTTTTTATACAAGAAGGGTCTAACAAGAACAACATCCAAAGAATGAAAACTAACTGGAAGGCAAACCAGTTATTTCAATAAAATCGCCTACGTAAGCAATAGACCAAAATGGCCAAAATGATCACAGGGACAACTGTTAGTAGATCTCTACATGAAGAACATTACAGATATTTGAGAGCACTGTTGTGCAAAAGCTTCTTCATGCTCCTGTCCTCCACACACAATGAAGCCTCACTGAAGCCAGTGGGACATATTTCTACATAGATATGCTTAAAATTGTCTACCCACACCTTCTGCAGATGAACTCCATTGGGGTAGGATGGAACTAGTCAAACAGATAAGGTCTCTTAGTGCCTACTGTGCAGGGCTTTCACTGTCAAAACCAGACCCTTGCAAGAGGGCCAGAAGTAAAAAGGTTGCCAATGTGTAGGATGATCATTTAGACTTTAAAAAAGAAAAAGAAAAAAAGGAAATAGATCACCAGAAGTGACACATGACATTGCCATTAGAGGACACAGATAAAATCTGCATATGATAATTTATACATACACATGCAAAGTTAGGAATAATAGCTATGGCTAGAATCCTATATGGGTGATACACAGGAGTAAGCACCACAGTTATGGTGCTACATAGTCAGTCCTGGCCCAATCCTCTCAACTTCCACCTACTGACAAGCAGTCACTGAGATTGATGGGCGGCCATTCCCTGTCTCCCAGGAACCAGCTGATTGCTGTTTCCACTTCCTCTTCTGAATGATCTCCAATGTGACATGTAGGCCCTTTTCGCACGGGCTTTCCCGGGCAAAATAGCCCCGTGAGCCGTGCGGGAGTGGGAGCGTCGCTCCGCACGACGCACTCCCACTTCCGGCGCTCTCACGGGGCTGCAGCGGCGCGAGCGCGGGGTTTTTGATTTTCGCTTTCAAGCGAAAATCACCCCGCGCTCGCGCTACGCTCCCGGCACCCACACGCACTCACCTGTAGTGCGGTGCGTCGGGGAAGCGGCTGGGTCGCGCCTCCTTCCCTCCGCCCGTGCGGAAGGAAGGGGCGGGGCGGGGAGCTAGCGCGGCGGATGCAAGAGCATCCTGCTTCGCACGGGCGGGGGGCTGCTCGCGACAGCCTCCCGCTTTGCGTGTGCGCGCGCGGGGGGGCGGGCGCGACTGCCTTCGCTTCTCTCGCGCGCACGGGGGGGGCGGGCGCAACTGTCTGTCGCTTCGCGCGCGTGCGGGGGGGGCGCGAGCGGCTCCTGCTTCTCGCGCGAGCGGGGGGTGCGGAAGGGACAGGCTCCTTTCTTGCGCGCGCGGGGGGGATGGACGCGCGAGCCGCCGCCGCCGCCTCCGGGAGGCTGCCGCTTCCCCGCTGGTTCCTTGGCGTGCAGAACGAAGGAGGGGGGAAGCGACAGCCTCCCGGAGAAGGCTTCTTGCGTGAGCCGCCCTCCCCCGCTCGCGCAAGAAGCCTAAATGCGAAAAGGGCCGTAGATGCAGGACCTCGTCACAATTCTTCCTTGCTTTGGATCAAGAGGGGAACAGACCCCCATCAGTTGAAGTGGCTGCTGTCAGGTAGGTAGGGATTAGGGAACTTAACATTTGTAACTGTCATAGAGGATTGTGGCTTATAATTTATGTACAGTACATCTCACCATGGTAAGAATGTCTATAACCAGATGACTCATGTGCAAGGGTCCTGCTCACTCATGTTATGGGTCTTTGTTCTTTAAATATTCAAAAATAGCAAAGTCTAGTCAACAGATGACACCTTCAAAAAAACAGCTGTCCTCTGTAAAATACATGGCCTACTTGTCATCTGATTGAGGACCAGGAAAGATTTTTTTTTCCCTATCTGGCCAGAGATGGGTATATTTTTCACCTTCCCTGGGATATCACCTTAAGGCTATGTGCATAGATTTATATTGTTCATCATTGCCACACCTTTGGCATGTTGCTCAAGAAAAGGAAAGAATTAGAGCCCATAGAAAGTGATGTGGCCGCTCTGGCTGGAGCCATGAGGTCAGAATGGGGACTACTCAGCAGGTACCATTCTTAGTTCAGTATATTCAGACCCAGGTCTTCAGAATGACAGAAGGCTCAGGCTTCAGCTGATCTCTTGAGGTTTGAATGTAGCAAGGACAGCTAGCCCCTCAGATGAACAAGGGATGTGGAAATGAAGACCTCCTGCTTCGCTTCCTCATATTTCTTGAATTAGTAATACCTGTAAAATTAAATAAAAATTGGGGCCAGGTTATGCTCCAGTATTCTTGTCTGCTTCTGTTCCGTGAACTGTAACCTTCCCTTTTCTGTCCACAAGGGCTGCCTGTTTACAAAACAGTGACGCTTAGCTCCAGAATTGCTCCTGTGGATTTTTATTTTACTTTCTGTAATGGGGTGGTTATTTTACTGTCATTGTAGGAAGCAGAGATGGGACGAATCCAGACTTTTCCAAATCCGGATCCGAATCCGTGGAAGGTTCTGCAAACCCACAAATCTCACGAATCTCAAATCTTTCGAATCCTTTTTCACAAAAGGGTTTAAAAAGCAAGGGAAACAAAGCACTTCTACTGAAAAGTGTTTTGAAGCAGAATTTGACATCTTTGTTTAATGAAAAACAAATTAAATAATAGTTTTCACTTTCAGGAAAACATACCCCTAGACTGTTTATTAAGAATTACATGTAATTTGGAAGTAGCTCCAGATGTTGGAGTTGACTTCTGAGTTGACTATTACAAAACAAAACAAAACAACAGGGCAAGGATAATCTTGGGAAAGACACACTCTCTCAGCCTTAGCAAAGGCCTAGGCAAAGGCAAACCTGCCTGTAAGAAATCTGGCCAGGACAATTGTCATAGTTTTGCCTTAGGATCTTGCCAGATTGAAAATGAGATGAAGGCCCTTTCTACACAAATGTGGATTATTAATCCCACATTTTCCTGCTTGTGTAAACAGGGCCACATACTACAGTACAGAGATAATACAGGTCAAAACTGGATTTTTCTTTGCATAGCTCCTTATGGTATCCTGGGGTTTGTAGTTTGATGATGCACAAGAACACTTTGGCAGAAAAGGCTGTGATACCTTGTCCAACTACAAACCCCAGAATTGTGTATGAAAGAGCTTTGCAAGAGAGCCATGCAAAGGAATCTTCTTCAGCTGTCCTTGAAATCTCAAGAAAACTGTACTTTTTAGTCAAGTCTCAAGTCCTGCAACAAGGAAGGCACTTTAAAAACACAAAAACACCAGCCTCTAGCCCAGTCTCAATTCTCTACACTGATGTCCAGTCTCAAGTCCTAAAACAAGGAAGGCGCTTAACAAAAACAAACACCAGCCTCTAGTCCAGTCTCAATCTCTACCCTCCAGTCTCAAGTCAAAAGAATAGGAAGAGGAGAATAATTACCTTGCAACGGGAGGCAGCCACAGGGCAGGCAGCAGAAGTGATCTTGATCCAGAGCTCTCACGCCAGCTCAGGCCTCTGGGCATGCAGGAAAGCAACTCTCGCCGGCCCTGCGCACCTGTGCGGGCCTGATCTGGGGCTCTCACACGAGCTCAGGCCTCCTGGTGTGCAGGAAATCTGAGGCGCTCGGGCCCCAGGGCGTGCAGGGATTCAAAAGATTCAATTCACCTGTTTTGGCCCAGGGATTAGGATTTGCAAATCCTCACCAAGGATTCGAGGATTTGCAGATTTGGTTGGCCCATCCTTAGTAGGAAGCAATGGCTTGTATTTATATGTCACCTTATTTCCACAAGTTCTCTTTTATTCTGGGTAAGGGAAAATAAATCAGCCCAAGTGGAAACCAAACAATAAAGGTCAGGTAAGTGGTTTTTCAAAATATTCCTTGATCTTTCATCCTTTTTAGGTTATATACATAGCTCAAAGTTGGAGAAAGGAAGATGTGAGTTAGTTAGGTCACACTCAGGGCTAAGCCACTAAAGAAACATAATGGCACCCCACTCACTTCCTGCTCCCGCTATTCCCTAGCTATAAAAAAATCATTGTGAAAGATAATAATATTTTTCCCCTTTTACCTTTTGTTCTCAGCATGAAAACTGCCCCAAACAGAAAATACAGTTTTTAAGGCTGAAGCATGTCAGCGTATGTAATCTAATTCTTGGCTACCTGTGTTGATTTAAAGCATAATGACTGTTGCAGTTTTATTCCTTCATAGTAATTAGTCATATTTGGGTTCATAAATCATTATAGAGAAAGGAATAGTCTTTGCTGTCTCGGCTATCTTGCCCTTTGGAGAAAAAAAGAGGGGAGAAGGCAAAGACTGAGTGAAGAAAAGTGGTCAGCTATGAAAAACATCTGTACGTTGGGAAAGGATGAGATTGTCTTTGATAATGACAAACTACACAGTATAAAAGCCCTTAAGCCTGCTGTCAAAGATCATGCTGAAGCTTTCTTGGGATACAAAAAGGGGAAGAAAAAAGAAAAAGAAAAAAAGAAAGAAAGAAAATAAAGCAGTATTCTGTGCAATCTGAAGTCAGTGACTTTTCTCGCGTTACAAAAGGTTTATTTCAAATTCCTCTGTGTAATAAATCAATAATCCAAAATGTCACTGAATGCCCCTTGGAAATTGCATGAAGAGCTGGACATATGCCTCATCATTCTGCGTTCCATATTTTCTTATTGAATTTCCAGTGTAACATAGAGAAGGGAAATATTTACAGCTGGTTCTATATTTAGAATGTGAGCTTCTCCTCCCCGGCCCAACCTCCTAAAATAAAATAAAATAAAATAAAATAAATGTCAGCAGGCTAATTAGTCAAAGCCATTTAAAATACATTTGAATATTGGAAACACTATAAGACTAAACATCAGCTCCTTCTGCTTTTTTCTCTGCCACTTTTTTAAAATTTTTATTTCTTATAGAGTAATTTATACAGAACCTGGAAAATTTACTCCCAGAATTGGTCTTAGAATTCCCTGGCCAGCATGTTTCAGTAGCAAGGAAATCCTGGAAGCTATAGTCCCAAAAAGTAGATTTCCCAGAATCCAGGTTGGTAAACAACATATTATTAAATGAGAAACAATGAAATTGTCAGGGATGTAATCTTCAAAGCCCAGTTCCAGAGACAGGGCAGCTATGGAAGAGTCACCAAGATCCAATCTCATAGGGGAGCAAACAGAACTTGCTTCCAGATGTAGAAGGACCCAGTGACCAAAGTTGTCTTCCATAATGAAAATGGCCTGGGATTGCCTGACTTTGTTGCCTGTATTGAACTAGATATTTCATGTAAATCAACCAGTATAACTTTACATTGTGCTGGTTTTAAATATGACATTGGCCTGAATTCTGTTGTTGCATATATATGTTACACCACTAATTCTGGAAGCATACAGATAAACTGATACAACTTTAAAGTCAATTTAAATTCTGTTACCTTAAATCAACAATCATTATTTCAAAGCATTCCAGTGTCCATTATTTTTCATCACTTGTCATGGTAAACTTAATTTATAGTTAGGACAATAAGATGTCATGCTTAGTCAACAAAACACTGGAAGAACGAACTCTTCCTACTGAAAAGGATTGGATTGTGAAATTATTAGATATGGCTTATATAGACAAACTTACAATTCTATTAAGAGGGGAAAAACTTGAAAGATTTAATAATAATAATAAAATTTATTTATATCCCGCCTCTCCCGACGGATCGAGGCGGTACTACAACAGTATATGAAATACATTAAAAACAATTAAAACATAACCCATCCTTCCCATCCACCAACCCATCTAAAAACCCCTAAAACACATTAACTATTAAGAACAAGAGGACAGCTGGTGGGAGGCCGTGGAGTACTAGTCTGGGAAGGCCTGTCGGAAGAGAACTGTCTTGACTGCTTTTTTAAAGCAGTCAAGACTGGTAATATACCGGGTCTCTTCCAGCAGGCCATTCCATAACTTGGGAGCGACAGAAGAGAAGGTCCTCTGGGTAACCACAGCTAACCTAGTTCTGACTGGCTGCAGTAAGTTCCTCCCACAGGACCTTAATGTGCGGGGCGGATTAAATGGGAGAAGTCGATCCCGCAGGTAGGCTGGCCCCAAGCCATGAAGGGCTTTAAAAGTAAGAACCAACACCTTGTACTGTGCCCGGAAACTAATAGGCAGCCAATGTAAAGACCTCAAAATTGGTGTTATATGGACAGTTTTAGATCTTCCAGTGACCAACCAGGCTGCCATTTTCTGAACTAATTGAAGTTTCCGGACTAAGCACATGGGTAGCCCTATGTAGAGCGCATTGCAGAAGTCAAGCCGTGAAGTTACCAGCACATACACCACTGTTTTTAGGTGTTCCAGGTCCAGGAAGGGGCGCAGCTGGCGTATCAACCGAAGCTGATAGCAGGCACTCCTGGCCGCCGCATCTATTTGAGCTGTCATCTGAAGTGGCGAGTCCAGGAGCACCCCCAAGCTGCGGACACAGTCTTTCAGGGGAAGTGTGACCCCATCTAGAACTGGTTGACAAACCTCCATACCTGGGCTAGGGCCCTTAACAGTGAGTACCTCCGTCTTATCTGGATTCAGCTTCAGTCTGTTTTTCCTCATCCAGTCCATTACTGCTTCAAGGCATTCGTTTAGAGGTGAGATGCCACCCTTAGTTGATGCTATTATCCGAGGCATGGAGAGGTATATCTGGGTGTCATCAGCATACTGATAGCACCTTGCTCCATGCCTCCTGATGATCTCTCCCAGCGGTTTCATGTAGATGTTAAATAGCATTGAGGACAGGACGGCGCCCTGAGGGACACCAGATTTGAGCTCCTTTTTTGAGGAGCAGCTGTCCTCAAGCATCACCATCTGGTATCTACCTGAGAGGTAGGACCGGAACCACTTAAATGCAGTGCCCCCGATCCCCAGCCCTCTCAGGCGTTCCAGAAGGATACCATGGTCTATGGTATCGAAAGCCGCTGAGAGGTCCAAGAGTACCAGCAGGGTCACACTTCCCCTGTTGATACCTAGGCGAAGATCATCCACTAAGGCGACCATGGCAGTCTCGACTCCATATCCTGCCCTGAAGCCAGTTTGAAATGGATCTAGATAATCTGTTTCATCCAAGACAGCTTGGAGCTGAAGACCAACAGCCCTCTCGATCACTTTGCTGTTGTGAGACGCTGTTCTGTTATATCTTAAGAACACTTGGGGAGATATAATGATACCAAGTTTAAAAGTTTGATTTCGTTGAGATAATTCTATATCTAAATACCAAAAGGAGATGAAACAAGTAGAATCATTTGTTATGTTAGACGAAAAGATACAGAATTTATGCTCAGCCTAGACCCAAACTTTTTCAAGAGGGAGTCAATGTATGTATTAATTATGAATGGTTAAGAATTATTGTGCTTACATGTATACTTCAGGGGTGGGAACCTCCTTTTAATTTTGTATTATGTAGTCTTGTTGTTTAGTTTCTTGGTAGTATGTGTTGGTCTAATTTAGTTAAGGCCTTTTTTATTATTTTGTTTTGTGTAGTTTTTGTTGTGTATAATCTCGATTTCTCTTTGGAGTTTTTATTTTGTAGAAATGTATTCTGTGTTGTCTTATTTTAATAAAAATCATTATAAAAAATAAACAATGTAGTTTGCAGAGTGGACAATGAAGTCCATATTGTGTTAACGATCTTAGTGTTAGATGACAAATAGTTGATGTCTGTCATGATAATGGTTGAACAGGTGTGGGGACAATGGAACAATTTACAGGTCAGTGGGAATAAGGGTTGAAAAAATAGTAGCTTGGTGAGAACTTCCGCATTGCTGTTGTCCAAAAGCAGAGTTGTTATGGCTTAGCTTAAGCCTATTATCTCTGGAGTTATCTAGTGATCTCCTGAGTATGACCTGGCTATGCCTAGAGGGCGTTTCTGGCCTACTTTGCATCACACGTGTTTGGCCAGTGTTTTTCCTTTTGTTCAGCCTGGCTGTCTGGCCATAACAGGCCATATTTTAATTTATACCAATTAATATATTTTGCCAATTAAGTCATATGCCACCAATTAAAACATAGCAAAGTGCAGGGCTGTACAGCCTGGTAACAATATACCCCTACTTTCTCCTGAGATGAGGTTCAAGGCAGCTTTAGAGATTCAAGGTTTAAGTTGGGATTCAAGGTGGAGATCAAGGCTTTCTCCTGGTTCCACCACTGTCATAGGTACCTTTGAGGAGAATATAGGAGAAGGCCCTTTTAGTGGCTACTTCAGGCTGTGAAGCTCCATCTCATATTTGCTGTCCATCCTTTGAAAAGCAAAAACTAATAATAATAATAATAATAATAATAATAATAATAACAACAACAACAACAACAACAATAACTGAAGAGGGTGCTGGAAGGCTTTTTAACTCTTCATTTTACACTGCTTTTTATGATTTTTAATTGCATGTTTCAAATTGTTTTTAATGTTATTGACAAATTAATTATATTTTAATGCTAACCTTCTGCATGCTTTAGAATATTGTATTTGTTTTTAATCTCTAAATTGCTTTGAGTTCTGGTTTTGTTCTTTTAGAAATTAGGAAAGTAGAATATATATAAACTTAAAAACCAATAACAAAGCAGCAGCAGCAGTGTGGGCAGAATCACTTTGTGCAATTGATTCTGGTGCACTGGACTGTATGCTAATAGCTGCAATTAGATTTTGGGTGCTCATGTGAGAGAAAGGCCATTTCCACACTACACTATTATAGTGTTATTATTCCATTTTCAACATCTTGTGGAGTTCTGGAGTTTGTACTTTACTGAGGCCAAAGAGCTCTCTGACCGAGAATTCTAAATACCTGTCCTCAAACTGCAAACCCCAGCATTCTATGGGATGTTGAAAGTGGAATAATAACACTATAATAGTGTAGTATGGAAATGACCTGTGTGTGTGTGTAAATGAGGTGGAAATACTCCCACATTTCAAAATGTCATCATAGGTGTGGGAGAAGAGGACTATTCATCCTATATATCCATCTGAATTTGCTTAAGCACCTCGAAATATTCTAGTCATAGAGAATGCGTGCAAAGCTATTGGAAACAAAATTTAAAGATGTTCAAAAATGTTTTTCTCTTGTTTTACCCAAACTTAATTTCTTATTTATAAATCTACCCATCATTACAAATAGAAAACCATTCCTTCAATGGCAAAGAGATTTAACTAAATTTATCTGGGAAGGGAAAAGGCCACAGGTCAAATGGAAAACCCGCACAGATTTGAAAACCAGGGGAGGTGAAGGTGTCCCTGATTTATACATACAGTAGGACCCCCATATCCATGGGGGATTGGTTTCGGGCCCCGCCGCGAATACTGAAATCCACAAATAGCACCAAATGCCCTGTCCTGCCACCTGCCTCAGCCTGATTGTGGTGGCAGCCAGTGGGAAAACAGTGGGGAACATGGGATCCTGCAATCCCCACTGTTTTCCCACCAGCTATCACCATGATTGGCCTGGGGCCAAATGCAGGAAGTGGAAAAACAGCGAAGCATGCAATCCCACAATCTGTGCTGTTTTCTTGCTGGCCGCCACTGCGATCGGGCCTAGGGCGAGGGGTGGGAGGTGGTGATGAGTGCGATCCCATGCTCATCGCTCCTCTCCTGCCCTCCACTGGCGATATCGTGGTGGCGGCAGCTGGTGGGAACTGAATCAGTGGATAATGAATCCGTAGATACGGGGGTCCTACTATATACTGTAAAACTGCAGCAATGACATGGATTGCAGAACGGATTACATTGCGAAATGACCGACTTCTAACATTAGAAGGAACTGACCTAAGAATGGTATGGTATGCCTATATTGGCTATGATAAAGCCAAAGTGGATAAAGATTTCTTACATCACTACATCCAGAAAACCCTACTAAAGATTTGGAAGGGATATAAGATATCGACTTTCAGGCTGATTCCACTTTGGCTTTCACCTTAGGAGGTGTTTTTTGGAAGGTGGAAAGATATGTCAGAATGGCTAAGATACAAAGATCTAATTGACATATCTTCAGAGAATGTGATAACTATAAAGAGCAGACAGAAACTAGAAGAGGAAGGCAAAGCATTAAACTACCATTAACTGACAGAGAGATTTCAAATGGATTTGAGTCTTCAAGGATATGAAACAGCTTCAGAGACGAATACGCTGATAAAACCTCTGTGCAAAAATCCACTACACCTGATGGCAAGACTGTATAATATCTGATTACTACATGATAGAGAAGAGGAAATGATTAAAGTGGAAATGATAAAATGGTCCCCAAACGTTGGGCATTCCATCCAACTTGACCATTGAGAAGCGACCTGGAAGATGACTCAGAAATTTACTATGGCACAAAACGTGAAAAAGAACTATTTTAAAATATTTCATAGATGGTACATGACTCCCAATAAACTAAAAAAAAAAATTACAATACGGGCACGGGAGAATGTTGGAAGTGCCATGCAGAGGCGGGTACCTTTTACTTTCTATGGTGGACATGTCTGAAAGCCAAAGACTACTGGTCCAGAATTCACAATACAATTGCAGAAATTCTTCAGATTAATTTGGCAAAATCCCCAGAAATTTTCTTGTCAAACATATTACATGAGATTGACAGTAAGTTCTGAAAGAAATATTGGAGGATTCTTTTATATATGGTAACTTCTGCAAGAATCAAGTACACCAAATGGTGGAAAAAGGAAGCGACACTCAAAATAGAACAATGGCTTTATAATCTAGCAGAAATAAAAATGGGAGACATTTTGACTCAAAAGATTAAAGGGAAGGCCAGATGATAAAGTCATTAGTGAATGGCCTCCCTTCAAAAATTACTTTGGAAAAATCGAAACCTAAGGCTAGCTGACATAGTAATTTATAGTGCACAATTAGACCAGAAATAAGAAGAGAATAACAAACTATACTTGATGAAGGATATAAGCAATACTATGTGATGATTTATACAATATGATTTATTGAATGTTTATTTATTAGTTTAAATCAGGAACAAAAAATCTTTTTTCTCTTTATTGGTAGTACTGTCATGTAATATTTAAAAATACAGAAAAGAAGGAAAAGAGGAATACTATGAAGGTATGTTTAATTGTATAAGTAGAACTTATACATATTACTACTGTTTAATGGATTATATATTTTTATTTGTTATATTTTTTTATAAAAATAATTTAAAAAAGAATGTTTTTCTCTTTACTGACTCATTTAAACGTGTTTAGAAAAGAAAAGGATTCTGCAGCATTTCAGTAGTACAAGAAATTATGGGAGATGTGGACTATTATTAAGTGAATCACTATTACAAACTGTGTTATGAGAATGAATTCTCCCAAGGGTCTCTGGAAGAAGATGGGCATGTATACAGGCACAGTTTTATGAAAGGCAGAAGGGTGAACATAATTTACTATTGATAGGAATTTGGGAGTAGTTGGCATTTCCCTTTTAGTCCTCCAGCAAAGGGAAAGACTGGGCATTCATTCAGTGAAGCTTAAGGAGCTGAATGTCAGGAGGTGAATAAATGAAGTTATTGTAATAGGAAGAGTTCACATTGCCTCTGACTCTTAGAAAGCAGAAGTAAAAGTAAATTTCACACACAAAAGGGGATCAAGAGGGGAAGATGCAGTGGGATGGGATGGGATCGATAAGCTGCCAAAAATTGAGGGCAAAGGAAATGCATTAATGGAGACAGAACATAGTATAACACAAGTGAATAGTGGTAATTGCATCATTCGCATGAGCCAAAAAATATCATGACAGCGAGCATCATTTTTTGAAGGGAGGAAAAAAATGTAATGGATAGTCAATAGTGCCATCCTGAGCACCTCTGTGGTAGGAAAGCACTGGATAGTCTCCAATAGTGGTGTTTTAGAGGAACAATGAGATTCAGGGAAAGCAGCTCACATCATAAAACTAGTTCCAGAGAGACTGGAAATCCATCATTGCCTGTTTTTGGGTCCCATGGCCAAGGATATTTTGTCATTACTTTGGATGGTGGTTCAAAGTGGAAGCATAGACTATGAAAGTGCTTACGTTTAGAATTTCCTCATGGAATGGATATTAATTTCTTAGCTTTTGAGTGGCAGAGCATCACAACTTTTTTTTTTTTCATATTTCCCTCACTATTTTGGATATG
This sequence comes from Ctenosaura bakeri, assembly GCA_948474755.1. NCBI lineage: Eukaryota > Metazoa > Chordata > Lepidosauria > Squamata > Iguanidae > Ctenosaura > Ctenosaura bakeri. Next base: position 67,650 of record CAOLHI010002588.1, read on the forward strand.
AAAGACTGGAACTTACTTCTTGTGTTTCACTGGAATGAAAGTTAAGGGATAAGATCCATCAGTATCCCTCAATTCATACTAACTATACATACATGTGATTTGTGGTCCAAATTTATTCCTTTTTTGGGTTAAAGTTCCAATCATAACTTTTTGCTTTAAAATGATCATTTTTTTAAAAAAAAAACTAGAGAAATTCCTTCCTTGCTGAAATGCAAGAAGATTTTTCTTTTTTGTAAACTCCTCTGCCAATAGTTATAGAATGGACAGAGCCATAGTAATAAACAAAGCAGACAACCAACACAACAGGTTACATGCACTTTACAAACAAAACCAACTTCTCCTATGCAGTTCTAGCTAGGTATGTAAGAAAGGTACTTCATTCGTAAAGAAGAGGATGCTTACAGCCATTTAAACATAACATATAAAGGAAGGTCCTTCATACTGCAGTGTTTTACTCATAAATGAAGCTGCCTCCCCACAATGTTGTTTATTTATAATTCACCAATTGATTCAATTAATTTAATCAGGTTAGGAACACCAGTTGAGTTTAGACCTGATTGGGTGAATGTATTCCAATCATAGCCAAAAATTATTAGCAAAACTATATATATTTTTCCTGTCACTAGAAAGAAACCACAGGGGGAAATTTTCATATCCTCAATATCACTTTTAAAATTATAAACAAATAAATGTGCTGAGTTCAAAATGGTTGTCTTTGAAAAATGCACACAAACACACTTTACTTGAAAGGAAAAATATGTTCAATATATGTTGAGTTCCGTGAGCTAAGAAGTGGGTAATTTAGGAAAAGTGCATACTAAAATGCATACACATTTCCATGTGGAACCTCCCTCCCCAAATTCTTGCAGCCCTATAGATGCAGGGATGTGTAAAAATGTGGAGGAATTAAAAGGGAGAGATTTCTGCACTTCTAATTTAATTTCCCTGACACAGTCTTGCTGAAAACCACCTCTCTGAAAATGCTGTGGAACCTTTCACCAGGAACTGTCCATGAGCTCCAAATAGTAGCTTCACAGAAAGGATTTTTACTGTGTCCATGGCAGGGGGAGATAAACCTCTGTCTCTCACCCACTATACAAAGGCTGCAAGCTGAGGTGTTTTGTCAACCCTACCTAGTGGTGTGTTCATAGCTTTCACTAAAATAGAACAGAATAAAGGATTCATGGGGTACAGAGAAAAAAGATAGGACATGTAGTAAAATGAGAACCATATAAATGTTATAAGAACTACCTCTGAGTATTCCTTGCCTAAGAAAAACCTATGAAGTTTGTGGGGTCACCATGTGACCTGCAAGAATACCCATACATTCAGAGGTCAAATCAAGTGAAACATAAAAGAGGTTGAACATCTCTGGTTTCTCTACAGAAATAATTACCTGGTTTAATTAATGGGGACAAATCTAGCCAAAGTCATGTTTATTACTAGATGAACTAAAGAGGGCAGGTTCCAAGAATGAAATATGAAAATATGAAAACTGAGGCAGAATATCATGCATTTCACACTCTCATTTTGTCCCATGGCTGGCATTCTGTTCAACAGTTAGGAGATTGTAAGCTGGATTTATGATCAGGTGACTTTTGAGATTCATGTTTACATTCATTATCTACCAAACATGACCTCCCAAACCTGTATTTTCAGCCAGGGAATGCCTAAGCCAAAGGGTTTCTGCAGATTGAGGTGCTGGGAAAAGATGCTTGCAGTGCTCTCCCAGTTGCAGGGTGCACTGAGAGAAGAAGTTGCAGCAGGAACCTTGAGGGGTCTCTCCAGCTCCCCGTTCTCAAAGCAACCATAATTTCTGAAATTCATTGCTATACTTCAAGGTTACAATGAACAATGTGACTGCAGGCCATATGACAAATAAATAAGCAAATTAACAGATATTTCTTTATCTAAATAAAAAAAAACTTAATAACAATCAATAATAGAAACATGGACCAAGATCCTGCATCTTCAGATGTTAACTACAATGATAAAGGTCCATTATCATAGTAATGTTTGGCTGCACCCCAACCAAGAGTTCCCAAGGTAGTGTGGACTGGGGCACTGGGAAAGGGTGTCTGCAGTGCTCTCTTGGTTACTGGCCATATTGAGAACAGACTGCTGGACAGATCCCTTAGGGTTCTGCCACCACTGCTTGTCTCAATGTACTCTGTGAGAACAAAAATAAAACATACAATATAAATAATATGCAAAATTAAAATACAACATATTTGTTGTCCGTGAGATAGAGGTTACACAGGGTAAAGAAATACATGAGGAAGCTTTGTTTAAATGGGTACATATTTAACATGTGTCTGGCAACTTCAGTATCAGAGGGAGGAGCACCCCAGACACTGCTCTGCCCTAAATGACTGCAGAACAACCCTCAGGAACCTCTGGAACTAGTAGGGGAAATTTTTTCAGATGACATCAAACAGGAAATGGGTCTACAAGGGAGAAGATGGTATCCCAGGTAATTATGTCCCAAGTTGAAGAGGTGCTGTATATCAGCAAGTAAACCTTAAATTTGTCCAGGTGGCAAACAGGCCACCAAGTGAACTTCCTTCAACAAGGCTTTTAAGTGCTACTTGTAGGTTTCCCAGCTAAGCAGCCTTGTCAAAGCTTTCTACATCAAAAGCTTCTGAACTAGCCTTCCTGGGCCAGCCTTGAGTTTATCAGTGCTTGCACCACTAAGCTAAGTTGTCAAGAATGGTGGGTACCAGGTGAAGCTGATGAAAAGCACTGCCAAGCCACCAGTGTCACCTGGATCTCCAACAGCAAGGATGTTCCCAAGATGTACCCCTAGGCAGTAGTTATTTATTTATTGGATGTTTATATTCCTTCTTACACTTGGTCATTTATCCAGGACAGGTAATTTACATATCTCACAAATATGACAGGGACATAAAAGATTTATTCAGCAATTGAATTTCAACAGATATTTGTTATTGTTGTGTGTCTTCAAGTTGTTTATGACCTGTGGTGAATCTAAGGTGAAATCACAGCATGGTTTTGTTGGCAAGATTTGTTCAAGAGGGGAGGTCCCACTGCCTTCCTCTGAGGCAGAGAGAGTGTGACTTGCCCAAGGTCACCTTGTGGGTTTCTATGGCTGAGTGGAGAACTGAACCCTAGTCCCCAGAGTCCTAGTTCAACACCAAAAACATTATACCATATTGGCTCACCTCCACAGATAGATAAATAGATAGCAAAGACAGATGGGGAAGGGCTTTTGAAGACAGAACTAACTACACTGCCCCTTCCTCCTCCTTCTTCTTGTGTCTGCCCTTTTTGGCTTTTTGCTCTAAAAGGATAAGGAAATAAAAACTGTGGAATGCTTACTCCCATTGTCTAGTTCTCTGTCTTTTATGATCCCATTGAACTTTACAGGTGAAGTCACATATAAAGAATGATCAGCTACATTTTGTGTTTGTACTGCCAAAAGGTTATGAAGATTTAGGAATGACATTTATGTCACAGAATTCCATGGCTAGAAATCCAGCAAAACCTGGCAATTTAATATGAGAGAACAAAGTTAATGCTTAGGAAAAATTAAAACTCACAGTATGAGGGGGAAATGCTCTTGCTTGTTCAAACAGCTGAAGTGTTTTAAGATACTAAGGGCCTTTCCACACTACACTCTTATAGAGCTATTATTCTAGTTTCAACATCCTGTGGAATTCTGGGGTTTGTAGTTTATTGAGGCCAAAGAGCTCTCTGGTTGAGAATTCTAAGTGCCCCTCCCTAAACTGCAAATCCCAGGATTCCACAGAATATTGGAATAATAGCACTATAACAGTGTAGTGTGGAAAGGCGCTATGTTTTCTAAGTGCAATGAGTTTGTTATGGTCTAACCAGAAGGCCTTTTCCCTTGGCCTTGCAAGTTCTGCAGCCCTTTTCTTAGCAAAGCTGCCCTCAGATATTTTACATCCCTTTTGAGTAATAACTTCTACTACAGTACTTGACCTAGAAATCAAGCTCAAAACATGGAATAGCATATGCTTCAATATTTCACAGATGAAACCTATGTCCAAGGAACATCAGTGTGGTCAAGATTTCAAAAGTTATTACTGAGGAAGAACACACAAGATTAGGTTGCAGCAGTTTGCTTTTGTCTAAGCCTACCAGGAAGGGCAACCTTCCATCCTCTCCTCTCCTCCTCTCAATATAAGCTACATTTGCACTTTGAGCTCAGTGTTCAGAAACTGAAAAAAAGCAAAAAACAAAAGGAAACAGTGAGAGGAGGACAGAGAAACTGGGACATTTTAAAAACAGATGATGAATTGGGATGGCAGGATTGGTTGGAATTGTCCCTGCCAAGACAGATGGAGGTTAAGGAATAAAACATAGATCATGTTGATCAAGGGCCCATTTTGATCAGATTCTTCTTGCAAGGCCACAAGCATAGCATGAACACCAGAGTCCCCCTTATGTTGCCCCTGCCTTTTCAAGCAGCAGCTAGTACACAGAATCGAATATACTGCTTCAGATTCTGGAATTTTCATTTAGAGTTCAAGATTAATCCCATTGATAGACCTATCTCCATATAAATTTTAAGGCTGTCTAAATGTATGTCCATCAGCACATCTTGTAGTAATGAATACCATAAATTCACTATGCATTGAGAGAAAAGGTACTTCAGTTGCTGTGGTGCTATGTGCTTTCAAGCTGACTCTAACTTATGATGAAGCTATCCAATGGGTTTCTTGGCAGAATTCATTCAAAACAGCTTTGCTACTTCTTTCCTTTAAGGATGAGAGAATGTCATCCATTTAATTGTTGTTGATGAGCAGTGATTCAAATCTTGGTCTCCCCAAGTTCTGGTCCAATGCTCAATTCTCTACACCACATTTACCAATGCCTCTCTTACTAATGCCTCTCTTACTACCTTTCACTTGTAACTGTACATTTTAAACATGTCATTAAATGTTTTTACTTTCTTTAAACATCTTTTAATAATAGTGATATTTAATTTCTATTTAACTTCTGTAAATTAGTGTTTCGGCAGCCTCTTTTTAATTATTGTAAACCACTTTGAATCCCATTTGGAAGACAGGTGGGATATAAATTAAATAAGCAAGCAATCTTAATTTAGTTAATGTTCTGTGCTTCCACTTTGGAAACAGCCTGGATCTGGAGATATATGTATACTATAATGTGATGTAACTATGAAACAGCTGGCCCAGGCTAATCTTCCTTGGCCTTGTTCCCTCAAGTGCTATAGGCCTAAATCCAATCGCTAGAACAGACCAGTTCAATCAATGGGATTGCCACAGACTGATTGAAGTAATGATTTCCTTTTGTTGGGACTCACAATTGGATTAAGGTTTTGGGCTACAACGTCCAACATCCCCAGTCCTCATGGCCAGGTATGCTGCAAATGATAGCACCTATCATCTAACACAAGTCATATCCTTCCAATCAACTTCATAGCCCGGAGAGCCCTGGGTTGCAAGAAGCTGATGTGAGCTTTCACAAGGAAATTCACTATATCTCACATATGGAATCTCCAACACTGGATTGAGAATGTCTGCTGTGAAACTGTACTTGTAATCCTGTGGGTAACCTACGCTAGTGGTTGCATTTCTTTCAGAAACATTAAAAAATACCAAGGGAAAGAAAGCAAAATCTGCTCGTTTAGGCAGCCTATTCTTCCAATGCCTTGCTTCTTTTACAACTGCTGTGCCTGTTGCCCCCCCCCCATTGGTGTTGTGATGCTGATATTGTGCACCCACAGAATTCCAGCCAACCTGTACATTCATCAATGTAGAAAGCCTGTAAGGATGCAGATTGAATTACAGATACAATAAAAGGGGAGCAAGAATGAAAAAAAGAAAAAACTCCATTCCAAACCACTAGTTGCTATTATGATTCTCCCCTTAAAAACCATTACTATATAAGTGGCTACATTTGCTGCTAGAAATATTCCTACCTTTCATTGCATTACCATTCTCTTCTACTTCCAACAGCCACCTCATCAGTTCTACTAAGCTGCCTTGTTTCACCACCCTCCTAGAACCAGAGGTCTCATCAGTTGCCTTACTCAACTTACTCACCTTCCCCCTCCAGGTCTGTCTTCATTCTCCCCTTTGCACTTCTTAGTTTCTCTCTTTCTGCTTGTCTAGGACAGCTTCCACCTCTTCACTTAGCAGAGCTCTTGATAGAGCCACTGAGGCCATTTCCACACGAGACTGTTATAGTGCTATTCCATTTTCAACATCCTATGCGATCCTGCAGTTTGCAGTTTAGGGCCTGCAGTTTAGGGCCGTCCAGATTCCATAGGATATTGAAAGTGGAATAATAGCGCTATAACAGTCTTGTGTGGAAATGGCCCTAGTTTTGGGAATAAGAGTTTCCCAGGGTGTTAGCCCTTTTGGAAAATTCTATGAAAGCTAAAACTGTTAGGAATCAGCCGTATTTTAGCTTAGTAGCAGAGAAAATATGCCCCAATCCTCCTGTTGCTTTCCTGAACTGAACCTGTCTGAGAAGACGAAACAAAGGCAAGCAGTTTCAGGTTACAAACTTAGAAAAGGTTTACTAATGGCTTTTATATTTACATATGCATTGGGAAGCCTATATCTTAATTACCTAATAAATAGATTAGATGAGATAGAAGCTTCCTTCTTAACTCACCATCTTCTTGGGTGAAGCGTGGTTGGAGAGAAGGAAGAAGAAGCAAAATGGAGAAGAGTGGGAGGTCTGAGAAGTGGGGTCTTTCATAAGAAACTTTCCCAGGCCACATGGTCTGGTTACCTGGATATGTATAACCTGGTATACAAGGTATGTATACCCATGCATTTAAATGACACAGAAGAACTGGCAAGACTTTAGGTGAGAGGGCAGAATGTTTTGGCATGCAAAGAAAAAAATCCTATGTTATCGAAGTCCTTCTTGCTCTAAAACAAGGGGTAGGGGGAGAGAATGCTGGAATTTTCCTACAGCAAGATGGCATTGGGAGGTGGTGGCAGTGGGCAAGAACCCAAACAGCAGCAGACATTTAAAAACTCCTGGGACATTTTAAAAATCTGCCCAGACAGAAATTTTACCTCTGAAAAAAGATAACATGTCTGGGAAAAGCAGTATGTATGGTAACTCTAACAACTTCAGTTTCCCTTACTCGAAATGGTTTGCCATTCAATGTGCTGGACCAGTGCTCAAGGCCAGTGCCAAAGCCCACATAGATCTGTAGAACAAATAAAGTGGATATTCTGGCCATTTTGTTAGTTATATAGAGTGAATATTTTGTTTTAGAATACTCTAGTTTGGTAAGAAGATATTGTCTCAATGAAAGTATCAAATTTTGAAATGGTTTTAATTCTATAGATTGTTAAGTTGATTTTTAAAAGTAACTCTTACTGATCAGTAACTTTTACTGATATTTGTGCATGCTTTTAATTTGTTCTGGTTTTAATATTCTGTAAGCTGCTTGAGTCCCAATATTGGGGCATAAATGAATTAAATATTAATAATACTAATACTAATAATCTCAGCCATTTGTAGCAGATAACTGATATGATATATATACTCTTGGTCACCACGTGTTCATGTAATAATGATAAGATCTCTCAAAATATTTTAAAAAATAACACACAGTTGGATTTGGCAATTTGTAAGCGTGTTTGTTATTACCAATGTAAGTTTACAAATTTGTACACATGAGTTGGTGTAGTTCCCTGTGCTAAAAGGTTGCGAAAGCAAAGCCTCCTGTCTTGGTATTACAGATGTCCTTTTTATGTCCCTCTTGGATGTTATTGCTTGCACTAACTCTAATATTATTCCCAATGTTTTCATACATCCTTCACAAAGTAGTTTATATGTTTATTGGAAAAATTCACAACAGTGATCCAGTTTCCTGGTTTGAATCTGCATTAATATATGTCACTGGAGAAGATGTACTACAAAACTGCAATCTTATGAATGGTATCAGATTCTCACAAAAATGAAACTATAAGGGGAAAAAAATCTTATGTGTCCTCCAATCAAACTGTTTTTGCCTGGCTAACATTATTACACAAACTTCAAATCTGGGATGAAGTCCAATTTGTATACCTTATATACTTTGTATACTTTGGCAAAATGGAACATATTTCCCTTCTTATGAAATCCTCCCATGCAGAAAGTTAAGGGACCCTCTGGAACAGATTTTGAGGCTTTGGGTAGGAGAAACTAATAGAAGGAAAGAGAAAATTCCTTTATGTATGAGGATGTTCACTCACTCAAGATTGGATTGGGATACAGCTACATGGGTGGAGGGAGAGATGAGGGCATTGATATGAAATGGTCCTTAAGTTTCCAAATGCCTAGCATTGCAGAGAGTTAGACATTGAAAATCATCCACACCTAGAACCCTCCTAATTTGCCTGTCCATATTCCCTTGACATCTTTGCTTTCCCTTTTTCTTTGGATGCTAAAATGCTCAACTGAAGTTTTAAGTTACTGTAGTGCTAAATATTTAGGGAATGAGGCAAACTTTCATGGGGGGGGGCACAGAAGTCTTATGAGGGGCAATGACCTCATTTTTGGCCCCCCTCATAGCTACATCCCTGTAATGGATGCAAACAATGTTGACACCCCTGCATCCAATAAAAAGGAGGGATAAAAAGAGAGAGAAATCAATCTTTAGTACAAAAGGAGGCAGCTTATGTCATTCAAGGCCAGCGTGGTGATCAAACTGCCCCATCTTCAAATATTTGATAATTGGAGTCTTAATTAAGCAGTGAATGGGTTAAACTCTCTGTTGCTAGATCAGTAATGACACAATGTCTGAGTTACAGAATGAAATGGTTGCTTGGCAACTGTACCTGGAAGAGGAAAAAATGATGTAGTCTCCCTCTGTCAAATTAAAACCTCAGTTCAGGGAAAAAGGCTTGCTCACTTCCAGAGCTTCTGGGTTTTTTCATAACACACCTTCAGAAACTAAACAAAATATGAAAGCTTGAAGAAATTTTACACATCCCAAAGTACTCTGGAAGTCTAGGCTCTTAGCAGAAAGGTGCTTAAATGTGTTTCTTCTTTTCACCTTCAGGAGAGGTGGTGGCTGATGGCTGTCACGTCTGTGGAGTAATGGATCTTCTCTGGACTTTAATCTGAACTTTAAAGGAGTTATCCAAACTGCTGAACACTAACCCCCAAATTGGTTCAGCACCCTGGCCAGTTCCTTTACACTTTGGACTATAGTCCAGAGCAGATGAGCTAGCTCACTGACATGTTAAACACCAACTGGCTTGTGAGTTATTTCCCAAATAGATGGAAAACCTGAAACCCCATTTTGTGAGCTGCCATGATATCACAACTACTCACAAAATCATGGCAGAAAGCATTTTCTTAGAGTTTTCATGCCCAGTTTTTTTTGAATCTTGGAAAAAAAAAATTCTCACAGATGTCATGTTATCACCATTTTTCAAGCACGTATTGCTCAGAATTCATTGTTATAAGATAATGTATCGACACCATTCCATTTTAAAAAATAAAGTAGAAATCTATTTCAACTCGTAATTTAACTATTTTTTGTATATGAATCCAATGTTTTCAATCTCAACAACATCTAACTTATCAAGATCAACATGACTGTAGTCCTATTCATTGCGATAATATTCATTGGAAATCCGTGGCACTTACTCTAGACAGAATCAATTTTCAAAACACACTAAGAGTTAACAAAATTCTTTCAGCTGACTAAAAGGCCATTTTTAAATTAGAAATATAACCAATCTTGTAAAAAAATTGCTAGCCTGTAATGTCACGCCTAGTTTGAAACGTGACTATTTCCTTCATTCTCTGATTTCCTCTATGCCAGGGTTGGGGAAAATATGACCCATAGATTGATGTGCCCCAACTCACTTTTTGTCCCAGTTATCCCCCTATGGCGTGCAGGGGCAATTTCCCAACTTTTTCCCAGTCAGTTCCTGTTAGGGTTACAATGATAAAAACTGAATAGAGCTTTTGTAATTTTAATGGCTGTGTAGAAGAGGGAAAAGAAACACCCTCTGGAATTCCCTCTTTTACATAACCATTAAAGAGACAGGAGACCACTCCAGTTTTCATTCTGGCAACTCTACTTATTGTTGGGGGAAAATGGCCTCTCCTGGGCTTAATATGTGGTAAAATTGCATCTCATGTCCTTACAGGAGTGGGGATCAAAAATTGGGTAGGGCTGGAGATGTGGCAGACCCTTTAACCCCTGTCAGGTGCCCACCTCTGCTCTATACTAATTTATTACAAGCACTTGAAAGCCTTGTCATTACTCCACTCACTTATAAGAAGAGAGAGCTCTCCAACAGATGATGTCATCATTCCAGGTCTAGAAAGTGCTCCTCCTCATGACCCTTTCACTGCCCCACCAACAAGCAGCATTAAAGCTTGGTCTTGTAAAAGATAAATCTCTTTACTGAATAAATGCTATTTACCCAATGAAGCAGTTCTGTATCTTCACAGAGTCACGTTACCTTGTATGCATCAAGTGGTAACAATGCCAGTTAGATCTGTGTGCTTGCCAGGTTGTAACACAACAAAATGTGAAAAAGTAAAAGGCATGTGAATAGTTCTGTGGGGCACTGTACATTATTTTGTGCATAGGAAAAACGTTTTCTGGAAAAAAAGGGTGGGTATTTTTCTGTGTGGAGAAAGCATGTGTATTTCTGTGCAGAGCAATTCTATGGAAAAATTCTTGAAGAGTGAATGTGGGAAGAAACTGCACAGAAATCTTCATTCTTTCCCACAGTTGGGAGGAACCTATGGGAATTAATCATCCTAGCAAACAAGCACAATTTACAAGAAGATTTACATCCCTAGCCAATCCTTCTTGAAAGAAATTTTGTGGCAATAAAGTGAGGAAAGAAAAATCCTGTGTACCACTTAAAGTGGAATCACAGTGCTATTATTCTGCAGTATGAGGGTCCCTTGTTTGGCGGTTTCCCAGCTCATGAATTGAAAGAGGTTCCTCACCCTTCATGAAGATTGGGGTAAGGCAAGTGCAGCTTAAAGGTTCAAGAAGGATATTGACAAGATAGAGCATGTCCAGAGGAGGGCAACCAAAACAGTGAAGGGTCTGAAAGCCATGCCCTATGAGGAATGGCTTAGGAAGCTGGGTATGTTTAGTTTGCAGAAGAGAAGGTTAAGAGGTGACTTGATAGCCATATTTAAACATTTGAAAGGATGACATTTTTTTTTCACTGCTCCAGAGACTAGGAGAAGGAACAATGGATTCAACCTACAAGAAAAGAGATTCCTGGTGGTCAGGACTGTTTGGCAGTGGAATATGCTGCCTCAGAGTGCGGTGGGGTCTCTTTCTTTGGAGGTTTTTAAGCAAAGGCTGGATGGTCATCTGTTGGGAATGCTTTGATGTGTGTTCTTGCATGGCAGGGGGCTGGACTGGATGGCCCCTGTGGTCTCTTCCAGCTTTATTATTTTATGATTCCATGATTCTGTATGCCTCCATCACCAATTTTTGAGAACTTTAGAGACTCTGAGCACCCTCCTAATTGATTTCATTTTGATTTTTTTTTTTCTTAAACAAGTTCCAGTTCACATCCTCATTCACTTCAGGAAGTTCTGCTCCCCTTCCTTGGGAAAATTAGACTTATCCTGGGCCCAACGTGGTCCTTGGAACGGGATGGGGCAAAGTTGTCTGCCTAGAAGATATGGAAGGCATTTTTTAAAAAATGGCTAAAAATTTGGGCTAATGATCATGGCAGGGTATTGTGTGGCCTTCCAAGATCCGCAGGAAGAGGGGAGAATGCAAGCACCAAACTCCCAGAAGTTGCCCATCATTGATGTAGATGACTCTTATCAAAAGCCCCATGTCAGGGTCAGAACTGATGGCAGCAAATGATAGCACTCGAGATCTTCTCTTTCTATTTGCTGTAGGCCTCCTCTTTTAACACTAAACATGAAATATGCAGCCTGTGTCAAGAGCAAAGAGAAGAGGCAACAGTCTTTACTTGCCGTTCCCTTTCTTTCTGGCAGTTGCATAGGGACGGGGGGGGAGATGGGGTGGTGTTTTTGAGGCGTCCCAGCTCATAACCAAGCCCTCGTGTGCTGTGGTCATGCCCCCTGCACTGTGGCTATGCCCCCGTGCCATAGCCCCATCCCCTCCGACCACCACCCCACACACTCCAAGCTTCGCCGTTGCTTTCTAGGCAGTGAGACCACATCCTGATTCCAAAGAAACACAAAGTAGGAGTGGAGGTGGCTTCACAGAGGGCATATTTCCAAATATTTCTCCTTAGTCTGCACCCAACCTGTAGCCAACACTGCTTAGAAATCTGCTGCAAATTAAGATTTTCACATCTCTTGAATGCACTACTCCATATTCACATTACTTAGTCACTTCACTACTGAATGTTTCCTTTTTTATTGTAGAGTGCCGTTCTGTCTCCCTCCAATACCAACTGTTCCTCTCTATTTCTCAGACATATACACACACATATGCATATCTGGCTTGTCTATATGTATGGTGGGAGGAGCATCTATCTATCTATCTATCTATCTATCTATCTATCTATCTATCTATCTATCTATCTATCTATCTATCAATCACACTCATATATCTTGGAAATATTTTAAAATATGTTATAAGTGTGGAATCCAGCAAGCCTAAAACTGGAGACTAGTCTCCAAGGCCCAAAAGTATTTGCATTTGGTCTGTGAGAGGTGAAACCAGAATGGTATTTGGTTGGTGACTGCTCAAGAAGAGGGAACTTGCTTCTGGCAGAACATAAAGCAAAGCTGACAACAAAGGTTTTCTTTCATGCTATCCAAATGAACCCATTTATAATCTGAAATTCAAATACTTGACAACAGAGAGTCTGTGAGCTGGGCTTTGAACAGGAAATTGCTTCATGGTTTTAGCATAATGAATTAGGCAGAAAGAGTAAATCCATTTAGTAAGGCATAGAATGTTTTAATATTCCTTGGAGAAAAAAAATCCTGAATATGTCCAAATTTCTTGTGACTTTCAGAAATTTCAGATGTTCTGTGTGTGTGTGTGTGTGTGTGTGTATACACACACACATATATAGTCATTTTTTAATACTATTTATTTGTACCCAGGGAATTGCATTTTGGAAATTCTTGTGATTATTTAGAAATTCTTGTGCTATTTAAATGTCAGGATAAATAAATGCAACAAATAATGACAATGGCTCTTTCAAAAAACAGTGCTTTCTTCAATGGTGATAGAATCATAGAATCATAGAATCATAGAAATGTAGAGTTGGAAGAGACCACACGGGCCATCCAGTCCAACTCCCTGTCATGCAGGAACACCCTCAAAGCACTCCCGACAGATGGCCATCAAGCCTCTGCTTAAAAACCTCCAAGGTAGGAGACTCCACTACTCTCCGAGGCAGCAGATTCCACTGCCGGACAGCCCTGACTGTCAGGAAGTTCTTCCTGAGGTTCAGGTGGAATCTCCTTTCCTGCAGCTTGAATCCATTGCTCCTTGTCCTGGTTTCTGGAGCAGCAGAAAACAAGCCCCCTCCTTCCTCTACGTGGCATCCCTTCAAATATTTAAACATGGCTATCATGTCCCCTCTTAACCTCCTTTTCTGCAGACTAAACATACCCAGCTCTCTCAGTCTATCCTCATAGGGCATGTTTTCCAGGCCTCTCACCATTTTGGTCACCCTCCTCTGGACTTGCTCCAGCTTGTCAATATCCTTCTTGAATTGGGGTGCCCAGAACTGGACACAGTATTCAAGATGGGGTCTAACCAAAGCAGAGTAGAGTGGTACCAGTACCTCCCTCGATCTAGACACCATACTCCTGTTGATGCAGCCGAGAATTGCATTGGCTTTCTTGGCTGCCGCATCACACTGCTGACTCATGTTCAGCTTGTGGTCTATGAAGACTCCTAGATCCCTTTCACACGTACTGCTATCCAGCCACGTGTCCCCCATCCTATATTTCTGTATTCCATTATTTCTGCCTAAGTGTAGGACCTTACATTTCTCTCTGTTGAATTTCATTTTGTTCGCCCTGGCCCAGCTCTCCAATCTATCCAGGTCATTTTGAATTTTGATCCTGTCCTCTGGCATATTAGCAACCCCTCCCAATTTGGTGTCATCTGCAAATTTGATGAGCATGCCCTCTATTCCTTCATCTAAGTCATTGATAAAAATATTGAACAGCACTGGGCCCAGGACAGAACCTTGTGGCACCCCACTAGTCACTTCTCTCCAGGATGAAAAGCAGCCATCCGTGATCACCCGTTGGGTTCGGTCGGTCAACCAATTACATATCCAATTAACAGTAGCCCTGTCTAGCCCACATTTTACTAGCTTCGATGCAAGAATGTCATGGGGAACTTTGTCAAAGGCCTTACTGAAATCGAGATATGCTACATCCACAGCATTCCCTTCATCTATCAAGCTAGTAACTCTATCATAAAAAGAGATCAGATTAGTCTGGCATGACTTATTTTTGAGAAATCCATGTTGACTTCTCGTGATTATTGCGTTGTTTTCTAAATGATTAGAAACTGAACGCTTAATGATCTGCTCCAGGATCTTTCCGGGTACCGATGTCAGGCTGACTGGGCGATAATTATTTGGGTCCTCTTTTTTTCCCTTCTTGAAGATGGGGATAACATTTGCTCTCTTCCAATCTGCTGGAACTTCTCCTGTCCTCCAAGATTTCTCAAAAATTATAGCAAGCGGTTCCGAAATGACCTCTGCCAGCTCTTTTAATATCCTAGGATGCAATTCATCTGGCCCTGGAGACTTGAATTCATCCAATGCGGCCAGGTATTCCTGTACCACCTCTCTACTTATTAAGTGCCTCATTTCCTCTGCTTCCTCCCCTGCTCCCCTACCGCCAGGTTGAGTGCTTGTATCCTTCTGGGAAAATACGGAGGCAAAGAAGGTGTTAAGTAGCTCTGCCTTTTCTCTCCCCCCTGTGAGTAATTCGCCATCTTCTCTGCGTAGCGACCCTACTGTCTCCTTCTTTTTCCTTTTGCTGCGGACATATTTAAAAAAACCCTTTTTATTGTTTTTAATGTCTCTGGCCAGCCTAAGTTCGTTCTGTGCTTTAGCCTTTCTGACCTCCTCCCTACATCTCCTGGCTACTTGCTTAAATTCTTCTTTGGTGGTTTCCCCCTTCTTCCATTTCCTATACGTGTTTCTCTTAACTCTTAGCTCAGCTGAGAGTTCTTTAGTCAACCATTCTGGTTTCTTCAGATGCCTTCCATTTTTCCTCCTTATTGGCACAGTTTTAGACTGTGCCGTCAGTATCTCCTTTTTAAGGAACTCCCATGCCTCCTGAACTCCTTTCCCTTTCACTATTCCTGACCACGGAATTCCAGCCAGCAGCTCCCTAAGTTTACAGAAGTCCGCTTTTTTAAAATCTAAGACGAGTGTCTGGCTACCCTTATCTTCTCCTTCCCACTGAATGCTAAATTCCAACAGGGCATGGTCACTCCCCCCTAAAGATCCAACCACTTCTACCTCATTCACAAGGTCATCCCTGTTGGTCAAGACCAGATCTAGAATATTTGATCCCCTTGTGGCCTCTTCCACCTTCTGGACCATGAAGTTGTCTGCAAGACAAGCAAGAAACTTGCTGGACCTTGCTGTCTTGGCAGAGTTTGACTGCCAGCATATATCTGGGTAATTGAAATCTCCTATTATTACTGTATCTCTCCTCTTTGAATGTTCAGTCATTTGGTTGAGGAAGGCGTCATCCAAGTCCTCAGCCTGGGTTGGAGGTCTGTAGTAAACCCCCACCAGAATATCCCTATTGTTTCTCGCTGCCTTAATTCTTACCCAAATGCTCTCTACCTGGCTTTCTGGGTTTAAGTCCTGGATCTCTTCACAGGTGAAAACATCCTTGACATACAAGGCTACTCCTCCTCCTTTCTTGTTTGGTCTATTTTTACAAAATAGGCTATACCCCTCTATTCCTATATTCCAATCATGAGACTCATCCCACCAGGTCTCAGTGATGCCTATCAAATCGTATTTATTTTTTTGTACTAGGAGTACAAGCTCATCCTGCTTGTTTCCCATACTCCTTGCATTAGTGTAGAGACACTTAAGTCCCCAGGCCCTTCCTGCAAGTCCTGTACTATTGTTTCTACTCCTCCCGCCATTGGCCGCTTGTACTACTTGTCCAGTATCATTTGGGCCTTTTCCCCCTGTGTTCTCTGAGTCCTTGCCCTGAATAATATTGTCTCCCTCCCCAGTGGATCTTAGTTTAAAGACCTCTTAATCTTCCTTGCAAGACTGTTTGCAAAAACATTCCTGCCCAGTTTTGTGAGGTGCAGCCCATCCCTTGCCAGAAGCCCATGTTCATGGAAATTCAGGCCATGTTCCAAAAACCCAAACCGTTGTTGGCAGCACCATGTGCGGAGCCAGTTGTTGACCTCTACTATTGCCCTTTCCCTACATGCGCCGTATCCTTGAACAGGGAGGAGAGACGAAATGACCACCTGCACACCAAGGTCCTTAAGCTTGGTCCCCATACGCTCGTAGTCCTTTGCAATGTGGTTTAAGCTGCTCCTCGCAGTGTCATTGGTTCCCACATGAACCAAAATGAGGGGCTTATAGTCAGTGGGTTTGACTAGCCTGGTTAGCCTCTCCGTTATGTGGTTGATCCTGGCCCCAGGAAGACAACAGACTTCTCGATTGAGCTTGTCTGTTTTGCAGATTGCTGTTTCAGTTCCTCTTAGCAAAGAGTCCCCAACAACCAGAACTCGCCTCCTCTGAGACTTGTCCTGGGCTCCTCGGCGAACCTGTTCTACTCGGACTGCCTGGGCATTCTGTTTAGGCTGGGAGTGTTGATCTAGTCCCTGTTGGTGAAGTTTGATTCCTTCTTGTTGACATTCTGTTCCCTCCGCGTGGTGCTCCTCATTGTTCATAAGGCCAAGTAGTTCGAAGCGATTGTGTATGCTAAGAGTCTCTGTTACCTTCCTGGTCCTTTTACTCCTCCGTGTGACATTCGCCCAAACCTCCGTTTCCCGGCAAAGTGTGGTGACTTCCTGATCTGGCAGCTCCTCCGTGCATTCGGTCTTCTGGTAGGTCTTCTCTGCCCTATCCAAAAACTCCTCCCCTTCCCTAATAAGATGGAGATCAGAAATTCGTGCCTCCAGCTGGCGAACCTTCTCCTCCAAGAAGGTGACCAGCTTGCACTTGGTGCAGGTGTACCCGAGAACCTCTTGTGGCAAGAAAAGGAACATGCCACAAGCGTTACAGGTGACTGCAGCAGCTCCCTCACCTTCCATCCTTGAAACAACAGAGAGTAGTACAGGAGAAGCTCGAGAAAGTAAAGGAGTGCAAGTGCGCGCGCCAAAGGCGCGCGCCGTTGGTAGCTCCTAATAAAGCTCCTCCCCGCTAGCTGCCTCCTCCCTCTCGTTAGTCAGACCGTGTGATCAGGCAGAGCCCACGGCCAGGCAGTAGCCAGCAAACAATAGCAAGCAATTAACAGCAAAAACAAGCAAGGCCCCCAAGCACAGCAAAAACAAGCTCAGCAAAAAAAACAAGCCTGTGAAACACACCTGGTCTAGGACGTCTTCACAGGCCCAGCTCTCCTCTGCTCTTTCCTCTGGGAAATGAGCTAGAGGCCCGTTGGTAGCTCCTAATAAAGCTCCTCCCCGCTAGCTGCCTCCTCCCTCTCGTTAGTCAGACCGTGTGATCAGGCAGAGCCCACGGCCAGGCAGTAGCCAGCAAACAATAGCAAGCAATTAACAGCAAAAACAAGCAAGGCCCCCAAGCACAGCAAAAACAAGCTCAGCAAAAAAACAAGCCTGTGAAACACACCTGGTCTAGGACGTCTTCACAGGCCCAGCTCTCCTCTGCTCTTTCCTCTGGGAATAATTAATCCTGACATCCTGTTCTGGTCAATTACAATTACATATCATGAAGTTACTGCATTAGAGCTGAACAAAACAGTCTGGCTGGCTGAACACCAATAAAATCAATACTGGAGTCACAGCTTGCGCTGTTGTGTGTCATACTAAACAACAGACATTTCTAGTGCACTATTTTTGGGGCTGCCGACTACCCTTGCATGACAACAGGTATGCCTTGAAACAAGACTAGAAAGATTCGATGCCTTAGCTAGCTAGGGTGAGGTAGTTAATATCTGTGTTTTTTTCGTTTTTTCATATTATACTTGACCTTGGGAATTGTTTCCTTGGTCTCCTGGAAACAAAATGCACTCTTTGGTTGTCTCCCCTCCTCCATCTGCCTTAGAGGGGGAAAAAAGAGGAAAGAAAATTCTTACATAAGCTGTAAAACCGAATCTCAGTCCAAAACAGGAAAGGAAAAAGCCAACAAACAAATATAGTGCAATGTATGTTTTTCAGTGACCTTGAAGAGCTGTTTTGGCAAACATATACAAATGACAAGTCTGTTGTGTTTCTGCACTCTCTTTTGCTCCAGTGGCTTAGTTCAGAAGACTGACTGAAAGAACAGGCATTAGCATAATTGTCCTTTAACATCAGAATACATAGAAAATAAAGCATGGAAGTTAGTAATCTTTCTTTTGAGCTTGCCATGGCCCCACCCTCCAGAAAACCAAACTGCATAAATAGGCAGTTCTTTATTTTATCTCATCTTTTAGATTTCCAGAGAAAAAGACAATAGTATTTTCCTGATCGGAATAGGAGTGAAATAAGTGAGAAGCATAGTGTTTAAATGAGGTTTTGATTAAATATACCCAATGATTTCATTAATGTTTATGGTTTAAGCACAGCAGAGATTATCTTCCTTCATATAGCTACTAAAATATAAATAGGAGTCTTTTTTTGGTCTTCTAAGATACATAATGAATATATGTATACAAGCACCTGAGCATATGTATGATGAATTAAACTGTGAAACATTTGACATTTAAATGCATTAGAACTGTACTAAGCTGGAATAATAATTACCAGCAGCAGCACAATATAAATATTTAAAGATAGCGTTCATATGCTGAGGCACCAGTCTGAATTTATCAAAAATCAATTCTGAGCTGTACCTCCAGCGAAATAACAGGAAATATCTTTGGATCATTACGATGGGAGAAAATTTCATCCTGTATGTTAAATATATTCCTGGAAACTGACATGAGCAGCAGGGACTCCACATTAGAACAAAAACAGTGTAACGAATAGGAAGGACTTGCTGAAAATTCCATTTTATATACAAAGTTAGGTTACAGTTTAATTCCTTATTTATTTAGTTATTTATTTTAAAGAAGATTGAAACAGGCACTAGGAGTTTGGTGTGTCACTGCCTAGCTTTGATCAAGAGGAAAGCTGCCTTACCCTTTTATTTCAGCTATATATTTCTACAAGAAACAGCTCTTACTTTTTCACCCTGTATGGCACATTTTAAAGAGTTAGGTTCTAATTTAAAAAGAACTAGCTGGCTTTCCAGCCTATTCTCAGCAACTACTCCAATGTCTTTAAAAGACAGAAACCCTTTTTGCACGCAGTTTTTTTTGCGCGACGGCCCCTTGAACATTGCGTAAATGGGAGCGTTGGTCCGTACGACGCACTCCCATTCATGCGACGCTCAGGAGCCTAAAGCAGGACGCACGCGCATTTTCTTATTTTCGTCTGTAAGCTGAAAATACTGCGCAGTCGCACAATGCTCGTGGGGCTCTCGCGCACTTACCTGCGTGCGGTGTGCCGAACAAGCCAGCCCGTTCATGCTTCCTCCCACAGCGCAGCCTACACCTCCCAGGCTGCACTGCAAAAGGAAGGGGCTGGGCGCTAGCGCGATGGTCACACAACTGGTAAGCCACTGTAGGAGGCAGAAGGGCTGCCGTGAGCGGCTTGTGCAAACGGCTGCTCGCGTGAGCGCCGCTCCCCACTGCTGCAACGAAGGTAAGGTGAGAAAAGGGCCAGAGTTGGGAAATGCTGCTCAATTCATGATGTGGACTGACGAAATCCCTCCAAACTGAGTGAAGGCATCTTCAATGAGTTGAGCAATTCTGACCATTGAAGATAAATTAATATTATGTGATTCATTTTCAGGTAAAGCTATAGATATTTAATAACTCCCTTCCTTCATTTTTACAAATGAGAATGAAGAATGTCAGAATTTTTCTCCTCTCCTCATTGGGCAGGATTATGATAGCTTTGCACATTTTTCTATAATTCATCACAGTTTAGATTTTTTCTGAAAGTTTCATTTGCAGACAAAAAAGATGCTAAATCTCTATTTGTTTTCTGTGAAAAACACTACTTTTTTATATATATAAAAAATTCTCCACACAAATGAAATTTTCACAAAAGTTGCAAAATATCAAAAATGTTGAGGCAGTTCCACTTTTTCTGATGTAGTAGTTTTAATGTGTAGAAAAACCCTTTCTCATTGACAACGAGAAAATTTGTGAGTATTCTTATATTTTGAAGGCCATATAACAGTAAATGATGTTTAGCAGGAACAAAAGTAAAGTTATGTTTAAATAGAAGTCACATGGAACTCTGATTTGGACCACAACAAGCTGTTAGACAACAATCACAACAAATACAACAAGAACAAGAACAAGATGAAGACATCCTTCAGAAACTGGAAAGCTTGCTCAAACAAGATTAATGGAAGGGAACACAAATATGCACAAAATTAATCCAAGCAGAGAATTATGGCTGGAAGAAAAGGATTTTGAGGAACATACTGCTAAAACTATCAAAACATTTAAATGCAGTAGAACTGTAGTAAGACCAACAATAAACATTATTTAAATTTATTTGGAGCAAGAAACAAGCTAGGGAAGCAGTTGGACCATGGGATGTCAATGGAGTTAAAAGAGTACTAAAGAAGGATAAGGAAATTGCAGAGAAGCTAAATGAATTATTTTTATGCGTATTCATTGCTATAGATATTGGGCCTGAACCCCTACTTGAACTTATGTTTCCTAATGTGGATAGCGAGGAACTGAGGCAAATAATTTGATTACCTTATTGATAAAATACAAACATATAATGCTTGTGTCCAGAGCAGGGAGAGACCTTATTCTTTAGTTTTGAGGTGAGGTGTTATTTCTGTTTGTATCATGAGCTGTCACTGCAAACAAACCTATGTGTTTGGGTGATATCTTTCTGAAAGTTCTGAAAGATGTAAAAAGTAAGCTCGTAGATTTTGTAAGGCCCTATCACACTACACTGGCCATTTCCGCAGTAGGCTAGCTATAGCACGATGATTCCACTTTCGACATCGTCTGGAATCCTGGGGTTTGCAGTTTCGGGAGGGGCCGGCTGGCCCCTCCCGAAACTGCAAACCCCAGGATTCCAGACGATGTCGAAAATGGAATCATCGCACTATAACAGCCTACTGCGGAAATGGCCACTGTTAAAGCACTCTTATTCCACCTTAACAGCCATGGCAACCCTCTATGGAATTCTGGGGTTTGTCGTTTAGTGAGGCCCAAGAGCTCTCTGGCTGAGAATTCTAAATTCTCCTCCCTAAACTGCAAATCCCAGGATTCCATACCATGAGTTAAAGTGGAATAATAGAACTGTAACAGTGTAGTGTGAAAGGGCCTTAAGTAACATCTCCCTAAATTCAGCCTCGTCACCAGAGAACTGAAGTGTGGTAAATGTAATACCATTTTGTTTTTCAAGAACAGGGTTTCAAAGTGGATGCGAGTTAGCTTAATATTTGTTACTGTCTGTTAATATCTGTCAGCTTAGTATCTGTTCCAATGAAATTGGATGAAAGGAGTACTTTCAACCATAAAATTTTTTACCACACTGGAGGACAAATCCAGGTGAAAAAAAGAATCAACATGGCTTAATGAGACAATGAAGTCCTGCCTGAGTAGCCTTTTAGAGGTTGTGTGGGGTTTTTTGCATGACAATTGTGGAATTTTATTTAAAAAAATTATTTGCAGACAGCCACATTTTTGAGGGAAAGATTGTTGTTGCTTTTGAAAAAAAAGAAAAAAATCCCACATAAAACAACCTTCTAGCAATCTGCTATAACATCAATCTAGTGGGGAAAAAAATCTTACACAGAAATAGAACAACAAAACTATGAAGAGTTTTTATGTGTGTGCAAAATTGATTGGTTTTCTGCACTTTTTTGCATGTTTGCATAAGATTTTTTGCACAAGATTTTTATGTCCCTGGTATGTGTCTTATAGCCTTCAAAATGAAAAGCTTGGAAAATTGATCTTTTGGACAGCACAGAAAACATCAATATTTCCAACAAAACCCCCAAATAAACATACAATCCTTTCCCTAACACCGCTTTCAGGAAACGTATTTTTGGACATTCCCCCACAGATCTAACTGAAAATCCCACGCATATTTCTCTGCAGAACAATTTCCTGAAATACATTGGGATGTCTGAATACCAATTGGAAACTCCACGATTATTTCTGCATTGGGAATTTTTGGTCAGAAAATAAATATCAGCAAATATAAACCACTGTGGCATACAGTGGTTAAAATAGAACTGGAAAATCTGTTAAAATGTGATATAAGTCGTTATGAAGTCTCCTAGTATCCCCATCTACACATCACAACAAAGGGTTAAATCCACCCCACCCAATTACATTGATTGATGTTTAAGAGCTATTGAAAAGGGAATATGTAGCACTTTGTGTTTGGCCTGGTTTAATTAGCTGAACACATCAAAATCCTGTTTGTTTCTTCCTTCATTCGTGGAGAAAAGTGTACAGAATCAATTCTACAGAGGTTACCGGAGAAGGAATGAGATAATAGTGGCGCTTTTCTGCCTGAAAGAAATAGTTATCTTGAATCTACCTTTGTTGAATAACAAAACCCTTATAATAAAACTCTGAATGAAAATGTAATTGTAATTGCTTGTTTCAACCAACTAGACAGATAATATTACTGTTAAGAAACCTCTGGTGTTCTGTGTTTTAACTGGATGCCTCAGATTTACAGCAAGCTTGGAACAAAACAGGAAGCACTGAGTTACTTAAAGGGAGCAAATTCTGTAACTCCTATATCTGCCAGTATTCTATATCAGTGACTTAACAACTTAGAAGTTAGCTAAGTGACCTCTTATGACCTAATCCTCCTAAATCTCATGGAAATGTTGTTCATCTATGCTCAATTTGCTGGCAGAATGGTCGTCTTTCTCTCCATGCAGCTGATGTCTGGTAAAGTAGATTAGGAGAGGAGTTATGGTCCTGACTATAGCTTAACAATTGTGACTAAGTAGTGATTGTGAGTTACCTAGATTTACTCATCTATAAGTGTTCATTATTCATGATTGCTCCTTAGTCATGATTATGAAACTATTGCCACAATTGTAATTCCCCTCATCTACCGGTACTTTTCTGGGCATCACCTACATGGGGAGAAGAAGGTCCATTCTCCTGGCAATCAGAGCACAGATGAATGTTTCCATCAGGTTAGTGTGTGTGTGGGTCGAACCAGAAGATATTTTTTTAGTTAACTAAGGACTTTTCCACACTACATTGTTACAGTGCTATTATTCCACTTTCAACATCCTGTGGAATTCTGGGGTTTGTAGTTTACTGAGACCTAAGAGCTCTCCGGCTGAGAAGTCCAAATGCCCCTCCCTAAACTGCAAACTCCACGATACCAAAGGATGTTGAACATGGAATAGTAGCACTATAACAGTGTAGGGCAGAACTGGCCTGGGTGTACATAAGTAAGTAGTTGGTATAGAATACTGGACATGATTCCTACCCTAAGGGAATCATTGCCTTTATAAATACACAAAATCTGTCTTCCCTTTAAAATCAAAAACATCCAGATGTTGATGGCAAAATATTTGTCTATTATCACTAAAGCCTATGTGCCATTCTTTTCAGAGGAGTTCATTACAATATTTTACTTACTGTGGTATGTAAACTTAGGGTAGTCTGAACAATGGTTGGAGGTGAAGTTACTCTGGGAAAATGCAGAAACGTTAAAGCCCACAGCAAATTGTCTACCTGTATCTGTAAGTCAGTTTCCCATGTTCCTATGTACTCAGACAAAAAGGCTATGATGGTAGAACATTTTTCATTTTGATGCCCACATCAACTGCAAGGAAGACTTTCATTTCAAAAGCATGGAGACAACCTGAGGCTCGGAGGAAGATGGGATCACTCCTATCACTCCATTATAAATATGTTAACAAGACTAATTGATGAGTCTTAATGTATCCTCCACACTTATCTATAAACTGCCTTGATTTGGCTGTCCTGATTAATTCTTTGTTGTCATACTTTCTCAGCTGCTTTTCAGATAACTGTTTTCTCTCTCCTTCCCCCACTTTATCCTTTGTCTTCAGTTTGCTTCAGTTACTGCAAATTGATTTCAAAGTACAAGAGTACTTTACATTCAAGTAGGTCAGTAAAGGAAAGAGGAAAGGGGAAGAATCTTACTCTTTGTAGACTCTGGCAAAAGACTACACTCTGATGTTGCTTGGCTGCACACGTCCTAGGATTCATCTGTGAAATATTGGAAAGTATATCCACAACACTCAAAGGCAACAGGCTGTCTTAGGGGGCACAGAACTGGTCTCATGTGACACCCAGTTCTCTCTTCTCACCACTTCACTATTCGTTTCTGCCTGTCAGCATCTGCTGCCATGGATAAATGCAATTTGTCCAGTGCTGCTTTGGCCAAAGCAAAGATATCATAGCAAATCATGATATTTCAGTTAGAGTTCTCAGGAATAAATGGCAAGATATAAACCTTTTCAGACATACTGTATTCTTAAAGTAGAAAACTAATACGTTTTTTAAACAGATACAATGGAAAGTTTCAGTTCAAAGTTTTGACCCAATGTACATCTTAAATTAGGAATTCTCCAATTGTTTTTATTTACATAATTAAATTGCTAATTGGGGCTTGTGTTCAATTCCACTCCCTAAGTTCCATTCATTGGCCCTTTTCACAAGGCATTTGCCATGCGAAAGGGTGCCTGGAGCGTCACACGATTGTGAGGAGCAATCTGCACGACATGCTCACAATCGTGTGATGCTCCAGGGGCTGGCAGGTGCCGATCGCACACCTTTTCATTTTTGGTTGGAAGCTGAAAATGATGCATGATGGCGCATTGCTCCTAGGTCTCACGCACACTTACCTGGTGTGCGGAGCCTCTGGAGCCACACCAGTCGCGCTTCCTGCCCCAGCGCAGCCTGGGAAACTCCCAGGCTGTAGTGCAGAAGGAAGAGGTGGGGCTCTCGCACGAGCAGGCAGCTTGTGCAGAGCCGAAGCATCAGGGACACGAGAGCCTCTCACCAGAGGCTGCTTGCGCAATCCCCACACCCCAGCGTCGGAAAAAGGTAAGGTGCAGAAAGGGTCATATTGTTCCAGTGCACCATGCTACCACTGGGCTTATTTGTTTATGCAGGCTTCTATTCACATATGCTGGTATGAACTGCCACGGCCATATGTCATCTAGCAAAACGTATGATCTCTGGTGTTCTCACCACAAACCCCACTCAACATTATCTCCTGATATTCTCGGGCAGGTGAGAATGCCCAGCTACCTGGAGGGGACACCCCCAGGACTTGCTCCCCATGCCTGCTGAGCACATAGGTGAGTCTGCTATTCACTTGACACAGTAACCCTTCTCTCCAGATAATTCTTTAATGACAGACCCCCTCTAACCTGGAACTGGCATGCAGATGCTGAGGCGAGATGTTACATTACTAACATAATGAGGACACTTTGCTGTACTGGTAGCAAAAGTTCTGAAGAAAAACAAAATGGTAGAAAAGTCATGTAAAACTGAATATGCT
Organism: Ctenosaura bakeri; assembly: GCA_948474755.1. Lineage (NCBI taxonomy): Eukaryota > Metazoa > Chordata > Lepidosauria > Squamata > Iguanidae > Ctenosaura > Ctenosaura bakeri. Next base: position 93,310 of record CAOLHI010002588.1, read on the forward strand.
TTAGGGTCTTTAAAGAATAGATGCCTTTCACACTACACTGTTACAGAGCTATGATTCCATATAAACTGTCATGACTACTTCCTGTGGAATCCTGGGGCTTGTAGTTTGGTGAGCCAGTAGAGTTCTTGTGGTTGAGAATTCTAAATACCACTTCCTAAACTGCTAATCCCAGGACTCCATTGGATGGAACCATGGCAGTTAAAGTGGAATCACAGGGCTGTTAACTGGCTAGTTGAAAGGACACCAGACATTAGCGGCTGCTGGAAATTGGTAAATGTAAAGAACTGAGAGGAACCAAATGACAGGAGTCATAAGGATAGTTTGTGTTTCCTTAGTAATGACCTATAGTGCTTTACAGAGACCTGCTGTATACCCAGCCAGTTCTACAACTAGGTGAACATACGTACTGTTCAACAAAAACAGTCAATTACATCATTGGAGAATTGTTTTAAATAGAAGCCTAAAATGCAAAATGTCAGCGACTGAAGGCCTGAATTTTAAAAAATGAGGCATTTGTGTTCCACAGGCACCAGCCTTCTCCTTCACCTTTCTAGTCATTACAGGAAAGATTTGATCTCATTTTTCTCTTGACTCCAATTAACGTATGCAGGTGTTAAATATGGTTCTAAATTATCTCACAGATGGCAGCATGTTACATTTTAGTTTTCAAAAATATATTGTGCGTCAAGGAACCCGCTGCCAAGGCTTCCGTAGACAAGTGAAAAATGAGCTTGGTTTGATCATACTTCAGTCAAGGCAAAGGTACTAAGCTGGTTGAAAATTAAAATTGGGTTTCTTCAGTAAAGGAACCTTTGTTTGTACTTCCAAGGCGCAGAGATAACTTAATACCAGATTAATCTGTTGAAGGGAATATTCCCACTGTCTGTTAGGTGTCAGAAGTGTCTAACAGTTTTGGAATCAAATGCTTAGCACTTCAGAAGAACTTTAAAGAAATACTATATGATAAATGAAACGTAAAGGTTATGCACAAGTACCCAGTTGATGGATATGGTAAAGGTGGTTTATCAACTGGCCTGCAACCATTTTATTCAATTGAAATATGCAAATCGGCTTGAAGATAGAATGCACTGATGAGATGATGGATAGAATGCCCATAACAGTTTAATTAACTTCAGTTTCCTACGTGTTAAAGGTTGCTTCAGTCCACTAGCTCATGTAACAAAACCTCCTAAGATTTCATTAGTTCTTGCTCAGTGCAACAGTATGGCTTCTTAAGAGGTTACATTTTGCTTTGCCCTTCTACTGAGTTAAAGTCCTGAACAAAATACTGCCTCATGTTTTCTTTCTCTAGACACTTAAAAATCACAGTTGGAGTTCTTTATGTTATTTACTAGTTTCAAGGTTAAAGAGGAGTACAAGGAAGAGGGAAAAAGTCCATACATCTTATAGAAACATCTTTTGAACAATTATCTTTTATAAAAAGTTAATTTTATTGTTAAGGATATTGCATACACACAGAGAAGCATTTGTTCTGTAGGTATGTATACAATGTTAAAACTCTTGAAAATCATACTAGATATAAAATGCCAGACCAAAATACATTACTAATGATATTGATCCAGTTTGTGATTAGTGACACTTGGGCCCTTTTCGCACGGGCTTTCTGTCGCGCGACAGCCCCGTGAGCCTTGTGGGAGTGGGAGCGTCGCTCTGCACGATGCACTCCCACTTCCGCCACGCTCACGGGGCTGCAGCGGCACGATTGCGGGTTTTTTGATTTTCGCCTCAAAGCGAAAATCACCCGTGCTCGCACAATGCTCCCGGCGCCCACGCGCACTTACCTCCTGTGCGGAGTGTCGGGGAGGCGGCCAGGTCGTGCTTCCTTCCCTCCGCCCCTGTGGAAGGAAGGGGCGGGGTGGGGCGCTAGCGCGACGGACGCGACAGCCTCCTGCTTTGCGCGAGTGGGGGGGATGGACGCGACAGCCTCCTGCTTCGCCCGGGGGGAGGGTGGTTCGCGCGAGGCTGCCGCTCCCCTCGTTCCTTCGCCTGCGGAAGGAACGAGGGGGGAAATGGCAGCCTCCCCAACGAGCCTTCTCGTGCGAGAAGCCTCAATGCGAAAAGGGCCTTGGTGATCAATTCATATAAATGGGGTGAATATCTCATATGCAAATAATGCATCACACAGATGGCCTGTTCACATTATGCACTTACAGCACTATGAATCCAATTTAACTGCCATGGCTTCATCCTATGGAATCCTGGGATTTGTAGGTTGTTGAAGCATTACAATACTCTCTCTAAACTGCAGTTCCCAGGATGGGACCATGGCAGCTTATTATAGCATGGTAATTGTGTAGTGTGGAAGGGTCCAGAATCATTCCAAAAGGGAAAATCTGTCATTTTCAATTTTCTCCATGTTTGAACATTTTAAATATCAAGTTTTTTTCCTATCCCCTATACAGTGAACCTTGCAAATGTTAATAATTTTATAAAAAGATAAGCTGAAGCTAACTTCACTTCCAACAGCACCAGCCAAATTTAATAATTATTCCCAGCATAGAGAGGATCACATTACCGGCCTACCAACAAGTGTTCAAAATGAGGAAACTTTCTCTCTTTCAAACAAAGCATAACCGCAATTCAGCACTAACTGGTTGTATACACATGGATTCAAATCCAGTCTTTGGTGGGATAACCACTGAAAGGTGTGGGTGTTGATAGACGAACAACTTTTAGTTTCTCTTACTTTTTTAAAAAATTGAAATGTCAAGTTTGTTCAATCCTGAACATGAAGGAAAGTAGTAAATTTAGATAAAAAGGATCTGAAATGGAATTCTCACCCACTGCTAATGATCACCAATAGCAGGGGGAAAAAGTGACCTGCAAGTGGAACTTATTTCCCACATGGTTCCTATATGGAATGATTTAAAGTAGACTTCTGCTCTTGCTTTAAACTTGGAAAATTATTATATGAGGTCCAAAAGGAATAATCCTTGGAAAATAACTTTATCAGGCTGTGGAATTAAAAACAAATTGCTTAGGGTCATGCAAGAGACTTGTTCGATATTTTCAAGTTGCTTTTGGAACAGTTTTCCTCCTTGACCTAACTTGGCCATAGGCTTTTACATAAGCAGCTACATAAGATAGCTAAGTAGCTCTTTGGACTGCCAGTCTTAACAGCAAGTATCTTTCAACCACTTGTGCATTTTATGGAACTTGTTTCATAATACTTGGAATCCTGACTGAGATTGCTACATTTTATACAGAAACAAAGTAGAGTAAATGTGTGATTGTAATTCTTTTTCTTTTTAAAATTAACACAGAACTTTATTCTAAAATAAGGTTAAACATTCAGGCAGCAAAAAGAAAAAAGATACACAGCGATACAACAACATCACTTTGGCTATACTGCAATATATTTATTTGGAAGTGAGTACTACTGAATTGTGGAACAGACATGTACAGGATTGTAATCTGAAAAAGAGAAACCACTCACTGTTTACAGAGCTTAGTATGTTATAAATATACCTGCAGGATAATTAATGGAGCTTAAGGAGAAAATCACTAACTAGTGAAAGACTGAATGTATTAGTTATTTAGTTATATAAATTATATAGTTATTTAGTTATGTATAAGTTATATTGAATGTATAATGTATAAGTTATATTGAATGTATAAGGATAAGGAATGTATAACTTATCATGGTGTTTGCTTTTGCTTTCCTCTGAGGCCGAAAGACCATGATTTGCCCAAGGTCACCTGATGAGTTTCTATGGCCAAGTGGAGATTCAAACCCTGGTATGCCAAAGTTGTAGTTTAGTGCTTAAACTAAACATAGCAACAAATCAACACATAATACAGTTAAAAACAACTAAAAATATATAGGCCATTTCCACATGACTTCACTATCCCACAACAGCAGCAGGTTTCCAGTCCAGGAGTCATGCTTTTGTATGATGTCATCCCTATCCAGCTGCTATCTCATCTCCAAGAGTCGCAAAACTGTCTTATACCATTTCCAGAAAAAATGGTTAAGAACCTCCTTTAGAGCTTCAATCCCGTCAGTCGGCTCAGTGCGATACCCTAATAGCTCTTGATAGTGCTTCCTGTCCTTCCAGAGCCTAGAGTGGGCAGAGAATGAGCGTGCCCAGCTTGTGCCTCTCTCAGCTACTCCCATAGTGTAATAACTTTGAAATCTATCATCTCTCCATTTTTTTTAAAATTTCTTCTTTGAATACATTTTTAAGCATTATAGCACAAAAGTGCAATAATGCACTGCCTTGTCATGCCATTACAACATTGCTGCACTAGTATGGCTTCCTAAAAGTAACCAATTGGGGTGGTGGGGTAGGGCGAAGGCAGAGAAAGGGACTGACCAAGGATGCCACAGTGTGGAAGGAACATGTTAACCCTGGGTTCTGGGGTCCAGTGGGGAACGCCTCAATGTGCTCCAAATAATGGGGAATGGGAATTAGCCAGAGCACAAGCTGTAGCACTACAAGAGGCAGGGTAACTTAGTGATATCTTTTTATCCAATGTTTACGGGGTCAGGCCAAGCCAAAAACCAAGCAGAATTGTCTAATAAATGATTTTATTGAGGGGAATTCACTCATGCATGCACACAAAATACACACAATCCCACATTCACACAAGAGCTAGCTGAAAGAGAAAGGGAGGAAAAATATAGAGAGGCTGAGGGATTTGGGGGGGATTTATAATTACCAGTCCAGAAGAGTAGTGAAGAGCAGACAAGTATATTGGCTTAGATAGGACCTAAGGACAGTTCTCATTCAGGAGCCAGATGGACAGAGTGACGGGTAGACCTTCAAGAGAGGATGCATTGGGCATTGGGCATCCTCAAATCAGGAGTATTTGTGCCCTGAAAATGGCTTGTGGCTGTGAAGGTTCCAGATGGAAGACAAAGAGAACCTCTTGTGGACAATGAGTCTTTTGCCTGTTGATAGGTTTAGTGCTTTCATGAATGTTGTAATAGCTGTCTATTGTAGGTTCTGTGAGGACAGAGGAAAGAATCTGGATGTACAAGGGATGGATATCTGTCAATCAGTGTTCCTGGTGGGCTCTTCACAGTTGGATTCCCTGGAAAAGTCTAGCTTCTATTTAAGCCTATTATCCACAAGAATGATGTGTATTTGCCTGACAAGTGGCTCAGTCTTACCTGGAGGAATTTTGGAGTTGGCCTATGCTTCTCACATTTACAGTCAAATTCTTTCCCTCGCTCAGTTTGACCTCTGTCACCTCTTAGGCTTGAATTTGATATCAGAGCCAATAAAATGTGTTGCCAATTAGGTATGGTGTCCATTCAAACCATACTGACATTGGGGACCCCCAAAGTGGGGCCTTATAGACACCAGTAGCAATACCAATACTCATCCGCTTAAGGCGGAAGGGTGTGGAAGAGGGTGTTTCCAACCTGCTACCATTGCATGAATGGTAATGCTGGGACTATAACAGAAGAATGTGCTAATGGGGTATGGTGCTGAAAGGGCCATAATTTTTTAAGAGAACATAACATCAGTTTAAAAAGCATACATAGTAAAAGCAATAATTTAAAAACTCAATTTAAAAACCATCTGGATAGGCCTGCTGGAAGAGATTGGTCTTCAGTACTGTTTTAAATGCAGACAGTGAATCCAGCTGTAGAATCTCTTCCAGTAGGTCATTCCATAATTTGGGGTCAGTTGATGAAAAAGTCTTCTGGCTTACAGTTGCTAGCCTGGTCTTGGCTGACTGAAGTAAATGTCCTCCAGAAGATCTGTATGGGGAGGATAATACAGGAGACAGTGACCCTATAGGTAACCTGTATTCAAACCATGTAAGGCTTTAAGGGAAACAGCCAAAATTGTGTACCTTTCACAGAAACTAACTGGCAGCCAGTGGAAGGATTTTAATACATATGTAATATGATAAATCCTAGTTGTGTTAATAACCAATCTGGCTGCCATGTTTTACACTCACTGAAGTTTCTGAATTTAGTACAGAAGTTTCCCAATGTACAACATATTGCAGCAGTCCAGCCTTGAGTTTTCTAGCGCGTGCACTACTATTGTCAGTCCCTCCAGCCTCTAGGAAGGGGTGCAATGGCATATCAACCAAGGCTGACTGTAAGCATTCATGGTCATCATATATATTTGGAGTGTCATTTGGTGCAAGGGATTCAGAAGCATCCTCTAAGCTGTGAACAGTTTCAGGAGGAGTATAACCCCATCCAGGACTATAACATACTGGCTCTCTTTAACCTCTTTACAATGCCTTTTACATAAAATACACTGTTTCCTAACAAAAAACTATGTTTCTTGTATGAACATTTTCAAAATTCAAAATATGTTACAACAATTGGCTATTTCCACAGTGTGGTGTCTTGATATGTCAACATACCATTTTTCTGGTTGTAGGTGAGAACATATGAGACTATACAGCCTCACCCTAGAGCTCTGAGTTAATTTGATTGTTGGGATTTACTATCCACAAACCATAGGCCATTTGGCATCTAATATCACCAGCATAGTATTACCTTTAACTCTGTAGAAGCAACAGCATAGAGGGGTGGTGGGGGAAGTGTTGTTCAGATCCCCCCTTTTTAACAACACGCTTGCCTCATTCTTATTATACAGAAAAATATCAGGTGTAATCTTTGTTAATAAAGATCTATTTACCCAAACTACTTAAGAAGCAAGCTATTAGAGTGCTCATTAACACCAGTGTCTAATGTTCCCATGGGAAAGGTTATCATGTTGTCTGATAAGGATTCATTTCCTTTACATTAGCATTTGCTGGCATATTCCCTACACAGAAGTACAAAAGAAGTAAAATGATACCTTCGAATGGACTGCCTTGTGTGTTACAAAGAAGATGTGCATTACAAAGAATTGTTTGGCAGGTTAATAGTGCAGCTTGATTCAGTGTAATGTGGAAGTGTATGCATTTCACAAGTAATACAAGCTGGCCTCTGCTAACTTATTTGTATCTCCTTTTTGTCTGAGATCAAAGATGGCAACAATCTTTATTTAAAAAAGGAAAGAAAAGAGAGAGTGAAATGGATTGTTATGACATTGCCATGTTAACCGATGAAGACAGGGCTATCTTGTATGTTTTGGATTTAGCTTGCTGAAAACGCAGCTGTCAGTACATTTTAAAAGCAGCTTTTAAGCTGCTTCTTAGTGTCTCTACTCTGAGCCAGACATGTGTGACCATATGTATAAACAGTGATTTAGAAGAAGAAAATCAACAGTGCAGATTTGCTGCTTTCATTTCTCAATAATTTTGTACTTTCCCTGCCTGCTGCCATGTTATCAGTCATCTGTGTCCTAGGGGAAATGCAGCAAGCTTGAGGTTAAATTAAGGGTCTCCCTCTTGTGATTGTCTTTAGCGAGCACTGTACATTTTCAAACAAAGCTTTACCGCATCAACTGCAGCCCAGAAATGTCTGGGGACCACAAGGACAGCTTTCTTTAGCGCTAACTTTAGTACCTAGATTAATACATAATACTGCTGAAAAGGGCTAACACAGAGTTGCAAAATGGATGGCATGTGCATTAATCTACTAGTCAGAATTGCACTCTGATGTGGAGAGGGACCTTGGAGTAAACATTCTCAACCTGCCTTTGTCACAATGGATTTAGCACAGAATACACACACACACATATATAGTTATCAAATATGTCCCATTTATATTTCCTTTTTTATGAGTATTACATGATTTGTCCCTAAGGATGTACATTTTTGTTGTGTGGGCCCAGCTAAGGAAAACTCATTTGCAAAACAGAGAATATTAAAAGGAAAATAAAATCATTCCCATCTCCCTGTAGAAGAAAATGACTTTGGTTGAATTGGTCATCACTGAATTCTAGATGTGCACTTAACTGCAGTAAATTGGATGGGAATGGTCTTGTATGGTGGTCCTGAGCCCTGTCATTAGGCAGTTGAACAACTGCTTCAACTACCAGATGGTGGGGGGTCAGCAAATTGAGCCCCCCAACCATTTCTTATGGGTCTCTAGTTTCATTACTCTGTTTCAGGATTGAGCTGGCCACATGGCCCATCTTGCAGTCCTTCAACTGGCCTGCTTACCTCAGGAGAGGAGAAGGACACTGTTTCATTTCCAGTGGTGAAGTAAGTTTCAACCATCAGTCCAGTTTGGTTCTTTTGGTCAAAGTCAGTGACAGGAGACATTGGGCTTTTCTGCACTTTGGGGGGAAAATGGGGCAGTCCATTACTCACCAGACTGGCCCGCTCCCCCGACGACCCACACCGATCTGAAGCAGCGCGTCCCCGCACTATGCACTCTCCGGTGATGAAAATGGAGACTTCCAGTTGGTGGAGGCTCTCCACCAACCGGAGAAGCTCGCCAGCCAGAAGCCCGCCCCTGGAAGATCTGCAGGCTCACGCTGGCATGAGGCTGCAAATCTATACTTTTGCTCAGCGATGGACTAGGGTGCGCTGGGCTATTGAAAGTCCTGTTTCAATTGGACTTTCAATAGCATGGTGAATGTCCAGTTATGGGCGTTTCGGAGCGGGCTGAAGTCTGGACATACGGTAAGTAGTCTAAACTCAGTTCGCCCCCAAATGCAAACGTCCTCACGGGAGGACGCTTTGCCCCGTTTTAAGAACCAAGTGCGGAAAAGCCCATTGTGTCCTTAGCTTCAGACTTCCTGGGTTGGTCCTGCAGCGTACTTTGATGGGGAGGATGAAGATGAGGACACAGGTGGAACCTCAGATGGGAAATCTGTTCCTTCAGCTTCAAAAAAAGCAGCTAAGAGGGCTAAGGAACTACAAACAGAAGCAGCTCTTCACATTTCCTTGCTGCTAACAAAATAAGGGTGTCCCTTTCTCTTCATTAGTTGGAAAGCAATGGAGCATCTTGTGTTCAAATATGTAGTTAGCTGAAGAAAGGGATGTGACCCTATTATCAGGGCTGTTCTTTTTCACTCTGAGGACAATAGGGGGAAAATTACATTTCTGTGACATCAGAATATTACCTATCTGTTTGGTCTGAAAACCATTCACTTTAAGCAGGCAATTCTGGGGTCAGGATTTCCAAACTGGTATTTCTTAACTGTAACACCAGGTAATATAGCTCTGGAGGCCTGCTATGAGGAAATGCAAAGTGAGTCACACTATCAGTTGTTCAAGTGCTGTAAGGAAACTTGTTAGTCATAGATTTAGAAATACTCTGGAACATGTCCCAGATGGACTTGGAATAAAAACAGGCATGCTACAAAAAGCAGGTTCTCAGTGAGTTCCTCTTGGCTTTACAACAAAAAAGACAGGTGCACATACCAGCAAAATAAATGCCTATGCCAATGTTCAGTTAGCTGGTATGCATGTCTGTCCTGTCTGCTGAGATTCAGGCTCACAATGCTGGCTGAGGACAAATTCTATTTTTTTTCTTAAATTTTGAGTCTCTCTGTCCCTCCCTTCTCCCTCTCTGATCACAGAATGAAGGACTGACAGTATTATATGTTCTTTTAGTAGGCAAGAAGGCCATGACTTTCAGTTCATGATACACAGGAAATCATAGTAGAGATGCAGGAAGCAGTTTAGCAGAGAAATGTTGATCTCAGCAGCTCAACACAAGCAGCGGATGAAGACTGTGGCCTTAATGGTCTGTCCCTGAGAATTATGGAAGCGTCTTTTTGGCTTCTGTCAGATACAGAATGCTGGGTTATTGCTGATTTTTTTTTTTGGTCCAGCTGACCAAAGGTCAATGCATTGATCCATTAGAAATGTATAGTTGGGCAATACTTTTACTGCGAGCAACCAAAGTCTCACAAGTAGTGGGGAAGCTTTTGAATTCTTCAGAATGTATCATTTGCCTGGATGTTAAGCAAAGCACAAGGAAGGGGAAAGAGAATTACCCTAATTGCTGGCATATAATACTCACTTCCCCCCCAGAAATACTGTTTGAAAATGGGGTGTGTCTTATACGCCAGTGCATCTTATATGCTGGCAAATAGTATTTGCCGGTGTATAAATGGGGCAGGTCTTATACATTAGTGTGTCTTATATGCTGGCAAATACAGTACCTATTATCAATAAAAAAAAAAGAGGAGGTGTTGTAGCCATAAAATCTGGATTTAGACTGAAGCTTTAAGGTGCCTGTCTACATTAGAGAAGCAAACTGATTAAATCTCTAATCCCTTTTGTTGGGGTCGTTTGGGAACTGTAGTGCAGGGAGGCGGATTAGACCTCTCCAACAGAAAGTTCTAAATATGTCACCAAACAGTCAGCATGGTATAGTTGTTTGAGTGTTAGACTATGACTCTGGAAGAAGAGGGTTTAAATCTGTGCTTGGACATTGAATTCCACTGGATGAGCTTGGGCAAGTCACATTCTCTCAGCTTAAGAGATGGACAATAGCAAACAAATCTTTCCCAGAAAACCCTGTGACAGGTTGCCTTAGGGTTGCCATAAGTGCTAAATGATTTGAAGGCACACAGCAGCAGCAACAACAACCACAGCCATGTTGTTCCCATCAAGAAACCATTGCAGAGGTAAGGTGCCCGAGAAGCTATCACCATTAGGCAGAAGAACATTGTAACTGGGCTGTGCACAGAGTCCCCAGTTCTTTGATTAGCAATATGTGTCTGAATTTTGTTTCCTTTCTCCCTTTTTCCTCCTATCCTTTTAGTAATAAGAGTGAAGATTGTAGTTGGAGATTTTAAATATAATCAAAACTCTTGGAAAGATCAGCAGAGAGCTGGGTGGCTTTACTCTTCCTGCCCCTTGATCTCATGGGACAGGGAGAGAAATAAGCATCCTCATCTGAAGCTTGTAAGCCTGCTTCAGACTACCTAGCTTTGCTCTTTTTTCCTCTTCTGCATATGGCATGAAGGAGAGGGGAAACTGGAGCTGGCTGCCTCTCAACTGGCTCTTTGAGGAGCTCTTAGTGAAAGAACTGGCTGAGAGGCATCTGGCTCCACTCCTTCCCTACCAGCTCTGAAGGAGGAAGGCAGTGAAAGGGGGAACTAGGATCCATCCAGCTCCTAGAGGCAATGACTGACAGCAGAACTTCCTTCAATCTCCTTTCATTTAGCAGGGATTCCCCAAGGACAACTGGCTACTAAGGATGGGGTATTTAAGAAGCTTACTTCCTATTCTTTATTTCTTTTTCTCCTCTTCCTCTTCTTTTCCATTAATATCTATTATATTTATAATTTATATTTATATAAATATATATTTATATTTATATTATATAATTTATGTTTGTATTATATTTATTTATATTTATATTATATTATATTTATAATTTTATTTTAAAATTTATTATTTAATTATACCATTACCATTTTAATTGATTTTTAAAACCTTTTAAATTTAGTTGCACTTCAACATCATAACTTGTCAACATTTGTTGTAGTATCATAATGCATTGTGTTTTAAATTTTTACTAGCATATTTACCTGGTGTTGCCCAGGATTTTATTTTCTCATAAGTAATACTTGTTAGAAATACCTTAGGAATAACCTTACCTTACCTTAGGAATTAGATGTAGTTGAAATACAGAGCTTTGGTTTCTGAGGGAATACACTGGTCTCCTCCTTATTGCTGCTAGAAGCTCATCTCCATAGCAACTGGCCAGGCCCAAGAGCTCTCTGGCTGAGAATTCTAAAGGCCCCTCCCTAAACTGCCAACCCCAGGATTCCACAGAATCTTCACAGGCAGCCAATCATATGAGGTCTTCTCGCCTGACACAGCCAATCGTATGAGGTCTTCACCTGCCTGACACAGACAAAGGCCCTTTGCGCACCTTACCTCGTCGTGGCAGTGGGGAGCGGCGCTCGTGCGAGCAGCCACTTGCAAGAGCTGCTCACGACAGCCCTTTTTGCCTCCCGCATTGGCTTCCTTGTAGCACGGCCATCACACTAGCTCCTTCCTTCCGCAGCGCAGTCTGGGGGCTGTAGGCTGCGCTGGGGGAAAGAAGCGCTACCAGGCCGGCTTGCTGACACACCACACACAGGTAAGTGTGCAAGGGCGCCACGAGCATTGCACGAGCGTGCAGTTTTTTGGCTTAAAGCCAAAAATCAAAAAATGTGCGTGCGCCCCGCTTTAGCCTCGTGAGCGTCGCGTGAGTGGGAGTGCGTCATACGGAGCAAAGCTCCCAGTCACGCAATGCTCAAGGGGCGCTTGCGCAAAAAAAAAAAAAAAAAGCATGCGAAAAGGGCCATACTCACAAACTTTGACTTTTATATATCAGATTTCTATGGGTTTTTTTAAATTTGTGAATTACCTTGGATTCTGAGAGAAAGACTATAGACCAAATCAAAACATAAATTTTATCCCTAATGAGAGAGAATATAGATTAAGCTTCCATCTAAGGGAAGGGGAGGGAGTTTGAGGATGCAGATGGGAGCAGATGCAGAGCTGTTAGCAAGCTTCATTAGGGCCAGAGACAAGACCCTTGCTGAAAAAAAATTAAGGCTAAATGCAATTATCAGTCCTAGCTAGAATAAAGCCATTGATTCAATGGGAACACCTAGTTGAAACATTTTGTGTTACGCTTTAGCCTTTGTAAGCCACCTTGGTTGCCCTTCTGGGAGAAAGGCGGCATATGAATAAAAGAAATATTCTTTTGAAGAGAAATAAAAAACATCATAAAATGAATCCCTGTGTGTGCATCGCTGAGATTTTGGACTATAGATGAGATGCGTCCATGTTTTGTTCTTGAGCAGAACTAACACTTGACTTTTATGGGTCCTCACAGAGAAATGTTTCAAAGCAATGTCTGTGTTGTACATTGTGCTAGAAATGACAGCCATTTTCTTCACCAGCCTTTTATTGCCAATGACTTCTGTACAATAGCATGATGGTTTGAGTGCCAGAAAGAGAGAGAAGGGGGGGGAGAAGAAGAAAAAGAGGGGGGAAGGCTTTCCTCCCCCATTTGCTCAAGTCACTTCCCTCTTAACCATCACTAAAGCATAAACGTTACTTCCTTGTTTAGCACTTAAAGAAAATGAGGACTTAATATGTCACACAACTGCATGTTAAGACAAGAAAAAAAATATTATCAAAAGAATAGCTTTCCATAATGGTATAAAGTGCCTCCAGCAAATTACCCTTGGACTTTCAGAATTTCTCAACTGTTATTTAAACTAATACCAAAGCATTATATTGTAAGAGCATAAAATGTTGCGACACTACCAAGATAACAGTATATTCATACCAATTCATAGGCATTTCCTATTCTCTAGCTGGGATATGACTTTGGGTACAACTAATTTTTTCTCTCTTATAACAGACCTTGATCTGGAATTCAAACAAAGGAGACTGTAGAAAAGAAAATGCCTAAGAGTAACGGGTATAACTGACAGAAGATTTTATTGGACATTGGAGTTTTGACAGAATACTTTAGCTTTCCAACATTGTATAGAAAGAGACAAGCAATTTATATATGCAGTGGCAAGTAGAAGAGCCCAATTTCAAATCCTTACCTGATTTGGTTTTCTCTCTATAGCTCTAAAATGAATTTTGACTGGGAGTCATATCTGTTAATTTTAACTGTTCAGAATAACTGATTTGGAATATTTTGTTGTTGTTGTGGTTTGTACACTCTTCAAACATTTGCATCTGACATGGAAAAAACAAAAAACAGAACAGGGAATCAAAGCAAATTTTAGTGAGTTCCATGAAATTTAATGCAACTGGCAAAAGACCGCATACTGAAAACTTCAAAACCTACTGAGAATAGAACTTCAGTTTATTATCACTATATCATTACCCTGGCTTCAAAGGAAGCAATTTTCTATATGCGTTCATACACAGCATAGCAAAGGGTATTTGATCCCCGAGAAAAGGAGATTGAACTTGGGACTGGGTGATTTCATTTACTGCTTCCTGGGCTATTATGGCACTGAGATTTGATAGCCTTTACTGAGAAACAGAGATTATGGACTTTGATAGAAATTCATGTGACTAGAATTGTTTTTCTCAACAGTTTTGAAAAGAAGTCTGGAATATCTGGAACCAGCAATTTATATATTTTCAATTTATATAATAGTCTAAGATTATTCATTGTGTTGTTTTCCAAGTATCTCTGATTGTGTTGTTTGTCTGAACTGGTTGTAAAAGTAAGCTATGGGATTGGTTTTATATTCACCTTATTCTTCTGTGGAGAAAAGCTTGATGTATGGTGTAACTGTTGATCAGGAAAAGATAGTGTAGGACAATGTTTGTCAGGATGGGAGACAGTTTAGTTCAGCCTTCTCCAGTGCAGTATGTATGTATGTATTTTAAGTATTTCTGTTCTCTCCAGATGTTTTGCAGATAAAAGGCCTATCATCCCTGATCACTGTTTGTGCCACTGTAGCTCAGAACCAGCCCTACCACTAGGCATTTGGCATATACTGTGGAGGAACAGCAAGCTGCAACAGTTAGGCCATTTCCACACTAGACTTTTATAGCGCTATGATTCCACTTGAAACATCCTATGGAATCCTGGGGTTTGCAGTTTCGAGAGGGGCTGGCCGGCCCCTCCCGAAACTGCAAACCCTAGGATTCCATAGGATGTTTCAAGTGGAATCATAGCGCTATAAAAGTCTAGTGTGGAAATGGCTTTAGATATGCCTTGTAGCCTACACTGTATGCCTTAAGGCAGCCTGCTCCCCTCAGATGCAGTGGGGGGAGTTGCCCCATCTCCATTGCTGAAGACAGAGCCAACTGCCAGTCCAGTTGACTTTTGTACATGAAATGGGTATGGGGGGTACATTTTATCCTTGGCCTGATGCAGCAGAATATTTTGGACTAACTTTTCTGTAATCCAGAACATCTGGAGGGCATCATATTCAGGAAAGCCAATTTAGGTAGTATATCAAGTTATTATGAAGATTTGAGGTCATGGTGGCATCTGCCTCTCTGTTATGAACCTGGTTATAAGAGCTGTTGGATCACTGCTAGTTTAGAGCCATGCTGTCTTCTTTCTACTCCTCTTTCTCTCAACCATGCTGGTTTTAAAAACTGCTATATTTTAAATACTGTTTTAACATGTGTTTTGAAGTTAGAAATGTTTTATATCATTTTAATCAATGCCAACTTGTCCATTAGGGCAAGGAAGGCATTTCTCCCACTCTAGGCTCAGTGTACCACTAACTATCACATTTCTGCCTGCTTTATTACTTATAACCAATCTATGGAGTGAATGGCATTGGCTTTTAGCTTCTTCCACAGGATTGTCTTTGCAGAATACAGAAGGCAAGGGCCTCCCTACAAAGACTCACAGAATATATTTTCTGTTAAATAAGCCAGAGGGTCTACATGGGCAGAGATTTCCTCTCCCCTTAAGGAAGCAATGGACACAGAGAAGCAACAGGGTATGTGAAGGAAAGATTATTAGCTGCAGTCAGTGGATTATAGTGGAAAAAATGACCAATTGGGGACCAAGAAGGGAAATAGGCACCTTAACTGCAAGCCAATCAGTTAGTTCACTGGTGTCTAGGCTAGATGGGTTGCTAGGTTGCTGTTATTTTCATTTCAGTTTTACAGTGATGCTTGTACAGATCTCTCAGCTTACAGTAACAAAACTCTAGTAAAGTGGAAAAGAGAAACATTTGTTTCATTGTACTGTGAGCTCCAGGAATGAAAACAGAAGGGAAGCTTCATAGAAGATCAACTCTTTATTCTGTTCTGTTTTATTTTATTTTATTTGGTGCAAGGACCTTGTTACCCTGATTTCTGGGGGTCCCATGAGGGACACCTAAGTGCGCTCCAAATATGATAAAGTTGGGAATTAGCAAAGAGCACAAGCTAGCACTACAAGAGGCAGGGCAACGTAGTGAGATCTTTTACCCAATGTCTATGGGGTCAGGCTGAGTCAAGGATCAAACAGAAGTAAATAATAATTGTTGTTTTATTGATATACAGTCAAACACGTGTATGCAACACACGCACACAGAGATCTACAGAAATAAAGATTGGAGTTGGATAGAGAGATTTTAAGAGGAGGTTTTGTATGGGAAATACTACACCTGTCCTGAAGCCCAGGTAGTCTGAAGAAAAAGGTCCGTAGCACAGGAGAATCTCAGGACGAAGAACTGAGGGGAAGGCTCGTCGAATGAAGCAACAACAAGGTGGAATGGAAGCGAAGAGCAATCTGAGGAAGCACTCAAAGTCAGGGGGTCTTATAGGGGAAAATGTGGCCATATGCTAGTCCATTCCCGGGGATAACAATGGGTTTCGGGCTGGAGACAAAGCCTCCGAAAGGTCAGTATTTTACATGATTGAGTTAAGACCGAGTTGTCAATAGAGTAGCCAGTATGCAAATACAGAGTGCTTGACAATTGAGTATTCAGCTCGTCAAGCTGCCTGCTCGGGGCAGGGAGTCTTTTGTAAGTAACGTGCATACATAATGTGGTACTTGCCTTGAGGTCTCCTAAAGCGGCAGTCTGGCTATTTCTGGCCTGCCTGTACTTGTTTGGAATATTTCAGCTATTAGCGGCCGTGCCTGTGTGTGTGCTTGTCCGGGGGCCTCGCAAGCATGTGGAGAGGAATAGGTATAGAAGGACAAATTATTAATATCAAATGATATCTAATATCCCACAAGTCTGGGCTAGAAACTACGGTAACAACCTTCCTGCATTCAGAAGAGCAGAGCCATTTTCTATCCTGGGGTACTGCAGTAAGACTCACTGTGGCAACAGCCTAACTTAGTTTCCTATTTGGGCAGGCAAGCAGAAGTAGGGGATTCAGTATATGTCTCTGTGTTTGATCTTCATGCTTCTTTTGGGGCACATATCAAGTATACCAGAAGGAAACCAGAGAGAGCCATAGTTAGGAGGACAGGTAGCATGCTTTGTAGATGTCAGGCATGTGGATAGGATGGAGATGGCCAAAGGGATTGCAGTAAAAACTTGGGAATAAATTGAAAGAAAATGTTGATGATTTTATGCATGTACCTACAAGTCACTTGTAGACTTTGGTGACTCCATGAATTTGGTAGGTTTTATTTCTTAGGCAAGGAATACGTAAAGGTGTTTTTCCCACTTCCTTGCTATGAAATATAGCCTACGACACCTGGTATTTGTTGGTGATCTCCTACCCAAATATTAACCAGGGCGGACTCTGTTTAGCTTCCAAGATCAGATGGTGCCTTTCGGGTATTTAGGTCCTGCTGATGGTTTTAGTTCTTTGTAAACCTGCATAGGAGTGAGTGGCTGCTACTGCTGTTCTTTGTGTCTTATAAACATCAAAGGGAATCGAGAGGATTCTATGTGATGGCAATGTCATTTTGGGGGCCCTTTTTGCAATGCACCTTTTCACAGAGCTGGGGTGCGGGGATCATGTGAGCAGCCTCCGGTGAGAGACTCTCACGTCCCAGTTCCTTCAGCTCTGCAGCTGCTGCGAGAGCCCTACCTCTTCCCTCCGCAGTGCAGCCTGGGAGTTTCCCAGGCTGCGCTGGGGCAGGAAGCGCGAGTGCTATGGCTCCAGAGCTCCGCACGCATGGCAAGTGTACACAGGGCCCCAGAGTGATGTGTGATTGTGCACCATTTTCGGCTCAAAGCCGAAAATGAAAAAGTGTGTGAGCGGTGCCTGCCAGACCCTCGAGCATCACGCGATTGTGAGCGTGTCGTGTGGACTGCTCCTCACATTTGCGTAATACTCAAGGGGCCCTTTTGCATGGCAAATGTCATGCAAAAAGGGCCTGAGTAAAGCTGCATGGGATTGGATGGGTGCTGTGTGTTATTTTAAACAAGGGATGTATCTGGGGAAATTGAAAGCTGTCTTAGATTCCCTGTTTGAAAAAAGGTGGAATATAAATTAAATAAATAAACAAATGGAAAGCAAGTGCAAACTTGTCTTGTGTGGTACTGGTTTTGCTTTTGTTACATTCCTTCAGGTCAATTTCAACTTATGATGACCCTGCCCTTGATTTTTCTTGGCAGAGGAGGTTTCCCATTGCCTTCCTCTTGGGCTGAGAAAGTAGAATTCACTTCTGAGAAAATCTGCGTGGGACTATGCTGCTGCTGCTGCCTCGACTGTACTTGTGCTTTTAACGGGAGGAGGCTATGCCTGAATAGGACTGGATAGCTGCTTTGTATATATTTTTAAAAGGACAAGGTTTTCTTACTTCTCCTTCAGCTTTCCCATCCCCACCCATTATGTGTTGGTAAAAATTTCAGTATTCAGTACTGAATTAGGGCTTCAACTTTCCTCCTCAAATTGAATCAAATATATAAAAATATGCACTTTGAATCAATTATCTAGACAACTTTCCTACGAATTGTACTCAATCAATGCATTAAAGTTATAGCTGGGAGACTGGGTTGATTTCCTCCAAGCTGACTTGCAAGGTAAAATAATTGATTTTTAAACTGTGTATTTTAACTATGGCTGAGATCCTATTTCAGCTACTAAGTTAAGCATACTTAACTAGGTAGTGTCTTCTGGCTCAACCACCCCACATCCTGCTTTACCTGACGTTAGCTGCTGTAATAGAGATCTGTTCTTTTGTTAGTTGGGTCACAGTGGGCTGACGTTTCGAGTCCTCTTCTGCCAGCAGTCTCCAGTGCAACAATCAGAAGCAGGATCCCTGCTACAATTCCTCCTCACATCAGAGACTACAGGTAGGATGGAGCTGGAAACATCTGTCTTATGCTCCTCAACTGTCCTCACTTCCAGTAGGTAATGCCCAATAAAGTAGTAGTAAAGTAGGATTGCAGGATGCTTACAGTTGTGATAATAATGCCATGATTGTGCATAAATAGCCTTTGTGAATACAAATCAGTTATGGATCCGTATGAATCTGTGGCCCTTTCCACACGCGGGTGAAGAAATGGCCGGAAACACGCTGAAACGGAGCTTACCTTAAACTGGATAGGTCCGTTGCCAGTGGAGCAGCGCGTTTTCGCTGCTCCACACTCGTCGGCATCCCACGGTGTCCTGCAGCGCCCAAAATGGCGGCTTACGACTGGCAGAGGCTCTCCACCAACCGGAGAACCTCGCCAGCCAGAAATCCCACCCCCGGCAGATCTGCAGGCACGCCCTTGCGCATGCCTGCAAATCCACACCGGGCACTGTGACGCGGCTGCACGGGGCTGAACATAAAAAGTGGTTTTTAAAAAGCACGTGGCGCCGCCATTTCCAGTCACCCTAGCGCAGATTGGGGTGTGGAACTACACAAAAGTAGTCCGCCCCAATCCACTTTATGGTGTAGATGACCTCCCACGGAGGTCACGCTATCACGTGTTATTTCCCCATGTGGAAAGGGCCTGTGATTGTAATACTGAATTGCAATCACAAATATTCATTGTCACTTTAGCCTTTCTATACTTTTAAAGAGGCTGTAGTTTTTTCCACATGCTCTAATAGACCTTCACCCACCAAGCAGGCTGACAACAGGCTATTTTTCTACCTTATAGTCCCCTTTGTGTTCTCATATTTAAAAAAAGGGTTCAGGTGAAGAAAATATGAACACATTTAAAAACTAACAAAGATATGTGCAATACATACTTCCTCACCATAAGTAGCAGGTTGGTTGAGTTTATGTCCTATTCACAATGTTCCAATGGAAATGATACCTTCATGACTATGGAGTGTCTAATTTTATAACAAAAGTTGCTTTGGGTTCAAGGCAAGACAGGACAGAAAAAGGCAGAAATAGAAAATTAGATTTATGTGGCTTGAACTCTGATGGCCCTTACACTGGATTTAATATTTTAACTTTTATATATCCCTGTTTTTAATTCACATTGTGATCTATCTTACTTCCCGGTTTGGGAGAAAAGCAGGATGAAAGCCAAATAAAGAAATGGCAAAGTTGCGTTGGAAAATGACTGAAATGACAAAGATTAATGAAGTAAAATAAACAAAAAGTGTTTGGGGGGAAGAGGTTTTTTTTTGTTTGTTTGTTTTTTTAAAAGAGCACAGTCTCCATTTATTAATTATTACCTGAAATGGACCAGGGCTGCCTAGATCTACATCTAAAATCCCACTCTAAAAACATTCCTTCAGTTTCTGACTTTACCCACACTTTTTTTAATCTCAGGAATCTTACTGGCAGTAACTCAGAGTCCCATTTTACTGCCCCCTCTTTAAACCTCAGGAATCTTAGCAGCTTGCCTCAGATAGCCTTGTCCTGTTTTCTTTGGATTCTAAACACCCCTCCTCATTTTGGAATTTTGATTAGAAGCTGTGCACTGTAAATTGCACGATAACAAAAACTATTCTGTCAAATTTTAAGGCATCTACTATAATGTTCTGATGAGTTATTTCAGCCCCTCCCCTTGTCTTCTAGCAAGCCCTCTGTTGCAAACTTTGACTTGAAACTCAGCAGTGGAACTTGGACAACATCCAAAACACTGTCAGATTTTGAGCATGATGTCACAATTATGCTGCCACAGGAACCACAGCCATTCTCCTTTATTATTATTATTGGTTGGTATTTCTTACTGTAGAAATATTAGTTGAACTTTCCATAAGTTTCTTGATAGAAATCAGTGGGAAAAGTCAGTCATGTTCAGGTAAGTTAATCCTGATTCAAGCAATTTTGAGAAAAAGGCATTGTAAGTGAAGACCTGGAAATCCGTGAAAATTGTTCATTGTGAAGCCTTTCTGTCAATCCAAAAAATGGAAGCAAAATATTTATAACCCATAACATTAGCCAATTGTTTTTTTAAAAATCAGAATTTAGTCACTACTACCAACCTCCTATGCAAAAAAGATGTTTGTATAATGCATAGTGTATTTTTTTTAAAAAAAGGCTGCATCATTGCTAGTGCAATGAAAAAATTAATTAAAAGGATCTAACATATTCTATGGCACTTTACAAAACAGTTCAAAGATAACATATGACATCTTAATTTAAATATTGTAGCCCATAGCATAATGCCTTTGAAATACATTGGGAATGCCATAGGGTTTATTAATACTTGGAAAATATTTAAGCCTGCATTGACTTCATCAATGTGTTTCTTATAGTTTCAAACAAGCATGAAATAAAATTGAGATTTCAGTTTCCTTTTAGGTAGCCCAAATTGGCTCAAAATATATTTACCATGGAGGAACAAGAGTAGGCTAAGGCAGTGCTATACGTGCTATAGCAATAACGTGAACTCAAAAGGGTTCTTATTGTGCACTTAAGGTTGCTGTTGCTAGAACTCATGAGTCTCTGCACTCTATTTCACTTCCTCAATATGGTGCCCTTTGTTAGGTTTGATTAAACCTCCCATCAACCACAGTTCAGCTGTGTGACTATATACTTTGTAATTTAAAACATTTAGAGGGAACCACGTTGGTGGGGACTGTACAGGGTGTATAGTTATCAAAGGTAACCAGTTGGTATACCTGCACAAACCTGTATAAACATAGAACAGGGAAGTTAACATAATTCTCATCTCTGAATATGCCTTTTCCCCCCAATTTTTGTAAAAATATTCAAAAATCAGCTGAAACTTCATTCTGTACTGGCAATATTCAATAAACATAGGATTATGTTTGGGGAGAAGTTTCTTTAAAAAAAAAGTGATGGCAATAGTTCAACCTTAACCATGCTGGAAACACAGGCCTAAATCCAATTGCATAGTCTCAACCAGATTAAACCCATTGAAGTCATAGCAACTTGAGTTCAACACTTATGCATGTTCCATTGATTCAGTGTCTACTCTAGTTTGTTTATGTTATATCCCATCTTTCTCATAATATGGGACCCAAGATGACTTACAACATAGATTAATTCAGCCTGAATCAAACATATTTTAAAAAGTTTTAAAAAATTAAGCTTTTGTATTAAAAACAACTTTTTATTAAAAACAAGCATTTGAAACATAACACAGGAAGAAAAACTGCACCACCTTGCATTAAAAAGAAAGCCTTTCTGAGTCAATCAGGGCCACAAATAAATCCATTTGCTAGAAGAGAGACAGAGCCAAGCTAGCTTCCCATGGGAAGGAGTTCCACAGCCTTAGGTCTATCTTTTGTGCCCTCTGTCACCAGATGTACCTGTGATGGTAGTGGGACTGAGGGAAAGCCTTTTCCCAGAGATGTAAGAAATTGGGCAGCTCATATGGGGAGAGAATGTATTTCAGATAATGTCTTTCAGAAGTCATCAGGGTTTATATAAATGACATGAAGAGCACTTTGAATTGTGCTTAGAAATGGACCAGTAACCAGTGAAGCTCTTGTACTATAGAAGTTGTGTTTTCTCCAACCAACCCTGCCCAAAAGTCTGGCTGTGCTCTTTGAACCCCTGAAGTTTCTAAATACTTTCCAAATATGAAGTAATCCAAATGAGATAATCCAGGTTTGTGTCACTATGGCATAGCTGGGAACTGATTATTGAATGTAGGCTACAGGGATTCACGCTTTTCAGATTTAAGCTGTCAAAACTCTGGCAATTGATGGATGGATTGGGCAGTTTCAGTTTTTCCCACTCCAAATGTTTTAACCATCATGAATATGAAAAAATTCATTCATTTTGTTATTTTTTAAAATAAAAATGAACCGACAGTCCTTACCAATTCTGATTATATCCACATCATGTCTAGTAGTGGCCCCTAATATTTATGAGCTTATTCTATGAGCTTATTCTGTGAGCTTATTACATAACAAGGTATCACTAACAGCTTTCCAAAGGAAGACAGAAAACATGGCTTTAGTTCATTTGGACTTTCTTCACCTATTGTTGTCCTTCTTCAGATCCTGTTTGTAGGAGCCACGATGACACAGTGTTACAGGGTATTCCTCTCATCCTATATCACTGTTGTGGAGACTCATATCCATAGTATTCATGTAGCTCTCCTAACATGTGGTTTTGGCCTAACTTACAAACTTGGGAAGTTGCTGTAAGAGAGTGAAACAGTTTCAGGGTGAGTTACTCACAACAGAGAGGCTCAGAAAAGAGTTATCATGATCCAGGACAGGCATGGATAGAGTTCACTAGTGACTTACTGGGGAGCATCTCATTTGACTATTTCAACGTGAGCATGGTCAGACCACAGGACCATTCCAAAAGAAGCATCTGAAAATTCAAAGGACACTGTAGTCCAAGACAGACATAAAATCAAGTACCAAATGCTGTATTGTAAAGGCTTTCAGCAGGAACTTAGCCTGGCTGTTTTAGATCACAGAAACAAAATAGCTGCTTAAATGGAAAGTTTTAACCTTAGAACATTCCTTTGTAGGATCTACTGGTTTTGGATAGTTCTGTAGGTTAGCTGGTGGGCCTAGACAGAGCCTTTGAGAAAGCCCAGTCCAAAGAGTTTGCGTGAAGACGTGGGTACACACTAGAGTACTATGATTATTATTATTGTTTTCATCCTACTCTGTTCCCAGTCTAGGACTTAAGGGGGCTTACAAAGGCAGATACAGCTTTAAAATTCTTCTCATATGAAAGTTAAGAACATAATTAAAGCAAATAATACATTAATGAACAATATTAAATTAAATATGATTAAAACTAGTGATAAAATTAAAAGAAGTTAAAAACAAGGTGATTAAAAAGAGAACAACAAATATATAGTACAACAGGGTCTGAAATGCTCTTTCTTCCCTGAGCAATCAGCAACCAAAGACCAGACAAAACAAAAAGGATCTTCACTTATGAAGGTGAAAGATGGGGGCAGGAGTATGTGTTCCAATCTAACTGGTCTAGGAAGGCAGTTTCAGTGCTTGGGGGCAGCCACCAAGAAGAACCTCTCCTTTGGATATTATGTTTTACTGATGTTTCAGTGTAATTCAGGAAAGATAAGCAAGCATATCTATCTCCTTGGAGAGAAACATATGTATACCAGCAGGATATCAGTCAACAGGATGTGTGTCTTTCATGGGGAATAGACTAATCTACTTTGCTTGCATGATGATATATATGCTTTTGGATATGGTTGGGTTGCTTTGTACTAGGAAAATTTATTTGCAATATCTAATGATGAAATTAATTTTGAAGGTGGTATCCACTGGGTGTTTTTTTAATCAAAATAATTTTATATGATTGAGCCTTTGTTTCATCTTGTTCAAAAACTACTTGAAATACACAAGAGAGGGAAAATTCCATAAAAAGTAGGAGGAGAGAGCCGCCAATCTGGTGTAAGGTTTGTAATGAATCAATCAGGGTCTGTAATTTACTACTTATGTAAATTATTTCTGGCTGAAATCATGTTATTTTAAATATTTAGAAATTATAAATATCTTTACAGAAACTTTGTGTTAATGAAATAACAAATAATCCCAAATAATAGCCCAGAAATAATTCAATTACAGCTCACTTGTACATAATCAGTTTGCACAAAAATACTTATTAAAAGAGACAATCTAGCCTATTAAAATTCAACAGGCATACAGTTCGGTTGGAGCAAGACTTCTTGTTTCAGTGTCCTGTTTCCAAGACAGATTACCAATAAACTAGTTTGTACAAACTTAAATACCAAAATAATAAAGTAATTTTTTAAAATTCTTAGGAAATGAGCCACTGAGATTATTTTGATGGGAGCATCAATACATTCTTAGGACATGCTGTATCATCATGTTTTGAATTTTTACTAAATTACACTTTTTCCACTCCCTAATTATTTTCTGTCATTCTGACTGGGTGTTCTTTGTAATGCCAAGCCAATATTAATCAAATCCCCTCTTAACTGTGCATCATTTTTTCCTGTCGTATTGGCTCTATTATCTTGGAAAAATTATAGTCATTTATAACTTGTTATAATGTGGTCGGTTACCACTCCTAAGAACTTTTCATTATAGAGTCTAAATAGTGTTGGTGTGCTTCACATCAAAGGTTATTTTTCTGCTTGTTGAATTCATTGTGCTTCATTGTGCAACTCTGAACAAATGACATGCTCCACACTTTCTCTTACAGTGGAGTATAAGTGTTCATTTGCACAATGCAGAACTATGCAACAGCAATCACAGCAATTCTGGATCACTTACACAAATGGACAAATGAAGTATAAACAAATGGGACATGGCCTGGAATGAAGTATAAACAAATGGGACATGGCCTGGAACACCTGAAACAATTTTAAGATCATATCCTTGGTATATTGGTGGCTTCAAAAGTGTTGCTATAATCATAAAATTTTTTTGCCAATCTCTTCTTTAAACTGCCTGGTTGCATTTGTCCATGAATGTGTGCTAAGCAAGACCCCACGTGCATACACACAAAAAGTAAAACACAATGATGAAATGAGCTCAGTGAAGCCTCAAGGCTCTAATTCCCATCTGATAAGTTAAGTTTCTTGTCAGTCATTTGAACCTTGGACAGGTTATGGATATGTGTGTGTGTGTGTATTTATATTTCTGTCAGGAAATGGAAGATGATTTTTTCCAGACCAGACATGACGTTCAACTCTGCCTGCAGTTTGTTTGAATCTCAAGATGGTATTATTTTATTGCCTTTGCTTCCTATCCTTTCTCCAAAAAGCTCAGAGCTATGTACATTTTGTTTTTATCACACCATCTGTCAGGTGGGTTAGACTGAGAAGCTGGGAGTGGAGGATGAACAGTAGATAAGAGAGAGGACTGCACTGAATATTCTCATGTATCTCTCAGCCCCTACCCTAATTCTTTTGTTTCATTGCCTGGTCAACAGATATTTCAACATCTTAGTAGATGTAACAGAGGCCATTTCCACATGGGGTAATAAAAACAGTGCAATGCATCCTCCACGGAGGACGTCTGCACCTTGGAGCAGACTGGGTCCAAACTACTTACTGTAGATCGGCACCTCAGTCTGCTCCGGAATGACCCCAAGTGGTCCTCCAGCGTGCTTTTGAAAGACCTGATTTTTCCGGTCTTTCAAAAGCACGGAGTACTCCACTGTGAGCCTGCTCCCTTGTGCAGATTTGCAGGCTTGCACCAATGTGAGCCTGCGATCTGCCGAGGGTGGGCTTTAGACTGGTGAGCTTCAGCGGTTGGTTGAGACCCACTACCAACTGGAAGCAGCTATTTTGGACGCCGGAGCAGAATGGATCAACGATCACGCACTGCTCCAGAGCAGCCTGGACGGGACCGAGGAGCCAGAACATCCAGTAAGTAGTGGTGCGTGGTGATTCCCTCACCCCGTGCAGAAATGGCCAGAGTCAAAGTGATGCTTTTACAAGGGCACAGTGCTTCATAACTTTTGTTAGATTTGGCTATGAGATAGTGCCATCCAAGGCAATTCAGAGTAATGACAAGGGTTCCTCTTGCCAGCATTAGGATGGGTCATCTTGTAGAGTTTACCCTGTAGACACCCTGTAAATAAAATTTGTTGCAGAGTTCCCCCAAAATTTTAATATTAAAATATTTATTTATATATTTGAGACTTCTGGAGACTAGAATTCAAACCCCTATTAAGATACTTGGTGACCTTGGGCATATTGCATTCTTTCAGCTTCAGAGGAAGGTGAAAACTAACTCCCTCTGAACAAATCTTGCCAAAAACACCATGTGATATGTTCACTTTAGGATTGCCAAAATCAGAAGTGACTTGAAGGGACACAACAACAAAGTGCTGCTGACAGGGAAGGTTCTTTCTAGCCATCATGTCTCTCCTCTTTGACAGACCTATGGCAACCCTAAGGCAAACTTATCATGAGGAATTTCTTGGTCAGATTTGTTGCCTTTGCCTTTCTCTGAGACTGAGAGAACATGACTTGCCTGAGGTGACCCAGTAGGTTCCCATGGCCAAACAGGGATTCAAACCCTGGTCTCCAGAGTCATAGTCTGGGCATGCACACATGCCTGCTGCTATGTCCCTTTTGTTAGGCACACAGCAGTGGGGGCATGTGTGCAGGTGTTGAAACTGCTTCTTCATTGGCAAATGTATAATGTTGAGTGAGGCATATACTTCATCAGGGATGCAGCAGTAGGGGCTGTGGTCACCATGGGACATGGCAGCAGGTGTGTGGACATATCCAAACTGCTCCCTTGTTTGCAAATGAGGGACCAGTTTCAGAACTCATCCACACCCATGCCACTGCTGCATCCCTTTCACTGCTGGTGGTTCTGGCAGCAGGGCTTTGCAGACCCCCTGTGAGGACTCAGGAGTCCCTGGACCCCAGGTTAAGAACCACTGCAGTAGACAATTAAATTTGTCTGTATAATAATGGAAGAAAGCAGTATAGAATGGGAGCAATGTTTCTTCACTTTGAATGGGTGAATGTTTTTACACCAGCTCACAGTGTTTTTCCCAAAGAAAAAGCTCAGTGCCAACAAAAGCTTAGACTTAATGCTGTTAGAACAGAAGTTAATGCAACTTTGTTCCCACCAGCTTTACTCCCTAAGTGAACAAAGGATCACCAAATCTGACTTTAGCATCAGTCAGAAAATGTAGGTCCCTTGTAAAGCAAAGGGACAGATATAACCACATTAGTCCTTATCTTAGAAATCAGACTCAAGGTACCGGTATTCCTCAAAGAATTAGGATTTTGGAGAAGTATCAATGGGGAACTGGATGATTTCCAAGACTCTTAGGGTCTCCTATTTGCTTATGTTTTTAGACGGTATTAAAACCAGCCACCTATTAGCCAAGCAGAGGAAGTCAGTGATATGTTATGTTTCCCTGTAAAATGGGAGTCAAAAGTTTTATTTTTTGGTAACAATATTCATTTTTCTCTTTTAAAAACCATCCCACTCTGAAATTAATATATTCCATATGACTGATAATTGACAGTTGCGGATGTTGTTGTTCATGTTTTTTTTCTCTTGGGCTGGGCAAAAAAGCCACAGCAGAAGAGAGACTAGTATTTTTCTTTGGCGACTCACAAAGAAAGATGGTAGCAGATTCCTGTTCAAAGGAGACTGCAGACTTTCATGTTTCCAGCCAGGAATTCAAGAGGAGATAGGCAAGGAAAATACTTTCTGCCCTCTCTTTAAAACACTGACCAACAAGGGACTTAAGTAGCTACTTCAGTTCATTTCCTTTTAAATCAAGTGTTCGCTTGACATGCCAAAGTAAACTGTTGCTCATTGAAAAGACTATAATTTGTGATAGTGATAAGAAAGCCCTAATCCTATTGAGCTTCATTTCTGCTTAACAGTGAGTATGTTAACGTACAAATATTATACTTTATTGTATTATACTTTAAACACAAAACAAAACAAAGCACTCTGGTGTGTAAAATGATCCATGGATTCTTTTTCAAAGGCAAATTATTCTTTTAAAGGGCATAATTTGCAATCTTTCTTTTGTGTGTGTGTGTGTGTGTGTGTGTGTGTGTGTGTAAGAGAGAGAGAGAAAGAGAGAGAATGTTCTAAAAATTACTTGTATTACAATAATGTGCAGTTTGTCTCTGAATGCAAGGAAGTAACGTAATCATGACATTTATGTCCTTTACTTTACCCACTGGAGCAGCTTTGTCACACCAGCCATGTCCTGTAGATCATTTGTGATGTAGAAGACGAAACTGAAAAGCTGGTGAGTTGTAGCTGCTTTTAAAAAGAAGCTGGGGGAAAAAAATCAATAATAAATTACTGTTCCTTCTAGCAGGCTAGCTTCCCCATATGTCCCCTCTGACATGTAGGTGTAGCTATAAATTAATTTACTTAGAGCCAATAAAGAACCTAACGGGCTCTGAACTGACTAGTGATTGTGCATTAGTGATACAAAAATAACACTGTCTGGCATGGGAGCTTTCTAGGAGCTTCCAAATACTGCAAGTTATTTTTATAGCTTAATGAGAGATGGTTTGGGGCAGCCAGAGGGAGATGGAGTGAGTAGAGTGGTCTATAATTTACTGGTGTAAAATGATCAGGATTCATGTTGTCTATAAAACATGAAAAACATTCTTCATTCCTCACCAATTAGATCATAGTTCAACCCCCCCAGCTCCTCTGAGCTTAAAGGGAAATTCTAACTGCTAGACATAAATGAATGCTGTGGTTAAATTAAACCCTTCAACAGCCCAAACAGGCTTGAAAGAAATGCCTTGTGGATGTTATTAACATGCATATTTAAGTGCTATTTTTAAAGTTTAACTGCAAGCCATAGCAAGCACAAATGTTTATAATAGCTATTTCAAGATTGTAGCATGACTTTAAAAGTGTTATTTGTAGCAGCTAATTCTCTTGCAACCATTTTTATTTCAGCTCTCACTGCTATTAATATCTTTTTCAGCATGTGATGACAGGAAAACAGAATTTAAAGGTGTGAGAAGCTTTACTTTCAGACAATGGGACTCTATAAGCTCAAGATATCAATGATAATGGTGTGTCTTGAATTTGAACAACCGATGAATGTAAAGGCCAGACCTCACTATTTAGAAAATGAAAGAAAAAGAACCTCAACCTTTCAACCAAGGCTTGAAAGTAATTAGTTGCAAATATGAATTAATTTTTAAAAGTAATCAACTACTTTTCCAATGACAAAAGGTATAAGTTACATTGTGAATATAACTTAACAAAGGATAACATCACTTCTTTGTAGTGCAATTGTCTGAAAACTTTTGTAATTATGGGCATACAAGAGCATTATCAAGTGGTTCAATGGACACTAAGCAGTATTAAGTAGTAGTATTAAGATCAATCGTAAAAATTGTCAAGATTCATCAGAATAAGGAAGCTGGCTGTGGAGGTGTTTGGATCATTAGATATTAAGGTGGTTTAAGGAGTACTAAAGGAAAACAGGTACATTGCAGAGAAGGCTAATGAATACTTATATCTGTCCACACTGCTGCAGATGTATGGCAGACATCTGTGTGCGAAATGACATTTTACAAAGGACTTGAGGAAAATAGTGGTGACAAAAGATGAAAGTCTAGCCTTTATTAAAAAATTGGGGCATCCATCTAAGATATCTTAAAGAAATCAAAAACAATTTTTTTTATTACCAATCAAATATGTAATGTGTCCCTAATGACAGACTTTGCGTTGTCTTCTCTGACTCTTTTGCTATGTCTCTCCTCACTATTAATGCCACCCGTTTCTTCTTACATGTTCATTGCCTGAGTAAAACACTGAAATTATCTCTCTGAAAATGTCTGCTTTAGATTGCTTCCTCTAAGTGTTGCAAACTTTATGTGTTATGTTTCATATTTTACAATGTCTAGCTTCCCACAATTTATGCTTCTCACATTCCATGTCCCTATAATATGTGTTGTACAGCTTTGGACTTTCCTTTCATCTCTGGGTACATCAACAGTTGAATGTCCTTTCAGCTGTCCTGTTGCAACTTTAGACAGTGCTACTTGTATTTGTCCTCTGCCCTTCCCCAGTATTTCACTGAATGCCTTCTGATCCGGCTGTCTCATGTTCCGGCATTATTTTTTGTTTCATTTTGGATTGTCTCATCATATGGTTTTAATATCTGACTGAACAGTATCAATAAGACTTCAAGGAAAACCCATCAATATAACAATATCCAAGATTATGCCTTGAAGGTAAAAGAAAGAAAGAAAGAAAGAAAGAAAGAAAGAAAGAAAGAAAGAAAGAAAGAAAGAAAGAAAGAGTCTGTACTGTAGTCCAGAAGAAATTGATCACCATCAAAAACCTGACATGTTGACAATCATAGGTGACTGGAATACAAAAGTAGGAAACAGAGCAGAATCAGATGTTGTAGAATTTGGCCTAGCATAAAGAAATAAAACCAGGAGAGTGACTGATTGAATTTTGTGATGTCAACAGCTTGTTCATTGCAAACACATTCTTTAGGCAGTCATAGGCAAGACTGTATACATGAACATCACTGGATGGCCAATAAAGAAATCAAATAGACTACATAATTGGAAACAGAACACATAGCTCCATTTTTTCTGCAAATGGAACAGGTATAAAAAAATGGATATTCTGCAAACAGTTGAATGTTCTGATGTGTAACCGTTATGCAAGAGAAAAGGCCACTGTTAGGACAGAGCATGGAAAAACAGAATGGTTTCCTGTCACCAAGGAGGTTAGGCAATGCTGCGTTTTATCACCCTCTCTGTTAAACTTGTATGCTGGACTTGACTTGGAGGTAAAAGGCCATTGGAGGAAGGAGAATCTATAATAAAGATATGTAGATGTAGATGACGCCATACTATTAGCAGAAAATAGCAAAGCCTTAGAACGACTATTGAAAAAAAGTCATGGCAGAAGATGCAAAAGCAAGGTTATAGTTGAACATCAGAAAAACAAAAATAATGACCACTGGTGATTTTAAAGTGTATGATCAACACAACAAAATAATTAAAGATTTTCAATATCTTGGCTCAATTCTAAATGGTCAATGGAATCAAGAAGTCAGGAGAAGACTAGTACTTGGAAGGATAGGTATGAAAGAACTAGATGAAATCCTTAAGTGTAAACATATATCATTGAATACAAAGGACAGGATAATTCATGCTGTAGTATTTCCAGTTATTTATGCATAGTTGTGAAAACTGAACAGTGAAGATAGCTGACAGAAAAAGAACAATCTCACTTGAAATATGGTGCTGGAAGAGAAGTCTCTGAATACCATGGACTGGACTGCCAAAGATAAATAAATATCTTAAAGCAAATGAAGCCTGAACTCTCCCAGAAGGCAAGATGACTAAACTCAGCGTGTCATACTTTGGACATATCAGAGAAGATATGACTCATTAGAAAAGACAATGGTACTTGGTAAGGTAGAAGACAGTAGGACAAGGGGAAGACCAAATTACGTATATATATATATATATATATTCTTAGTCAAGGAAGCCACAGCCCTGAGTTTCCAAGACCTTAACAGTAACTTTGAGGTCTCTCATTCATGACTCAAAGTTGACTTGACAGCAGGTAACAACCATCCTAATATCCTATGTACCAGAAGATGGAAAGTGTAGCTATAGTGCTCACCTGAACAGACAGGCTATTCATGTCTCTAATTGTTCAAAATAGTATAAACTCTACCAATGCCATCAAAGGAATGGTTATTTGTTCGAGCTTATATTTCCAAAACTTTGGCCTACTTTTATAGCCCTTCACTTTGAAACGATGCCTACAGCTATGACTGATGGCAGATATTCTCATACCCACCCCCCATTGTATATTTGTGAGACTTCAGAAATTGAGGATTTGCCTCATCATTTGTTCTTTATATGCAGAATCAAGAACTAGATTTTGGGTATCTATTCTGTCTTATGTTTATAATAGTATGCTAGAAAAAAAAAATTCTACCTCCTATCTGTTACTGAGTCTATGGAAACTCACAAAATTTCTCTTTTTAACTCTGTCAGCAATGAAAATTTGGACAAGACTTACTGCCGGTATTACAGTTGATTGTTCTGGGTATGTTCTTGTCTAATCACAGCATTGTTGTTTATATTCAAGTATTTTAATTTCTTAAAGTATTCTAGATCTATGTACTATTTATTCCATGTTGTATTTTTTAATTGTACTCACTTGCTTTGTATGCAAATAGCCTATGGTCTAAGCATTAATAAACTACTACCATTAAAAGAATCAATATAATGCCAAATTTTATTTATTTTCTTTAAATGCTATTAAAGTTCTTTTATAGGCATTAAGTGTTTGTATGTGCCTTCAAGTCAACTTATGGTGAACCCATGAATTTTGTAAGGTTTTCTTAGGCAAATACTACTCAGAGGTGGTTTTGCCAGTTCCTTCCTCTGAAATATGGCCTAAAGCACCTGGTATTCATTGGCAGTCTTATATCCAAGTATTAACAATGGCTGGCCTGGCTTAGTTTCTAAGATCAGACAGGATTTCATGCTTTTAGGGTATTCAGGTCCTTTTACCTTGATTTCTAATCAAAGAATGACTCAAAACTGGAGGAATGCACATTAACACTGGAGAGACACTTCAATGCATGCAACTGTAAAGTGATACAAACTAGATTTAAAAAATCGGTCTCTCTGTCTATCTGTGTATGCTGATGATGTCTGAGCTGGCAGTGACTGAAGAAGAAAGCGGATTTGCGGATGCAGCTAATAGCTTGATGAAGGCATCAACAAAACCTGGCATTGCTATGAAAAAGAAAATTAATTGCTGACAATCTGTATGAAAGGCATTTGTGGTAAAATTCCTTTTATGGGGCAAGTACCACTCTCAGCTGTTGCTGTTGTGGCAACTGCCACAGTTCTCTGCCTGTTGGGCTTCTGTTACATCCATCTATCTCTTTGTAGAACCAGGCCCTCAAAGATTACTCTGCACTTTCTGCCAGCAAGTGCCATTTAACCCAGTTGTTACAACTGCTGAACCTGGCAGAATAAAGGCTGGACTCCACAACTGGCAGTGTCACCACCAAAGGCAGCAGCCTCTTCAGAGGGACACAACTTCAAGAGCTTGTCCTGCTGCCCAGAGGCATATTTAAGGTGGGACAAGTAGAGTACATGCCCTGGGCACCAATGCTAGAGGGGTGCAAAAAAGCCAAAGATTTAGTGGTGGTCGTAGTGGAGGAGGAGGGGGAGGAGGAGGAGAATAAAGTGGCCCTGGAGGTAGGGGTGCAACTTCCTTGCTTGCTCTAGGTACTGTGCACCTCTGCTGCAGCCCAAAGAAAGGTATAGGGATGTGTTTTCCTGCACGCTTGCAGATTTTATTGCTCTTCATTTTATAGCCAGTCCAGTATACAAAAGATGTTCTCTCAGAAGAGAAGGAGGATGCTGAGACTTAGGGGAAGTCATTCCAGTTGTTCAGGGCAGACGGAGATATGGAAAGAGAAGACAGCCATACTTTAATGGGAGATTAGACAGGCATAGAATGCTTGTTTCCAGATTGTCTCTCAACTCATATAATCTGGATAGCCTTGGCAGCAATCTGCCTGGATTGAAAATGCTAGGTCAGTAAATGGGAAAAGAACTGCCTTTCAGGACTTGATCTTGGATGAGCATGCTGACTTGGCATGTATCAGACACCTGGCTTGAAGATTAGTTAATCTCTCTTAGTTTTGTCCACCTGGGTTCTCTGTGCAGCAGCAGGCAAGACCTTGGGGTGGGTGGGAGTTGCAGTGATCTATCTGGATTCAGTCTTCCTGACTTCTGCATTCTGGATTTCAGTGTGTGTACATGAGCTAGTCAGAGCAGTCTCAGAGTTGGTGTTGGAGTCCTCCTGGCTTGTGGTGTCTGGGGACTTCAACATCTATGCTGAGCCTGCCCTATCAGGAGTGGCTCAGGACATCACGTCTGCCATGACAGCCATGGGTTTGTCACAAGTGATATCTGGCCTACTTATGCTGCTGGACACTCTGGGCTTCATTTTCTATGCTGGATAAGATGATAGTGATCTGGGAATGGAGAACTATAATTCTCTTGTCATGGACAGATCACTGCCCGGGTGTGGAGGGTAGGCTTGCTGGGACTTAGAATCTCTGCAGTGGTGGAAAGCTGATTAAGATGGCCTGTCTCAAGAGGGTTATGGATCCAGATAGATTCCTGATGGATCCTGGGGAGCTTTAGCAGGTGATTCTGTTGAACACCTGGTTGACTTCTGGAAAGGGGAAATGCCCAGGGTCATACACATGATCATTCCTGAGTTTCGTCTCTCATAGTGTGGAGCCAAACTGGTCCATGAGTTCTCCATGGGGATGGTGGTAATGATGTAATTGAGATGATGACTCCAGCAATGTTGGCAGAAAACTCAGAGTGGGTCATACTTTCTAAGCCCTGGATAGCAGTGGCAAACATCTGAATAAAATTTGGCAAGAAAATCTATGATAGAGTTGCCAGAGGTCAACACTGACTTGAAGGTACATAACAGCAACAACAGTAACAACTGTGGTCTAGTGCTAATTTCTCCCTGCTCTAAGTATAAAGCTTCTCTCAAATGAGCCTATGTGAAATCTGAGATCTTCAGTAGAGAACCTCTTGCATGTCCCAAGACTTCAGAAGGCTAGGGTGGTTTGCACATGTGAGAGGGCTTTCTCTGTGACAGCATTCTGACTGTGGAACTCCCAGCCATGATAAGTTAGGCTGGCTCCATCTGTTTTGACTTGCTGGTGGCAGCTAAAATGGTGTTGTTTCACATGGCCCTTGGTGTTTGAAATCACTTTGTTTTAAAATTATTTTTAAGGATTATTTTCAGAGTGCTTTAAAAACTTCCTAAAGGGTTTTTAAATTTGTTTTTAAAGTTTTTATCTCTACATTGTTTTAAATGTTTTTACCTTTTGTGCTTCATCTTGGAGGCCCTGGTGGGCTGTGAAGCCATAGAACTACTTTAAATAAATAAATAAGAACTCATCTCTTCTTGCATATCGTCGACTCTAAGCCCAAGATGTAAAACATACATGTCAGTGTACTGTATATGTGTTTATGTGTGAACAAGGAGATGTGTTAATACTACACACAATGTTACATAAGCATTCAGGATTCAGGTGCACATTGATCTGTGCTCAATGTTAAGATATCATGCAGTAGGAACAAAAGTTTTATTTTTTCCAGTTCTCCCCACCCTCACTTTCAGCTGTTTGAAACATAGTAGAAACTTTTCATCTAAGCTCTCATAAGTTTCTTCACATTCTACATTTTTATAAATTTCTTAACTGTGTTCAAACAATTATATTGATTTGTAAGGTCCTTCATGTACTTTCTTTCTTCTTAAGCAATGAGGAGATCAAGTAGTAGATTCTGTGGACAGCCATCTGTTGTTTGAGCCCTTTTGGGCAAGTAATGGAATGAATACAGGAGTTCATCTATTTAACTAACAGGAAAGGACTAGACCTAGCAAAGCAAAAATACTTCTGATATTTATTTATACACCATTGTCTTCACAAACTGAAACTTAAGGTGGGTTAAGAATTAAAACAAGTGCAATGTATTTAAAGAGAGTATAGTGGTTTGAATGTTAGACTAGGGCCCTTTTCGCATTGAGGCTTCTCGCACGAGGGGGGAGGGTGGCTCGCGCAAGAAGCCTCCTCCGGGAGGCTGCCGCTTCCCCCTCGTTCCTTCCGCACGCGCTTCCTGCTGGTGTGTCCGTCGCGCTAGCGCCCCGCCCCTTCCTTCTGCAGGGGCCTGTGGGAGCTGTAGGCACCGCAGAGGGAAGGAAGCGCGACCCGGCCACCTCCCCGACACTTCGCACAGCAGATAAGCGTGCATGGGCGCCGGGAGCGTTGCGCGAGTGCGGGTGATTTTCGCCTCGAAGCGAAAATAAAAAAGCTGCGATCGCGCCGCTGCAGCCCTGTGAGCGCGGTGGAAGTGGGAGTGCGTCGTGCAGAGCGACGCTCCCACTCCAGTGAGGCTTGTGGGGCTATTTCGCGAGAGAAAGCCGGTGCAAAAAGGGCCTAGGATTAGGGCCATTTCTGCACTAGACTGCTATAGCGCTATTACTCTACTTGCAACATCCTATGGAATCCTGGGATTTGCAGTTTCAGGAGGGGCCGGCCATAACCAGGCAAGGTTTGTTTAATAAACAAAAATGCTCCTGTAAGCAAAACCCTTTGCTCTTAAAGAGCATAAGAGCAAACTTACCATGCTGCAGGTATCTCCAGGAAATGGTACATACAAAACTCAGGTAACTTTATATGGTGGAAACACACACAAAACTGGTAATAGTATTCACAATAATACTGAATGCAGTCATCTCTCCACATTCACTAGGGTTGGGGCACAGGACCCTTGTGAAAGTGGAAAAACCATGAATAACTCTAGGCTGTCCCGAACCATATTTAACACATAAAAAAGCATGATCACCATATTCAACCCTCCATGGATGAGTTGGGTGTCTTTGAGGCATCAGGGTTCCTTCACAAGGCAGAAGTGGGTGGCTGGTGGGGCTTACTGCTTACTGTTGCCCCACACCATTTTTAATAGGGACTTAACAAGCTTTGTTTGCAGTTTCTCAGTCTCACAAAACTTATAGTCCCTATTAAAAATGACATAGGGAGGCAGCAGAGGTGACAGCAAATAATCTGTGAATAATCAAATCCGCAAAAGTGAAACCTGTAAATGTAGAGGGCTGACTGTATATTCAGAATAATAGTGAAGTCTATATATAATTGTGACTGAATATATTCACAATAATGGTGAAATCTGACTGTGGAAGACAAAAAGGACCGTAGAAGTAGGGCAAAAAAAAGTCAAAGCAGGGGACTATGGAGATAAAGGAAGCAACATGGCCTGCATAGGCTAGAAAGTAATGCATTAGAGGTAATGAAATCACTCAGCTACTTGAGATAATGAGAGTATAATGAAGGTTTTTGTTGTTGTTGTTTGAAAATGTAATGGGGGGCAATGTCAGATTATTTTATAGTGTAGCAACTAACATCACTACAGCTTTTGGGGAGCTATGCTGCAGCATTTGGACTTTTTTTTGGTACTCTTCAGTGTATTTTTTTTTTAATTAAAAAGTGAGGAAAAGGTAATATACCTGTAATATGTAATCCTTTAAATAATCAGTCATGGCAACAGTTTTTCTTTAAAAAAAATTGG
This sequence comes from Ctenosaura bakeri, assembly GCA_948474755.1. NCBI lineage: Eukaryota > Metazoa > Chordata > Lepidosauria > Squamata > Iguanidae > Ctenosaura > Ctenosaura bakeri. Next base: position 130,515 of record CAOLHI010002588.1, read on the forward strand.
CTAACAAGTCACAAATTAACTGTCTTACTTCTTTTAAAAAAAATATGCCAAACTCTGGGGCTTTTCTCCCTTTATCGATAATGAAGGAATCATTTTTCACAAGGAGTGTCTTGAGAAAGAACAGGTTTTTAGTTCCTAGTGGCAATGGGAATAGCATCCCCTTTGATCTACAGCTTACTCCAGCAGCCCCCTTCTGCTCTCTTTCAAAGTTTGGTTTATAACTTCAGGGCATTTTTAATAAAGCATTCTCAGAAGCCAAGTGCCTGCTGGCAATGATAGGAAGGGGCTACGCAACTTACCAGGTGAGCTGGTGCCAGCACTGCAGGGAAGCTTATGTAAGAAATGAGCCCTGGAAGTCATAGAAATAACCACTTCTTAAAACATTTATGCTAGAGGCTCCTCTGCCAGTCACCCTTCACCTTGTGTTCACTGTTACACTCTTGGAAAGATAAGTAAAGTAAGTCATGCTCTTGCCCATGAAACCATTAACATTGCGTACATCAAGAGTTGGCTAATTTATGGGACACAAAGTGTCACAAGTTAAAAAGTTAATCATCCACAGGATTGTACAGTGATGGAAAATGAGTAGAAATGGTTTAACTAAACCTTGAAATGTTCAGTTCACATTAAAGTGAATCCTTAATCTTTCTCATCTGCAGTCTTATTAAATAGTCCATTGAGGTTCTATTTGCTAATCAAGAAGGAATGGTCTTAAACACCAAGATTGATTTTGCAAGTGTCATTTGGTGGTTTGCATGTTGGATTACAACTCTGGAGACCAGGGTTTGAACCCTTGCTTGGCCCTGGAAACTCACCAGGTGACTTAGAATAAGTCATATTCTCTCAGCTTCAGAGGGAGGCAAAGGCAACCCCCTGTGAACAAAATCTTGCCAAGAAAGCCCCATGATAGACTTGTTGTCATAACTTGGAAACAAGTTGAAAGCACACACAATAGCAAGACAACATTATGCATGTTTATCCTAAATGTTTCAGTGATTTTCCTCCCAAGCGTGTATGTGTGTGACACAGGACTGGTATTAACCTTCTTTGGGTATAACCAATCAAAGCCAATGGAATGTTGAGAAGGAAGTGGAGCTAAGGGAAAAGATGGAGGAAAATAAGAGTTTGCCTTTTTCTCATCATAATTGAATAAGGAGTTGAGTAGATAGATTGTTGAGAGAGGTCAGGGAAGGTTACAATGCAGTAATAACGGATCTGAGAGAACTGGGAAGTAAAACCATCCTGAACATTTCAGTTGTCTGGAAGAGACCATGTAATAAAACGTATGCCCCTTTTCTGCATTAGCTCTTTGATTGAAATTATTCAGTACAGGGGACCTAACAGGTCTTGACATGCAAACACAGATACATAAGGATATACATCACTGCATGTATTTCTGTGGTTATCTTGTTACCTCTTAAAAATCCAGTAGTGGGGCTGGAGGAAGGCTTGAGGTAGGCGACCTATTCCTGTGTCTTGAAGAAGTGGTCTGGTGCTCAATTGTATATTTGGTGCCAAGTGCTGGGATTGCTGAGACCCACCTGAGCAGAGTACCAGATAGTACATTTACACTACCAAATTCTATAATTCTCCAATAGGACTTTGATCAACAATAAAGATGGGTGAAAATTTAATCCAAATTGATTTTTTTTTAAAAAAAATCTGCATTTACCAACAGTTGTGAAATTCAGACATAAGAAAAAGTGAAAACTACAGGTTTGCTGATCCCCACTCAACAGCGAGTCTGGCAGAATAACAGATAGAGTATATGCTGGATCTTATACATTGTAGAGAAGAGCTATCTATGAGTGGGTTTGGTGAGGCTGTTATACTATTTACCCACATCATTCACCAAATTATAGCAGGGTTTTACACTGAGTGCTTCTTGCTTTCCCTTGGTATGGTCTTTAAAAAGAAAGAAAGAAAGAAAGAAAGAAAGAGAAGGAAGGAAGGAAGGAAAGAAAGAAAGAAAGAAAGAAAGAAAGAAAGAAAGAAAGAAAGAAAGAAAGAAAGAAAGAAAGAAAAAGAAAGCAAGCAAGCAAGAAAGAAAGAAACTGGAAATCTGTTAAGGAGAAAAAGATTGAACAGCGGGACAGTACCCTCTAAGTGCTTCCATCCTTCATCCATCCATCTCTAAATGTGTTATGTTCTAATCCTGTGCGCAGGGTTGAGGTTCATTTTTACTTAGCATTTTAAAAAAAATCTAAATCCTAGAGATCCTTAAACTGGAGCTATGTATTCTAGAGTCTCACTGGGGCAGATACTTCAAAATAAAGAGGACAGGCTGAGAGCTTTCATCACATTCAATACTGTGTAAACATAATTATGAATGCCCTGAGGAATCAACTCTGGAGACCACCCTTATCTCGAAGGAGCTCCCCTGTGAGATAGACATCTGCAGCATGGGCAAGTGGGGCAGTTGAGAAGAACACATCTAGTTCTCTCTCACCCTCAAGCTATGATGTGATGAGCAAAAAGCTCAGGGCAGGCAGAGGCTAGCTGAACCATTCTGAAACACTCCCCTTGCCTATGTCATGGGCCTCCCTCATACAGCATGTCTCTCTTGAGTTCAAAGTGGGGTATTTATGATCATAGCAACAGTGTCATGATCATGAAGGTGTACCATAGGTTCATACGAAGCAGTTATGGATATATAACTTCAGGTTACAAATCCATAACTGCAATACAGATGCCCACCAAGTTTTTTTTTTTTGCTTCATTACAAGAACTGAGTTTAGAGCCTTTTCATGCCATCTTCTCCCTAGCTTTTCTTCAATTTAGAAGCCGGAAATCATAGCCAGCTATAGATACACATAGTCACTGTTACTGCAGAGTTTTTTTTTCTTCAATGGAAACAAACCCATTTTTGATCAGTGCTGTCCAAACATTTATGAGTAGATCCTCATCATCTATCTTTTCCCCATATATAAGCTCAGTTATCTTGTGAGCTGTGCAGCAAGACTCATTAAAAGTAATTGAAACCCCCCCCCACAATTTTGCAATAGCTCCAGAAAGGTGGCAAGAGCCCTTTTCACATGCAGGTTTTTTTGTGTGAGGGCCCCTTGAGAGTCGCGTGAATGGGAGCGTCGGTCCGTACGATGCAGTCCCACTCACGTGATGCTCACGAGCCTAAAGCAGGCCGCGTGAGCATTTTCCAGCTCTCAGCCGAAAATACTGTGCGGTCGCACAATGCTCGCAGGGCCCTCGCGCACTTACTTGCGTGTGGTGCACCGAACAAGCCGACCTGGTCGTGCTTCCTCCCCCAGCGCAGCCTACAGCTCCCAGGCTGCACTGTGAAAGGAAGGGTCGAGGTGCTAGCGCGACAGTTGTGCAACCGGCAAGCTGCTGCGGGAGGCAGAAGGCTGCCGTGAGCGGCTTGCGCAAATGGCTGCTTATGTGAGAACCGCTCCCCACTGCCGCGATGAAGGTAAGGTGCGAAAAGGGATAAAGAATCAGCTATATGTCATAATGGTGTCAATGCAATGAAGGTAATACTAGACATATAAGAAGAAAATAACCCATCAGGTGGAGTTTACCTGGGCAGTGACGCACCAGGGTAATGTGTGGGGCAACGGATCTGTGCTAAAATTATAAGGAAAAACGTAATGAGATCCCCAAGCCTCGATATCTCTCTCTTCCAGTGTTAGCCAAATCATGGCTAAGAAGTTCTGCAGCCATTTAAAAACATTATCAAAGTAGGCCATCACACAAGCTAAGACAGCTGTCTCTGATTCTCTTGTACTTGAATGACATATACAAGAAGCTTGAGAAAGTTGTGTCTCTTCAACTAGAACACTCAGAAACAGTTCCTTATACTAGTTAAACAACTGCAGCAAGGATGTCTGTGTCATAAACTCTGACGATGAGCATGCTACTGTTTTTGCCAGAGATGAGCAAATGCATTGAAGGTAGTGAGCAGTTTTCACCACCAAATGAACACATTTTTAGCTAATTGGAAGTGACTAGAAATTACTTCTGGATTTGATTTATGTGATTTTGGGCAAATTTAGGCTGTTTTCTCAATTTATTGGGTAGTTGTGGTTGTGGGGGTAAACTAGGGGCCTTTCTGCACTACACTTTTAGTGCTATTATTCAACTTTCAACATCCTGTAGAATTCTGGGATTTGCAATTTACTGAGGACAAAGAGCTCTCTGACAGAGAATTCTAAATGCCACTCCCTAAACTGTAAACCCCAAGATTCCATAGGAAATTGAAAGTGGAATAATAGCACTATTACAGTGTAGTGCGGAAAGGCCCTAGTCTAACTGCTATGTTTGCACATGTTGGGGAGATGGTTTTAAGCATTTTTTAAAGCATTGTTGTTGTTATTGTTGCTGTTGCTGCTGCTGTTGTGTGACTCATGGCATCTCTAAAGTGAACCTATCATGGGTTTTCTGGAGCTGAGAGTATGTGATGTGCCCAGTGACACCCAATGGAGTTCCATGGTGGAGCAGAGGATCGAACCCTAATCTCCAGTGCTCAAACCCCTACACCATGATGATTCTCAAAACTCTCCATCAACTTGAAGGAGAGATTAGGATAGAGGCAGTCAACTACAGGGGGTTCAGGGCCATTTTTCCCTAACCCCCTGTGGACTGCACCCCCCCAGCAAGTCCAAATATTTCCAATTCCCTTTGGAGTCCCTGAGGTTCTATAGGGGTGGTGTGTGATCATTTGGCATGTTTTCATAAATTTGGAGAAATTTCTGCATGCTTGGTGACAAAAATTACCCAAAATTCCTCCTGATTTTTCTTTTTTTAAATTGTTGGTTGGAGAGGACTGGCAGGGGACACAAAAGTGGCATCTGAGAGCCACATGTGACCCAAAGGCAGTATTTGCCCACCTCTGGTCTAGGGTTTGGTGATATTCCAGAGAATCTTAAGGAGTCCAGAAAAAGGGGTTGGGAACCATTTTCAACCTGGAGGTCAAACCTTGCCCACTTCTGCACTAAGCTGTCCTAGCAAAAAAAGTAGATGAAACATCTAATCATATTTCTTATCAGGCTTCTAATGAGTCTTCTATTGTTCCCTCTCCACCCCCAAAGTATCAGGCTATTAAAAAACCTAGAGAGGTGGGGAGTATATTTCACAAGGAAGGAGTTGTTTTTGACAATATGCTACCACAGATGGTTTGTTTCAAAACTCCAAATATAACTGACCCTCATTGTTTAGACACCGAGCTGTAGTAGTAAAAGAAAACTCATCCATATGATGATGAGTCTGTGTTGCATGTGGTGGAAAGCTGTTAAGTCCTGCGATATTCCCATTCCTTTGATTTTACCTGTATGTTTCTGTGTGGTGCTTTTGATATTTCCATTTACAAGAGGACAATCACAATATGAATATTTGAAGGTGTGGAGGGAAAGTGTGTGCATGGGCATGTCTACGCACACACACACACACACACAGACTAAAGTATTCATTTGATTAAAGATTACTTTTTTTTTTCCTTTTTAGTCTGAAAGATTGGCAGACGGAATAAGACTCTTAGTAGTCAGAAAACATTCTTTATGTAAAATTAATGATTTTGAGTGACATGTGACATTGAATACCTTTTAGTAAATTAAAGTATCCCCCTCATCAAAGCTGAATTAAAGCCATCTGTTTAATTAGGAAAGACACCTACTGTGGAATCATCATGGAATTTGGTTTTCCGCATATGGTGTACGTGAGAGAGAATGTGTGAGCTTGTGTAAGCAGAACAGAATGAAACTGCAAAAAGAAAGAAAGAAATGAAGAGAATATTTAGAAAGGCAATATTTCAGAGGAAGGAAATGGCAAAACCACCTCCTTCTTGTCTAAGAAAATGCTATGAAATTCATGAGGTCACCATAAGTCAATGGGCAACCTGAAGGCACAGAGGCATACACAAAAGACACAAGGCTTTCATAATGTGAACCTAACATGCCAAGGTTTTCTAAGTGTATTTCTTGCTTAAGTAATAAAGCATTCATACATTTAGGGTGCCAGTCGAATTAGCAACTATTGTAAGGCTACCATGTATTTCAAGTGGTGCTTGCAAAAATGAATTATGAGTTCTTTAAAATGAAGACTGGTGTCCTATGTTGCATCTACAGATCTATAACTTAGAGTTACAAATTTGTAACTGTTTAATATTCAGGCCCTTTCCGCACGCGGTGAGGGAAATGCTCCCCACCGCTACTCACCGGCTTTTTGGTGGGTCCAGGTGAGTCCGTTGGGACGAGGAGCAGTGCGAGCTCGTTGCTCAGCACTGCTCAAAAATGGCGGCTTCTGGTTGGGGGAGGCTCTCCACCAACCGGAGAAGCTTGCCAGCCTAAATCCCGCCCCCGGCAGATCTGCAGGCACGCACTTGCACGCGCCTGAAATCTGCACCGGAGCGCAGTGACAGAGCAACACGGAGTTGCGCGCTCCGTGCTTTTTAAAAACCTCTAAAAAGAGGTTTTTAAAAAACACGCTGCGTGACCAGTTCCGGTTCCTCTGGAGTGGACTGAGGTATGGAACTACAAAAAGTAGTCCACCCCAGTCCACTCTACGGTGCAGAAGACCTCCGTTGGAGGTCGCTCTGCACCGTTTTAATAGCCCGGTGCAGAAAAGGCCTCAGTCATGCTATGCATGACTGCTATGGCTTATACAGTCACTTCTTGGTACCTATTTTTTAAGCTGTGTCTTCTCTCCAAGTTATTCCTTCTCTCTGCAGTTTCATCCCTCTTACATAGTTCTTCATCCACGGATACACAGTGAGCTTGAAATCCAGAAGGCCACATGATGCACACATCAAATTAAAGGACATCATGCACAGGTATGGAACTGCAGGACATATAGAGACTATGTATGTGCAATGTGCTCATAAATAAACACACTGATATGATCTTTTAGAAGCAGAGCTAGAAAACTTCTCAGTCATGCTGTGTTCACTGACAATGTCAGTAACTGCTTGTCAACCAATGCATGAAAATGTGGCTTTATCTCTTTATCTCTCTTTTGTTCTTGAGACAGAATTTATCTTTGCCATTTGTATATATGCACTGGCAGTGCTATAGATATTAATAAATTATATCTGCTACTGTTGTCTATGTAAAGAAGTATAAAGAACAGCATGACAACTTAGCAGTAGCAGGTAAGGTTTGCCAACTCTGGCTGAGGATATTCCTGAAGATTTTTAAAAAATTGAGATTTGATTTCTGCATGTTGCTTTATCTGTCTAAATTCTCAGGCCCAGTTTCAGTACTTTAATTCACCTTCACTGTTCAGACTTGCAGAACCAGAGGCCAGAGAGCATAAGCCTCTTTCATTTATTTTGCTTATTAATATTATTTTTTATTTTTTGTGTGTTTTTCTGTACTCTGCTTTCTTTCTGCATATGATTTTGTTTCAATCCTGTGAAAACTAAAAAAACTAAAAAAACACAGACAACCCTTTTGATATAGAGAGAGGAGGAAACGAACAAATAGTAAACCACAGAAAGATTCTCAAAAGATAACTATTAGTGGAATCCATTTCTGTTATCCTGTTAAACTAGTTTTCTCCTCCTTTTCTGCAGATAGGCATCCAGCACAGTACCTTCATACTAAAAAAATGAGAAATGTGGTATTTTTACCTTAAAAAAGGGTTGGCTTGTCTTCCATTTCCTGATTTTTAAATTTATATTTGAGCTCGCTTCTTGCTGGTTTTAGTAAATTGGGATTTTTTTAAAAAAAGAAGTCTAAAAACTGCACAGATCATATTAATGTTCAGTTTCACCTGCAGCTCAGTCTTCACAGTGCCGTCACTCATGGTGCTGTTTCTGTCCTTGGTTTGCAGTTCATTAAACTGAAAGCTAGCTCACAGTAGGCTTTAGACAGAGGAATGTGAAAAAGACCAGTTTCCTCATTTGGCGGTTGCTACCTCCTGGCATTTGTCTGAAAACATCCACCCATCTCTGATTTATGTTGTTCCTTGGAGACAATTTCTTCCCTTATTTGTTATAATACAACAGCCGTCATACAGCTTGTTCCCCTCAAGTCAGATGTGGAGTGCCAGTTTCAGATCACTTACTGCCTTGATTCCTAGTTTTAAAGTAAAGATGAGGTCTAAATAAATATGATGGTGGTGATGATGATTTTTACCAGAGAGGCTCTGAATTGCAAGCTGTCAATTTGGGAAAAGAAAACAACTGTAGTTTCAGTAGTGATAGCTACTCTGGCAGCAATTCCAAATGGACTGATAAAACATTTAAATAGCAAATACAATACAGAAAGCTGTCTACTGAGTAGGATTGAGAGTATAGAGTGTTTGGCTAGTTGGGTGAACGTTTGGATGGGATATTAAAAAGATGGATATTTAGGGCAGTTAGGGTGAGAGATATGAGTCTGTCAAAATTACAGTTAGTTAGAGATAGGGATTTAGTTAGACTTCAACTAGTCAGTTAGGTTCAGCTAGAATTAAAAAGAGATAGGGAAAGATTTAGTAAAATCAATTACAATTTAGGTGGGTTAAATAAGCACTCTTTAACTGTATGTTGTTCTTGTATTTAATAAATTGTTTTTGTATTATATAATCTGTGTCTCTAGCAACACTACAGTAGTGCTATTGGTTGAATTCAGACACATGGTCTCTGTGATGGCAGCAGTGGTTTTAGGGTGGTGATGCCTACTTGTGGGAGTATGAACCATAAGGACATCTAGAAAGTTTATAGTTGGAAGCCTTGGGACAAGTGGAGGTCCCCAGGTTTGGTACCATAGTGATGGCATAAGTAGAAGTCTTCACAGCTTCTCATCGCTTTTCTTGCCTTATACCTCACTAAAAATCTGTCTCAGCACAGAATGCATTCCATTATGACAATGCTGACTATGTGAAGCTAGTTGTTGAGCCATGGCCATCTTCCTTCTAACATTCAAAATTAAAATTACAAAACTACAAAACTATCTTTGCCACTGTCACAAGGTCCCTCAGCGATCACTGTCTATTGTGATTTAAATATACGTTGGTTCGTCAATCAAAATGGAGATTGTAATCAAGAAATGAAAAGGTGACTAAAACTTGGAAGAGTGGCAATGAAGGAACTGGATAAGATCCTCAAGTGTAAACACTTATCATAGAACACCAAAATCAGGATCATCCACACTATGACATTTCTATGTATGAAACAGATGGAAAGACCACATTTTTTTCCCATTTTTTGTGTGTCATATTATTATTCTTTTTCGTATGAAAAATGTGGGTATCTGGAAAGTGTTTTTGTGTGAATAATGTGGAGGGTTTGTGTGTGTGTGTGTGTGTGTGTGTGTGTGTGTGTGTGCAGAATACCACATTTCACACATTTTAAGACGTTTTTGTTTTTGCATAAAAAGCAATAATTTCACACAAAAATTCATTTGGGTTTCTAGAAAGTGGGCTTTCTCCCCCCTTTTTTTCCCTTTTTGCATGAAATGTGTTTTTGTAGACCATCTTTCACATGATAAAACATTGGCGATCTCTCATTCATAAAGTTACCATAAGTTGCTACTACTTTACGGCACATAGTAAGAAAAATGGTGGTCATACTTGCCTTGTATTCTTTTTCTAAAGCGCATGCTTTTGGCGAAGTCACACTAAGCTTTCTGTGATTAATCAATGTTTCCTTTTCCCTGCTTTTTCCTTACTTTTACATTCAACCTGAGCAGCATCAAGATTTTAGTCACCATTTGTAGCTATTTCTTTTTCTAATCAATCATACTGGACAGACTAACTCAGTCTCCCAAAACTTTCTGCCCTCTAAATGTATTGATTAGAAATACCATTGGTGTGATCATGCCAATAGGAGATGACCACTTAGCAGTGGCCATGCTGAATGGAAAGTATGGCAGATATAGTGTGATATATCTGGAGTGTTTCATATCTGGGCAAGTCAGTAGGCAGAATGCTAGAAGACAAATGTGCAAGAGAGATGTCCAGTTCAAGCATTATTTTTGTGCTATAACTGTCACTTCATTGTGAGTCGCAATGCATTAATGGTTATGACTGAAGTATAGATATATCATCTGTGTCATACAGATGCTTTCCATTCCTCTGTCTCTTCCCAGCAAACTAGGAAATCCCACTGAACAGGGTATGATGGCTATGATAGAGTAGCCAATCATGAGCAAACTGCTACCATATTGCCAAAGGCAACATTTTGAAAGCAATTTGTGAAGAGGGAAATGAGCACAAGGCAATGGTGATTTTGTTGAGTAGGATCTGAAAGCCCACAGTAGGAATAATCTGAAAGTTTAAATAAAACTTCTCCTTCTTCTCTTCTCTGTGCATTTTTATCTACAGGAACATGAAAGGTATTGCAAACGATGTCGTTTAATTTCCTCAGCTTGAAATTAGTATTCATTTGCTTTCATAAGGTTCCAGTCAGAGAAGTGTTAGACATGGTTCAAGACCAATTTCAGTGCGAATTAACTGTATCTAATTGTGTCTGGATTATGCCCAAAACTGTTAATAGGAACTATAAAGAACAAAATTAGCTGCTGTATATGAAACTGGTGCCATCTTGGATATCTCAGGGTTAGAAGCGTGCTGTAGAAGAGTGTTAATACAGTTTCAGGCACAACTGTCATTTTTTCCACTCAAGTAAGAGTCAAAGCATGCTATAAGAGTCTCAAAAGTTGTCTTCTTGTGGAAATGCTGCTCCTCAGGCCAAGACTGTTCACTTGTACTGGAATAAGTTTTGTTCCTGTGGCAATAGCCGTCCCTGTCCTTAACACAGAGTACATTGCCATGGATGTTCAGCTGTGATAACCGGTGCCTGTCAAGTCAGCAGGACAGTGAATTCACTCCAGGTTTTAGCCCAAACTTTAAAGGAGCTGTCCAAAGTGCTGTTGAAAATAGAATTCAGTACCTTGGGGAGCTCCTTTCAAGTTCAGTCTGAAATCTGAGTGGATTCTCGGCCCCACTGACAGAGAAGCCATAAGCCACCACTGTAATGGTGCTCTAACTGTAATGTACCATTACTTAACTTTTGATGGAAATGGCAGCAAGGTTGTTTTAGACCATATCATATGGATTTCCTCACTAGTTTGCTGGCCAGTTTATCTCTGCCTCTCCTATGTCCAGCAATATTGTGGGAAGATCAATATCTGACAATGCAGTTAAGACTGCTAAGCTTTGTATTTCAGGTTGTGTAGAGGGTTCCATTTCAGCTTTTGATACGGAAAGAAGAGCCAAGGACAGACAAGACTTTCATCAAGTCATGTGAAAGGTTTATGATTGTGCAAGATAAGGAGTCTAGATTTTCTGGTCCAGTCTACCAGGTCAGATGACAATTGTTCTCAAGAAAATTTTTTACCAAATGACAGATGGATCATCATGATGTATTGGTTTCCATGCATGATGCCAAATTCATATATGTTTAATTTGGCTGCAACCAGCATAAGCAGAGTGGCTCTGCTTATTTAATCTCTTTTGTGTCCTGCTAAAAATATACGGTTCCTTGTCAGCTTTTTTTACTCTCCACAACCACCCTCTTAAAAGCCTTTCTATTTCAGACTCTGTTTTGTAGCTATTCTCCTCTCAATTAGGTCATTGGAATGCTAATTTGATCTATTACATTTTTCAAAAGTGAGAAAATGATTTTAAAACTCCTTTAAAATGTTTAAGGATCTGATTTTGTGCACCCTCTCTAGAAAAAAAAACACCAATTGAGCATATTATTAATATAAAGAGTAATACATGTCAATCAGAGATGGGCTGAAATACCAGATTGAGTTATAGGAGGGAAAAAAAGAATAATGTATTAATTCAAATTCACAAAGGTGGCTTCTTTCTTAGCTGCAAATATAAGGGGTAACCTATATGCCTATACAATATGCCAAGGAGATAATGTTATTTTTAAAAGATAGATTGTCTCACTTAAGGCTGTGAAAAGGTGATTCACTATTATTTCATTGTATATCAAAGGTTTTGCCATGCCTTTAGATCCTTATCAAATACTCCTTTTGTCAGCTACCTTTTTGAAGGGTCTGATTCAAGAAAGTATTGTAATGATGGTTCCTTTTGAAGGAAACCTAAACCTGGAAATGAAAGAATATAGGCTTTTGAAATGTTTAAGCAGGTTATTCTATACAGAAGATTGTTCAGGAAGAATATCACTCACTTGCACACAATTATCATTTAACAGCTTGAGCAGCTGCTACCAAGAACTCATTTTAAGATTTTTTTAAAAAAAACTCTTTACATTGGGAATATGAGAAAAATTCTTTGACTTGACACCCATCTCATTTCTCACAGCTAGAGAACATGACTCCAGACATCACAAGACAAGGTTTGCAAAGTTTATTTACATGGATAAAGGTATAAAGCACAACTTTATCATGACATATGGCTCCTGTTTTTTATTCTGTCTCCAAATTATAGGCACTAAGATAAAATTTATTGTTTTTCATGCACTGGAGAGGAAGTTTTAAAGTGATTACAACTACTACTATCAACTAGTCATGGCAGAATTGCTTTGAAATTTCACAGATGCCTTTAACTTGCTTTTTTCTCTTCTCTCCTTTCCTTTCCTTGTTTTTCTTCTTTTCTTTTCTTTTTTTGCACACTGAAGACCAAACTGTGTTTGCTTATTTTATTAATTTTTTTCAAAGAATACCTCAATTGGCCACTCTTATTCTGTAGAAAAGGCAGTTGCTGTGCTCTGGTCCAGAAAACATTTTTAACCTGGATAAAGACACTGTACTGAACACCCTAAAGGGACCAGAACTTGCCTGATATTGGAAACTAACTTGTTAGTTAGTACTTAGATGGGAGACCATCAATGCGTACCAGGTGCTATAGTTTACATTTCAGAGGAAGGAAATGATCAAACTACCTCTGAGTATTCCTTGCCTAAGAAAACCCTATGAAATTCATGGGATCACCATTACTCAAAAGGTAACTTGCAGACATGTACATATCCAGCCCTAGTTTTTTGCTGACCCTTCCCCATTGTATGAAGCAAAGAAGATGGTTTATTTCAAAAATGGTTTTGGAAAGCAAATAGCATAAGGGTAGAAGAGGACAGTATTTACTAAAAAAACATGCTTCAAATCAGGCTTCAGAACTGCATTTGCTTCAGAATAAAAACAGTTAGGTCAAGCATTCTTTTTTTTAAAAAAAAAAGCTGGAATGATTTACTACTTAGTTTGGCGTGGAGGCAAACATAGAGCACTTGCATATACATACATATATGGCAGGGATATATCAGATATAACTCCACAAGCTGATTTTCTGGAGGGAAAGGTATAGGTATTTTCAGAACCACATGTTCACCAGGGGAAAGAGGAATCTGTAAGAGATTCTGGTCATTTTTGCATGACAAAACTATAGTCCAACAGCAGTGGGTTGTTTCCAGTTCAGGAGCCATGCTACTGCGTGACATCATCACTATCCAGCTGCTATCCCATCCCCAAGTGTTGCAAAATTGCCGTATTCTATTTCCAGGAAAAGAATCCATTAAGATCCTCCATTAGCACTTCATTCCCATTAGCTGTCTTAGACCATTTCTGCACTAGCCTGTTATAGTGCTATGATTCCACTTTCAACATCCTATGGAATCCTATGGACGTCTGGCCTCTCCCGAAACTGCAAACCCCAGGATTCCATAGGATGTTAAAAGTGGAATCATAGCACTATAGCAGGCTAGTGCAGAAATAGCCTTAGTGCTGAACTGTAATACCATTTGATAGCACTTCTTGTTATCCTGGATTCAAGAGTGGGTGAGCTCGATGACTCCCATAGCATGGTAACTTCAAAATCTATTGCTTCTTCATGTTTGTTTTAAATTTCTCCTTTGAGTGAAAAGTTTATTTTTTAAAAGACATTTTTAAGTGTCATAGAGTGAAAATGCTTCATCTGCTTAAGGTGGAAGGGTGCAAAAAAAAAGCATTCCTAACCCAACAGCATCACATGAATGGCAATGCTGGGATTGTAATGCTACAACACACTATGGTGTCGAGTGTGGAAATGGTGTCTGTTTAATCTTTTGTACCAAGACTTGCTTTGGAGCCACAATTAGTAATTTCAGAAGTAGTCATGACTTAAAACAATTTGGAGGCCACCTGATTTGTTGATGTTAATGTGTCGTCTAGTTGACTTTGACTTATAGGAACCCTAGCTTAAGGTCTTCTTGGTAAGATTTATTCAGAAGGGCTTTGCCTTCTAAAAATACTTTCTACCTTCTTCTGAAGCTGACTTGTCCAAGATCACCAGTGGATTTCCAGGGCTAAGCAGGGATTCATACCTTATTCTCCCAGAGTCTGGCACTCAAAACCACTATATCATCCTGGCTGTCACCAGGTTTAACTGGGATCCAAATCCAGATCTTAAACGGGAAATCCTAACATTTGCCTCCACATTAGAAATCATCAGTGGCTGTACTTCCTCTACTCTTCCTTCATTTATAGTAATTAAGATATGTGACAATTATATGTGCATGATTTCAGACAAATGGGTGCAAGATGAGATTCCGCTACATACTTTTAAATTTTGATCATTTTCAAAGGAAATGCAATATCTTTTAAATTTGGGGGAGAACTGAGTGAAAAGATTGCCTGTTCTGAGAAGATGAACTCTATCAGTTTTTTAATAAATAGGAGCAAGAATTTCAGCATGATATTTTTACAAAAATCACATGCTGCATTGTGTTGTTCCTAGCTAGGAAACTCACAAAATTTCAGAAGGATATGTGCATCAGATATTGTGGAAAGGGTCAGCAGTTTTTGTTTTCTTGGAGAGTCTCTCTTTTCTTTAACTTCCCTCCCTGTGGGTTCTTGCATACAAATAGGCATTTCAGAAGGATAAAGGTAGGAGTTAGGCAGTTTTGATGAATGGAAAAAATAGTTTCTAGCTTTTCTATTTCTTTTCCTAAGCTGGGATTGAAGTCAAAGGACAAAGGTAAATTAGGCAGAAGAACTTGACCATCCAGAATTTTTCAAGCAGATACCAAATACTACAATCTCTTAGCTCCAACAGACTCCTGAAATACTCCTATCATTCCTGTTCCATGGAGAAAGAACGGAGTGCCCTTCCACCCTACACTGTTCTAGTGCTATTTTTCCACTTTCAACATACTGTGGAATTCTGGGGCTTGTAGTTCACTGAGGCCAAAGAGCTCTCTGGCTGAGAATTCTAAAGGCCCCTCCCTAAACTGCAAACCCCAGGATTCCATAGGATGTTGAATGTGGAATAATAGTACTGTAACAGTGTAGTACAGAAATGGTCTAACATGGAAACAGTGGCCCTTTCCGCATGTGGAGGGGGAAATGGGGGAAAACGCGCTAAAACTGAGCTTACCAGCAGCCGTTGCCATGCGGAGCAGCGTGAGCTCGCTGCTTTGCAGTCCTCTGGCATCCAAAATGGCGGTTTTGGCATCCAAAATGGCGACTTCTGGCTGGTGGAGGCTCTCCACCAACTGCAGAAGCTCACCAGCCGGAAACCCGCCCCCTGCAAATCTGCAGGCATGCACTAGTGCATGCCTGAAAATCTGCACTGGAGCGCAGCGACAGATCTGCATGGGGCTGCGTGCTCCGTGCTTTTTAAAAAACCTCTGAAAAGAGGTTTTTAAAAAACATGCTGCGCCACCAGCTCTGGTCACTTTGGAGCGGATTGAGGTGTGGAACTACAAAAAGTAGTCCGCCCCAATCCACTCCACGGTGCAGACGACCTCCGTCAGAGGTCACTCTGCACCTTTTTAATACCCCGGTGCAGAAAGGGCCAGTGTTGCAATACCCTTCCCCCATAGCACTGGGGAAGATTCTAAACCATCTAGAAGCTAGGAATTTAAGTTACAAAACAACATCTGTTCCTCTCCTGTCTTTCCCCAAGTGTTTGAGTTACGTAGAGACCTTAGGGAAAAATGTATTAAAGAACCTTGGGAGGATCCAGATTCAATTTGGAGCACGTTATAGAAGCTCAGTTTTGATCCAGACATCTCCTGAGCCTTGCAGCTCCATTTGGTCTGGAATTATGCTAAAAGTTAATTTTCAATTAAATTTTTATAAGGTACCTCAGTAATATTAAAACAATGGTTTTGCTATTTCCTCACGATACCATTATAGTGCTATTATTCCACTTTCAACATCCTATGAAATCCTGGGGTTTGCAGTTTAGGGAGAGGCCTTTAGAATTCTCAGCCAGAGAGCTCTTTGGCCTCAGTGAACTACAAGCCCCAGAATTCCACAGGATGTTGAAAGTGGAATAATAGCACTATAAGAGTGCAGTGCAGAAATGGCCAAAGAGACAGACGGTCTTACACAGATATCTTTCTCTCCCCCCCCGCCTCCCCCCTGCCCTCACTTCTAGATCAATAGTTCATTCCTACATACATCCTACACACTGTGAAAATTAGGTAGGCCCTTTCAGAAGCCAAGCAGTCTATGCTTGCTGTAGCAATTGCTCTTTGTTTTCTCCCTGGTGTATGCTTGTTCCATGTTGTCTCCCTTGCAGAAAAGTATCATAGAGCTGTGCTTCTCTCATACACACATACAATGTGCATTCTTTGTCCTTTAGAAGGATCGTCATTTTATTTCTGTCCCAGGAAAAGGTCATCCTACAATGGCTGCTTCATGCAAATAATTAAGAAAAATAAAGGTGATTTTATTCCTGCATGCGTTTTAAGGTTTCTCAATTGATTAGAAAATATTTATTATTTTTAAATGAGGCATAATTTCAGAAATTGTGTGCCTCCAACTCATTAATAAAGAATTTATCTTTGTAATTATTTTTACTCTTAAAAATGTTTATTGACTTTCTATAAAATATGACATTTCATAAAATGAATGCCCCCTTTCAGTTGACATTTAAGAAGTCTTACATATACTTAGAGAAAGAAACTTTTTAGTGTTTATTTTACTCCATTGGAGAGCATTTTGGAAGCAAAACAGCACTGAGGTATGTACACATTTGGAGGTGAAAAGATTTGTGAGGTGTCTCAAAGAAAATTTGAGAAGGATCAAGAACTCAACTTTCATTCATCCTGAGATGCTGAGAGATCTGAGTTGAATGTCAGCATACCAGAGGGTAACATTGTCCACCAACCTACTGCTTTCACATCAGAAAAGAATAGAAGACTTAGCTTTGCTTCCCTTTAAGTTAACCTTCAGGCACATAGGGTGACAAAATGTGTGACCTATCATCTCTTTTCTGAGCAATCACCTTAGAGGAGAGGTGGACAACTTCTGAGGATCCATTAATCATGTCACCTCCCCTGAATCTTGGTGGGCTGCACAACCCTCCAATCCATTCCTCTGTTAAATAATTGGTCCCCAAAATGGCAGATCACATCCCCAGATTTACTGGGGGTATTCAAATTGCCTTTTAACTATAATTCCCTATTAGTTTCTAAGAATTTCTTTTTTAAATTGAAAATTAGAATTGAATTGCACTGTCCACTACCTCTACCTCCACTGCAATTCCATCAACAAGAAAAGGGATGTAGACATGAGGAGGTTATATTTAAATAGCAAATCATGGCCACTTCAGAGGGTCCTGGTAATGCAAGTTTTGCCATTCCTCATGCAAAAGTTTTCTTGTTGTTGTTGTGTTTGTTTTTTGAGGTAGCAGTGGGTTTGGAGGTTAGGGTAGGACAACCACATTAAGGGCCTGAGGGTTCATATAGCCTGCAGGCTGCACCTTGCCAAGCCTCGCCTTAGATGGACAGATGAAGATGGACACATTTGCTTGAGGGGACTGTGAAAGGAGGGACTTGCCTCTTTTCATGCCGACTGAGATAAATAAGGGTCTAACTATACATTACACTGCTAACATTTGGCATTAATATTATGGATTATTTCAAAAATAAACATTTGAGAACTTTTCACACTACCCAATTGTACACGATGATTTCACTCTAAGTGCTGCAATTGAATCTTGTAGAATACTGGGCTTTGTAGTTTAGTGAGGATTTAAAGCTCTCTGGCTGAGTCTTCTAAACACCCCTCCCTGAACTGCAAATCCCAGGACTCCATAGGATGTTCCTAGGGAAGTTAAAGTGTAATCATAATGTGCTTGTGTAATGTGAAAGGGCCCCAGGACATGGGACTGCCCACCCTTTCCACAGTTGTATGTGCCAGGGGTCAGCTTTTCTTTTCCAGTTGATTAAAATAAAAATCACCATCCTGCACAGCGGTTAGAATTAGGAAAACTTCCCATCCCTGCTGATTCAGAAACCTATCTGTAGTAGCACCCCAGCTCACCTTCTGGAACTATTTGTGAGACTTATCATTTGACATTAGCACCGGGATGGTAAGGATGGGAATGAGTGTTGTTGTTGTTGTTGTTGTTGTTGTTGTTGTTGTATGCCTTCAAGTCATTTTCAACTTTTTCAACATTTTCAATGCGGTGTTCTGGGGCTAAGAGTGTGTGACACCCCCAGTGGGTTTCCAAAGCCAAACAGGAAATCAACCCCTGGTCTCCAAGATTGTAGCCCAGTGCTCAAACCACTGCACCATGCTGGCTTTCATGAGAATGATAGTTGTTTTATTTTTGCTATATTGAGGGTGGTTTTAATGGCTCCTACTCTGGTTCTGTTCAGTGTTCAAGTCTATCAGTTGTAACTTTGTCTCTAACACAGCTCTATGACTGCATGCCCTCCAGCATTCCACAGGTGAAAACTGAGAACATGAGTCCAACATCAGAGTGTGGTCAAAGGGTGTGTCCAGGTAATAGGAATGAAAAAGATATTAATGAGGAACAACATCCAAGACCACCTTTGTAAGCAGAGAAACATTAGGATTTATGTGCTGAAAAGAAATCAATAAATATAATACTTCTTTTGTGTGTGTACATGGGCACACAGCGTGTTTAACAATTAATACAATATTATGTAATGCAATATTGTAAAATTGAAATGCCTCAGACACTGCTCAAAATTACAGTTTTCTCTTAGATCCATTTCCATTCCATGAACTTCTACATGACATAGGCCCTTTCCGCATGAGGTGAGGGAATCGCTCCGTGCCGTTACCTACCGCTTCTTCTGGGGTCCAAAGCAACACAGACTGTCCCTGAAGCCCTTCCACAGGGCTCCTCCTTGGTCCAGGGTGAATCGGAGCCATGTGAGGTCTGTAGATCCTCACTGCTCTGGCTTCCAAAATGGTGGCTTCTGGCTTCAAAAAGGCGACTTCCAGTTGGTCGTGGGTCCTGACCAACTGCTGAAGCTCGCCATGCCTAAAACCCACCCTCTGCAGATCACAGGCTCGCATTGGTGTGAGCCTGCGAATCTACACATCTACACAAGGGAGCAGGAATGCAATGGCGCTTTCCAGGAAAATAAAGACCTGTTTTTTGTGGTCTTTAGAAAACACTCTGGAGGACCACTTGGGGTCATTTTGGAGTGGACTGAGGTGTGGATCTCCGGTAAGTAGTCCACTCCTAGTCCGCTCCAAGGTGCAGACAACCTCTATGAGAGGACGCATTGCCGCGTTTTAATTGCCTGGTGTGGAAAGGACCTAAGTCACAGTCCTGTCCTTCTCTCACCCCCAGGAAACATGATCACAGATTCAATCATTGATGGCTTTTGCCTGTCAATGACCCATAACCGTGCCACCATCCTGCACTTACCTGTCCTGCAGAAGCCACAGAAGCATGATGGCTGCACTTCCTGCTCCAGAGCAGCCTGGGAAAGTGCCCAGCTGCACAGTGGAAGGAAGAGGCATGGCCATCACATGCCCTTCCACAGGGAGCCAGCCAGTGCATTGCACCCCCCTTTTGGCAAAGCTGCTGCTGGGATCCCTATCAAAAGATTTTGTTAAAAGGTAGGGTGTGGAAAGAGCCTAAGAAAACACCAAGAATGTGCACCTTGGATTTGTGTTTTAAAATGGACTAATATATTTTAATTAATTAAAAAATTGCCGCATTGGAAGTAAGAGAACTCCTCAAAAGCAGATAGCCTTGAGGTTTCACCCAAATATTTGCAGCTGGCTTCAGGGTGTGTGTGTGTGGTTAGAGAGAGAGACTGAGAGAGAGAGAGAGAGAGAAACCAGGAGGAAAAGAAACTAGGCTACTTAAACTTGGCCTCTCAAGTCTGAGCCTTTCTATTTCTGGTATCTTTGTTGCCGGAACAGTCCAGGTTCTACTGCTGCATAACTCACATAGCTATAGCACAGGACTCCCACAGAGTCATCATCCAAGCAAGGAGAATATGCAAATCCTCTTTAGCTTTGTTCTCAGCCATGCCCTGGGAAATACTTTGCCTTCATCACTGTTTAGACAGATACCCTAGAGAGGTGTACAACAGCAGTTCTCAACCTCTCCTCCAGATATTTAGAAGGTCAGATTCCAGAATTGCTTACCATTGGCTGAGCAAACTTGGTTCTCTTGGAGCAGAAGTCCAAAAAAGACAGGGAACCAAAAGCTGAGAACAGGTTGTACAGATAACTATTTTGGTTTTCTATCTATAGTATGGGTAGGCAACTCTTTTAGAGGCAGGGGCCATTTTCTTTCCCTGATTGTAACCTGTGAGCCACACCAGTGCATTTCAGTGTACTTGAAGTCACTTCTGGCTGCCATTTTAACTTATTTTTGGCTGATTTTTTTTTTCTCTTTGATTTTCTTTGGAGATTTGAGACAGGATTTGGGGGTTTAGGAGAAGCAAACTGCTCAATTTTCAGTCAGGTTCTGGCCAGTTTGGGGGCAAACATGCTGAAAAATTGCCCCCTGAAAGGTGTGTGTGTGTCTGGATCTTTGGGGGACTTCAGCTGGCTTCAGGGTTTTCACATAGATGTTCTTAGGGTCATGTGTGGCCCATAGGCCTACCCCATTGATAATAGGCATACTGCTTCTGAACACTGAAGGTTGGATAATTATCATGAATTGCAATAATGGCCCCTCATGGAACCTTGGAGGTCCATAGTCTGTTTTACATTCCCAACATCGATTTTTTAGTTGTCATTTAAAAAAAAAAAAACACCCTGCCAATCATTTACCAGCCTGCCATGACAATGGTCAACATTGCCAACATGTCATCTAAAATATTTGGAGGGGGTAAATATGGTGCAAGAGCCAGCATAGTATAGTGGTTTGAGCATTGGGCTAAGACGCTGGAGGGTTTTATTTCCCCACTTGGCCATGGAAACCCACTGAGTGACCTTGGGCATGTCACACATTCATGGCCCCCAGAAAACCCCATGATAGAGTTGACAGAGAGGAAGAAGAAGAAGAAGTCATTCTCTATTGGAAGTTGACATTTTCCTTTTGCTTCCTGATGAAAAATGACCTTCCTGGAAAGCTTCTTCCCTGCCACCCCCCCTCAAAAGAGATGGCTATGCTGCTATTCACTCAAGGGGCATTTTAGTTGTTTAACAACCAAAATGAATTTGAGGGAAACTGGAAGGACTTGGGGACTTCAAGATGGTCTGGAAGCTGCTGCACTTTGCCCACTGTTACTTGAATAAATGCCATCGCTAACAATCACCAGCAGATCTGTCCTCAATCCATTTGTCTAATCCTTTTTTGAAAACTGTAATGGTAGTGACAGTCATACCATCTTGCAGCTTTTAGTCCCAACATTCATTATGCTCTTTGTGAAGTGACATCTTTGTTATGGATCTACTGCTCTCCTTTTTATAGCTCCTAGATTGGCCATGACCATATAACATTCATGTACTACTTTAGACTTTAGCAGAGTCTCATTTCATTTTCTTTTTCCCATAAGAGAAATGAGATTGGGGGCATCAGTATTTTTTTAGGAGCTCCCTTGGCTCCTCCCTCCAAAAGGCTCCAGGTTAATGGCTTTTTAGTTCCCTTTAACATTTTCTGTTTTAAGAATCCCTCCTTTGATGGTATTTTCCACTGTGTTAGACTGTATCCTTCAGATCTCTCACTAGTCTACAGTTTGGATTTTCCACTCTTGAGTGCCTGAAGGTGATCAATAATTTCTTTCATTAGAGATTTGCATTTATTTCAAGGCAAATATCTGACTTTACTTGCTAAGTTTTATGCTAGAATTTAACCAGAAGGATTTTTCTTTAAGAAAACCCCAGCAGATGGATGAGATACGTACCAATTTGCTTCCTATTTCTGCAACTATTTAAATTTTTCCTGC
Organism: Ctenosaura bakeri; assembly: GCA_948474755.1. Taxonomy (NCBI): domain Eukaryota; kingdom Metazoa; phylum Chordata; class Lepidosauria; order Squamata; family Iguanidae; genus Ctenosaura; species Ctenosaura bakeri. The sequence continues at coordinate 152,518 of CAOLHI010002588.1, forward strand.
TTTAGTGGCTTAATAATGATACAATTCAATTTCTAACCATTTTTTTAAAGTTAATATTTCGCCCTCCTCTCTTCATGGCCAGCCCCAATCAAACCTCACAGTAAGCAACTGAAACACTGTTTTTATGCCACCACTAAAGCAAACAGTGTGCAATACACAAAGCTTGAGAAATTTACTTTTTGGTACTATAGTTGCCAGAATCTTAAAATCAGCAAGGACACTGACTGGACTGACTAGAGGATTCTTGGAGCTGAAGTCCAAAAGAGGAACTTCTGTTAAGTTCTGAGCAGGTGGTAAGCTTTGTCTTGCTTTTTCAGATCAAGTTCTCTCTTCTCCACCCTTTTCCCTTCTCCATACTTCAGCACCCCAGTGTGCTCTCCAGCATTTTACAGATGAAAATCAGAACATGTGTGGCCCAAGGATCAGCATGGGGAACAAGAATAATGTTGCTGGATCAGAACAGCAGGGCCCACCAAGTCACACACTCTTTTGCCAAAGGACGCTGGCTGGATGCCCCTAAGAAGACCACAGACAGAAAAAACTATCCTCCCATCTAACCAAGGAGGGATTCTTAAAACAGGAAATGTTAAAGGGAACTAAAAAGCCATTAACCTGGATCCTGTTAGAGGGAGGAGCCAAGTGTCTTATGTACAGAATATTCTGATTAACTTAGTGCAAGTTTGGAGGAAGAGCAGTTGGTGATCCTTGGTTCAGTGCATTCATTATCCAGTCTAGTGGTTTTCAGCTTTGGACCTTGGGATGTGTGAATCAGTCTGCAGCCAGTCTTTGTGATTTTCTGCACTACACTGTTATAGTGCTACTATTCCACCTCAGCATCCTCTGGAATTCTAGAATTTGTAGTTTACTGAGGCCAAAGAGCTCTCTGGCTGAGAATTCTAAATGCCCCTCCCTAAACTGCAAAACCTAGGATGCCCTAGGATGTTGAAGGTGGAATAATAGCACTATAACAGTGTAGTGCAGAAAGGCCTTCTGTCAGTTTCAATTCTGATCCGTATAAACTCTACAAACATCCAAAATCTCCCTGACAACTGATTATGGAACATTCTATGATGTTTACAAAACCTAAACATTTGTAACACATGTGAATTTCTCTAACGTATCCCCTTTTGTATGCATCTTTCCTGATGAAAACATTGACATGAGGGCATACAGGGAGCTTCTGGGGTAGGCTGCAGAAACATCCTTGGGGCATATGCAGCCTACATTTTGCATGTAGATAATGAGAGAGATTGAGAAAGAGAGAATACACTCTCTCTCTCTCTCTCTGTGTAATACATTTATATATTTTGCATAATATCTAGATACATAAAAACTGGGAACTGCATTCTGAGAACTGCAAAATCTGGAGAAAACTGCTCCAAATCATGTATTTACCTAGGAAAGAAGAATTACATTGGATATGCAGACCAAACGTTTTTCCCCCCACTATCCTTGCTTGAGTCCTGAGATGTTGTTGGAATATAACTCGTATTAGTCCCAGTCAGCATAGCCAATGACAATAGGGACAATTAGAGTAGCATTCCAAAAATACCTGGGGTCCTGAAGTTGGGATCCATGAATCTAGCCCCAGCTTTCAGAACCCCATCCTGCTTAAATTATCTTCAAGTCACATATGTCCCTCTGCCAGATGGAACCCTTTGCGGAATCACATACCTTTCATGAATGGAAACAAGTCTTCCATTTGTAAAACCTAAAGACTGGGTCCATCTCATCATTCTAAATGAAATAATATTTCCCCTGGAATTATTTTATTTCTTTTTAGCCATTTTCTGCTATACGTCTAGTTCATAAATTTATATCTTAGTTAACTCTATTTGCTGAATTATATTCTGAAAACATGTAGATTGTAATAAGAATATGGAACTTGGTGCTGAAGGTCAGAGAAGCAACAGTAGACATTGCGGTAGAAGATTTCTCTGGGGACAAACTCTTCAAAATATCACAAGGCTAAAGAGCATGACACTGGTGATACATTCAGTGTTCTCAACAAAACTGCTGCTCTTATTCATCAGTAGTAAGGGCAAAGCTGTGCCTTTTTCAATTAGTTGGTGACAGTGACTGCAAGCATGTCAAAATAGCCTGCAGGCATGTCATTTACATCATAGGTTAATACATAAAGTAATAGGGATAAATTATTCTTGAGTTCCTGAAAGTTGCTAATTTTTCTATTAAGCACATTTGAAGCTATATTCATATGAAGGAACTACTTTCTCCACCCACGCCTTCTAAACCTAGATTTTCATAGTGAAGCTATCAGAAAAAGTCCCAAGTGTTCTATATGTCACCCAATGCGAAATGAATGTCAACTCATTTCCTGATAGAGGCATAAAAATGGATGAACCAGACTGTAAAGGGGAAAAGGCATACTTTGAAGTGTACTCTAAGGAATGATTGAAGAAAACAACCTTGTAGGGTTCCACAGTTACTTTACTTGCACTGAACACAATATCAGATATGCTCAAATGATAAGTAAGATGTTGCTTCTTCTAACAGCTAGACCAAGGAAGGAAGGAAGGAAGGAAGGAAAGAAGGAAGGAAGGAAGAGAGAGAGAGAGAGAGAGAGAGAGAGAGAGAGAGAGAGAAAGAAAGAAAGAAAGAAAGAAAGAAAGAAAGAAAGAAAGAAAGATGAATTCAACTTCACTATTAATAAATGATTCACGAATAACACATACATAATTCAAACTGATTTTTTTTTAAAAAGAAGCTCATTGTGAATTGAAGCAAATATTTTCAAAGATAATAAGAGAACTAAATGACAGCGAGAGTTAGAAACCAAAGTGCCATTCTACTTCATTCTTTTCCCCTTTAATTATGTATTAAATTTATAAACAAAATAAAATCAGCTGCCCTTACACAATTGCTGAACTGTGCTACCACTTTAACTGCCATGGCTATATCTCATGGATTCTGGGAGTTGTCATTTTTCTGAGACAGTATAGCTCTCTAGGAGTGAATTCTAAGCACCCCTCCCTAAACTACAAATCCTAGGATTCCATAGAATGAAAGCATGACATTTTTAAGTGGAATCCTAATGCTATAATTGTGTAGAATGAAAGGGGCCAGTTACCATCGTATAACAAATATCTGCATGCTCAGAGTTTGCAGTGTCTTTTGGTAAGATCCTGCTTGCACAACTGTACAAAATTTCTATCTTCAATGGGAATGGGAACTAATTTTCAGAAACTTTTCTTTCCTTTTCCATCCCCCTGCCAACAGCCAAGAGGTCCCTTAACTTGTACAAGATAGATGGGTAGATGAATGTAAAACAGATAAAAATCTGTTGACACTCCTCTGCCTCCATGCCCATATGTTTTACAGTGTGAGAACCAACATATGAAACCTAGACTCCATTAGGAAGTGAAAATAATGGGTAGTGGGAACCATGTCTCTTGGTCGTCTCCTGGTGCCATTTGGTTGATTGCTTCTCCCTCCTTCCAGTACCCACATCTTGAGTACAAGGTTATGTACTATCTGTACAACTATGCTTAGCACACAAGATGACAGGGGGAAAGAGAAAGGGGCAGTTAACAAGGTGCATAGCAACAAGGACACAGCCCACTTCTCCCAGAGTTTTACCTTTTGGGCTACAGCTCCCAGAATGCTCCAGCCAACATGGGCCAGTGGCCACGATACATGGGGCAATCAGGGAATTCTGTTCACAAAGTTTCCAAAATCTGGCTTCAACTTATATTCAAGTTAACTTTATACATGGAAATGTATGTGTCTGGAGTCAGAATGAGAAGCAAAAAAAGAGAACTAGCTGAAGTCTGGGCACATCTTGGGATGTGCAGAGTGCCTCCAGTGATGTTTTGTCATCTGCACAAATGTTCTTATGAATAGTATGAACTATGATAAAGTCTTGTGTTATGATAGCCAGTATGGTTTGAGAGTTGGACTACAACCCTGGAGACCAGGGTTCGATTCCTCATTCAGCCATGGAAACCCAACCCCAGAAAACCCATGATAGGTTTTTGGGTCAGCCTAAGTTGGAAGCAACTTGAAGACACAGAGCAACAACAACTTGTGTTGTATGTTGCTCTATTGATAGATACACAAGTATATGAGAGAGTTTATGATAAGTGCTCGGTTGGGAGGGGGAGAGAGGCCTAAACTGTATGGTCAGCCCCAAATAGAGTAGAGACATTAAATCAATTGGATTTACCTATGTATTGAGTCACCATTCAGCAACTGGATGGATAAGTCTACTCTAGCTGGGACAAAACAACAGGATTCTAGTCATAGGCCCTTTTTGCATGGCATTTTCCATGCAAAAGAGGGCCTGGAGTGTCGTGCGATTGTGAGGAGCGATCTGCACGATGCACTCACAATCGCACGATGCTCCAGGGGTCAGCAGGGGCCGATTGCGCACCTTTTCATTTTTGGCTAGAAGCTGAAAATGGTGCATGATTGCACATTCCTCCCAGGCCCCGGATGCACTTACCTGGCGTATGGAGCATCCGGAGCCACGCCGGTTGTGCTTCCTGCCCCAGCAGAGCCTGGGAAAGTCCCAGGCTGCACTGCAGAAGGAAAAGGTGGGGCTCTCACACAAGCAGGCAGCTCGTGCGGAGCTGAAGGACCCCAGACGCGAGAGCCTCTCACTGGAGGCTGCTCACGCAATCCCTGCACTCCAGCACCAGAAGACAGTAAGGTGCGGAAAGGGCCATAATGTGTTTTGAATGTTTGAGGTTTATTGGAGATTGGTTGGAAATTTGAAAGGAACCATTTAAAAGCTGATGTGTAACAGCTGGAGTCTGTCAGAAGATAAGATTTTGTTATCAGAAGAGCGGGAATTCACATGTGGTAGCGGTAGACTGTGGAAGTTTGAGAGGGTGGAGTTTAGATTAGAAATACTTAAGCAGGTAGAGATTAAAGTACAATAACATTTAAGGAAGTGCTTATCTCAAACCGTATTCTTTTATGCACTAAGTAATCTTGATTCTTTTATTCTGTTTCTGCTACATATAAAGGAAACGTATGCAGGGGTAGCTGGGTTGGCCATGCAGCAAAACACAACAAAATCCCAAATCCACAAAACAGTGATACCTAGCTCATCTAAAGGGAAGACAAACTTTTCACTCTTCAGGGAAGTAGGGAACACATCATAATAGTGTATTGTTTCCTTTCTTACGGCCCCATGTTGGGCTGTTGTGAAGCTCGTTTGAGCAAGGTGATAGTATCTTTCAAGTATGAACAAAAAGAGGAGACTTGGGTATTTTGGTACAAAATAACCATAGAACAAGAGAGGGGGAACATAGAAGTCAAATGTTTTTTATTCTGTTTCCTGAGGCGCTGCACTGGATGTTCCTCTGAATACGTGGTTTTCTTTGAAAGCTCTCCCTCTCATCTACTAAAATTCAAAACATAGACACAAATCATTTATAGGAGACAAAAAACAATAAGTAGTGTCAGCAGAGAGGGCTATATTTTACTTGGCTGTGCCATGAGGAATTATGGAGGCTTGCAATGAGTAGAATATAAAGTAACATACAGTGCCTGTTGACAACAGGGTTGGAAATTATAAAAGGTAAAATCCAATATATTTTCTTCATCTTGTCAAACAGCTGGGAGTTTTTATGGCTTCTAGTAGGATGTCATGCCTTTTCTTGTGGACCAATAATTCTAGAAACACATTTAAGTCTATGCTGTTCTTTATGTATTTTGAAGTCTGTATTTTAAAAATAGTTACAGTTTTAATAGACTGTGACTCATGCAGGCCTAACAATATTTTAAGGCTGTAAGGCTGAATACACTAATCTAGGGGTAAATTCCACTGAACTTAATACATTTTATTTCTGAATAGGCAAGTGAAAGATTGTGTGTCCTGTGATCAAGACTGGTCTACAGACGTATCACTAAGATATTTTTTGATATCTAATTATAGAAATGCATGAGTTTTAAAGGAGAGTGATAGCAACATGGTGTAAATAAAGAATTCTAGTGAAAGGCAATACTAGATAGTCTGCAATGTTAAATTCCAGGGTTTTGTTCTGAATCTTAAGAGTAGTGTTCCAAGTTAATTTATACTTTAACAAATTCATTGCAAGGTAAAAGGAAACTGCTTTCTGCCAAGGTAAGATTAGCTTCAGCCTGAGCTAATTATTAACAGAAATAGCAATTTTGTTAAACAGAAGGCATTTTTTTTTAAAAAAAAAAACCCACACATCACTGTGGCCATTTTATAAATAGTTCTGCCTTTTCCTTAGCTCTTTTTCATTAGTAAAGCAGATAAAGAAAGCCAAAGCCATTAAATACTGTTCTCAGTACTGGGATGAATTGGTGTTGTCTTCAAGAAATGGACTATTTATTTAGAAATATTATCTCTTTTTTTGGACTACAAGTCCAGAATCTGCACATGCCAGCATGATTATTACCCCACTGGGAAATTCTGTGAGCTGTAGTTCAAAAAGTAAAATTTATGGTATGTTTTGTCTTACATGATTACTTCTACAGCATGGCTAGAATCCTGCCAGTGACGTAAGCAGACATAAATTGAGCTATACTTCCAGAGTGACTTTTTGGACAATGTGGATTGGCAGAAGCAGAGTTCCACATGCAGAACTGTTGTGGATGCACCATAATGCACCAAAAGTAGTATATCAATGTGCATCATGTATTGCTTCTATGCATGCAGTGAGGTGACAGCTCTGAGTGTTCACTATTTTTCATGCATTGCATTATGGTAATATTCATAATAGGGACTCTGTAGTACTATCATAGTGTTATTGCACTAGTGGTGGGTGTCTACACTATGCTGAGACAACATAGGATCTCAACCCATATTTTCAAGTCTATGAACCGAATGACAAATTGTGACCCCAATTCTCTTTCATGGAACTAAAATTTACTCTAAATGGGACTACAGAAGACATATTGAATCCATTAGGTTTATCTACATGGTGACTCACCATTCAACAAATGATGGAATGGTTGTCCTTCAGTTGGAACTAACCAGCAAGATGCAGTCCATGTGGGAAATCAGTGACTGGGACCCAGGATGTATACTATTCTGGTGTAGTGTACACTAGCAGTTTCACCTTCTGCATACCCACATAGGGATGTGCTTGCCATGGAAAAAGAAGCTTGTTGGTTCCATGCCATCTGTTTTTCAAATGCCTTGCTTCTGGGGAGTAGGCATGGAATGGTCCACAGAGTCAAGATGTTATGGGATAGTGTGGTTTGGACTGTTGCCTGTGCCATAAGACAGGTGTTTTTTTTTTAGGTCCAATTCACCCCTCCCAATAAGTTGGCTCTCTGGAACTCCTTGTGCCAATTCCTTGCTGCCAGTTCTTTCCCCCATTCCCCCACAGAATTGCTATTAGCCACTGTGGATTTATTCGTGTGTGTGTATGTGTGTGTAGTGCCTAAATGTTTTCTCAGGGGGGAAGAAGTCTTTATCCCCCACCCATACCTTCATGGCTTTGATGTTCCTGCTTTCATCTCCATCCAATTTACTTGCAGAAGAAGAAAAATACAATGTCAATACAAACTGCACTTACAAATCCCTATATAGTGGATTTTTGGATTCAGTAAATATTAAGACGTTTGTTTATTTCTACAAAGAATGTGAACACCAAAAAATTGTTACCATAATTGATATCTCTTTTTCTAATGTAGAATTTTATTTTGAGATTATTTTTTAAAAAATGTATAGGCAATAAAAAGAGCATACATACGAGTGCAACAATTTTATTAATCAAGGGAAAAGCCAGTGACTGGATCATTCTGGATATGAAAGCATCAGTGTCTATAACAAGTAACCATCTCTCCCTCGCTCCCTCCCTTCCTGTTTTTTCTTCTTCAAATAACAACTTGCTTGATAGGTAGTTTGCAACAGGCTTTGTGCTTCTTGCAGTCCTGCTTCTTAGAAGTCTGTGTTATTAATGTCTTCCTTTTTATTAGACAGAGTAAATAGTAAATGACATGTCTATTACTATACCTTGCCCCCCGTCCCCTGAAAGGCTGGATTAAAGACTTCTGAAACCAAATTTAGGATTATTCCTCTGGCACTATCCCTGAATGGATTTCCTGAGATAGTAAGCCTATTTTTTTCCCTCTTTGCCCTAATTATAAGATGGGCTTATTTTCTTGTCATTTTTGTTTTAATGCCAACAAGCTAACTACAAGCCAGCAAAACTCTGATAGCACATTTTTTTAAAAAAAATCTAAGCTACCATGGGTAGTTTTCTAGGATAATTAGATACAGCCACCCAGGTGTAAAGTTCACTAACTATTGATATAATTTGAATGTGCTGAAATTTTTGCAGCTGGATAACACTCAGAAAATAAAAAGCATCTTTGTTTGATTAGAATTTGAACCAGGGCTTGAAGGGCTGGCACAAAGATCATCAAACCAAAGCATCTTATTCAAAATTTAGAATCCTTGATTATTTTATTTGACAAATATGTTTGAACCTAAACATTGTGTCCCACAACTTGTTATCCCATGTGGTAGACATGGGGAAAGGCCAAAAAGTTCTGGAATCAAATGCACTATATATAGTGTATAAAATTTTGGAAGTGAATGCTCAGTTAAAACCTGATTTATATTTGTTGGGATTCGTAAAAGAGCAAATGAAAAAGAAATATGGCAAATTATTACAGCAGCATGACTACTATATCAGAGAAATGGAAGACTACAGAGATTCCAACAAAAGAGGATTGGTTGATAAAACTGTTGAAAACAGCTGAATTGACAAATTGATAAGATAAAAATCAGTGGTGGTCTTTACAAAAGACTGGAAACCATTAATAAGCTTTTGCAAGAAAAAAGAGTAATATAAGTTTACAATGGGATCTGAGAATTAATATTGCTGGAAAAGTACCACTGCAAGTATTTGAAGAAGATTTGTAGCTAGAGAAGTTGTTTTTATATAGAATTATAATAGTCTGCATTAGGAAAGCTGGAAACAACCTTTTATTTTTTTTATTGCCTTACTGTTTTCAATTAATTTCTATTAGTATTTAGGTTTCAGGATTCTTTATCATTGTGGCCTTTGTTTTCCTTTTTTCAGTTTGTTGTTTATATCTATTTGTCATTGTAATCTGTTCTTTTATTCTGTTTGCATGTGCTTTGTATTTTTAATAAAGTTTGGCAAAAAAAAAAAAATAGTTTCCCATATTGAATCAATCCCAGAGTAGTTTGGAAGGTTGCTTGGGGATATTTTCAATTATCTACTATACATGACTGGTACAATATACAATTACTTAAGGAACTCTTCATGCAGAAATCTAAAATAATTAAGTTCAAAGTGATGAAACAGCATAAGTTTAGGTTTAATGTGAATGGGTTCCAGCCATAATCACCAGCTACGTTCCAAAGCTAATACACTGCTGGACATCTCCAGCCAAATGTGAAATGGTTCTATACTCTCACAGCAATTCTGATGATAGTTTGAAGGTTATCAGAAGAAGCTTTGTAGGGATCATTTAGCACTTACTAAGGACAGCCTTTGTAGATGTGAAGAAGAAATAAAGTTTCTTTGTGGTTCTCTTGTACCTTCTTTATTTTCTGCTGCTACTTCAGGGACAGTGTTTTCTATTGTCGTCTTGGACATGATCAAAATGTTGTGGGCTTTACCAGGAAAAGATATATCAGTGTTCTACACACAGTGAGAAATAGAGAATGAATGGTCAGAATTCACCATGAGTCTTCGAGCAGAGCTAGTTCTGACTGCTACAAAGGATAACATCTAAAATGGGATCATTGGGTCACATTCTTCTTATTCTTGTATAATTTTAGCATACTCACTGGTATTGTTTCTGTAGTTGCAGTCAGTGATGTGTATCTGGCACAAGAAACATGATGCCGCAGCAAAACTGAGTGTCTCACTTTTGGGTAAAGTGAGTAAAGGGGACAAACTTAACACAAGGCATCCATTTTTGGAACAGCCCCCTATGAAGTATTGTTGTTGTGTGCCTTTAAGTTGTTCCCAACTTAGAGTGACCCTACTATGGAGTTTTCTGGGAAAGATTTATTCAGAGAGGGTTTTGCCTTTGCCTTCCTTGAAGGCTAAGAGAGTGGGAGTTGCCCAAGGTCATGCAGTGGGTTTCTTTGGCTAAGCAGGGGATTCACACCTTGGTCTCCAGAGACACAGTCTGACACTCAAACTACTACACCATGCTGGCTCTCATGAAGTACCATGCCACAAGGTGACATGGGAAGAAGCAAGTCAAACAAATTGTAAAGACAGAGGAGATTGAATAATAGCAGTAACCAAATTTGTCCATGAACATAAGGAAAATAATTTCTGGGAAAGAACAGCAGAAAGGTGAGATACAATATAATCTGCCTTTTGAGTTCAGGCTGAATGTAATATAAAGTTGGTTTGATCCACACTTCAGTCACCTGTGATATCATTTTACAAAGTTTGTAAAAGCAGACACTACAAAGGGGTAACACGATCACAGTGGTGAGCAAGATAAATAATTTAGATAGCAGAACTCTTGACAGGCATCTAAGCTTTAAGGTGAGAAAGAAGACTAGAGGGCATGACATTTGTAACAGTCACAATGAAACATGATGAAGGTCTGACCAGACATGTTGTAGATGAAATGGGGGGGGGAGAATAATTAGTTCTGGTAATACTGAAAAAAATGACAAGACAAGTTCTGGTAACAGAATCAATCTTATGGAAAAGAAAGACACATCATTTCGCTCTTCAGATGTTTACAAACTCTGTTTTGCATAGGCTTTTGCACATTCTGGCAAATCTTCTCTAGTGTAGGATGCATTTCAGAACTTTATTAAAATACTGTGAATTCCTTTTTATTATATTGCTCTGCTTTTACTAGACAGTTGAATGAATTATTCTTGTGTATTCTTTGGCAAGATATTTTCTCCCACCCAACCCCAGTGTATGGGCATACAGCCTTCCCTGTACTCAATACTTTTTAAGTCAACAAAACAACATTGTGTTCATACATTTTCCTGGATGTTTGGGTTTGCAACATCTATTTTAAGCTGTCTTTTTTACAAGTCATGTTTCATACAACGTTAAAAGCACTACCTAACAGGAAAAACCAGGAAACAGTATGGACCACATAGACAATATTTGAACAACAGAAATTAATTCACATTAGACAGACTGTTCAGAGAAATTCTATCTAGAGTGCTATATGGAAGATGGAGTGCCCATCTCACAACCCACATTTCCAGGACAACTGGGTCCAACAAAGTTCTTGAGCATGTGAATTGGTCACTTTGCTTTTATTTTACCCAGGAGTAGATTGAGCAAGGTCTTTTTTCCACATAAAGAGCTACAGGTAATATTCCAATATACTGCACCCTTAAAAAATTGAGCAAGAGAAGTAAATACAAGTCCTGCAACCTGTTTGCTCAAAACTGCTTAGATTGAGGTTACTCATCAGAACATTTTGTTTCAGACTATTAAAAAAAAATGTTTTTCATCTGTCATGCTGTGTAGTGCAGTTCATGGTAGAATTCTTGCATATCAGCTCTTTCTGATCCTACTGAGCTACAATAAAACTCCTGGTTTTGGAGAGAGAAGTTTTAGGGCAACAGGGGTAGGGGACAGATTCTGGGATGAATGTGAGGTGGATAAATGTGATAAAAGGCAGAGAAGAGAAGAGAAGAGAAGAGAGAGAAGAGAAGAGATAGCAAGATTAGCATGAAAAGGTTAATGCATTTAGTTAATCATTAAAAAGCTTTTTAAAAATCTAAATACATTTATCTTGGAAACTGAAAGAATCAACTCTTAATTTTATGTTAAATTGCCATCTAAATTTAAGCTCTTGCCTTTAAAACTTTAGTACAATGAAGATGAAAAATGCCACCTATTGTTTTCTGTCCTTTCCTTCCCCATTTCTGTTTGGAATTTGGAAAAGAAAGAAGCTGCATGAATTTTTTGAAAATTCATTTCTCACCCTTCCCACCAAAAATTCTCCTCATGCTTTCTCTTTCCCCTTCCCCTCTAGTTTCAACTCTATACACTTTCCTCTTTCTTTACAGATACCCACATGTTTTCCATCAAAAGTCCTAGATTAAGAGCTTCAGAATTCAGTTTCCTGGAACAGATCAGAAGTCTTTATGTAATGGAGTGTATTGTAGAATATAGGAGGACCACTTGGATACAAAGAAGGCTATCTCATTTCCAAGCTGCTCTTATTACCATCTGGTTAAAAATCTTTTAAGCTTGGAATTAACTCTGTTTAGTTCTAATCATGAACTAATTTTTTTAAAAAAACAACTCATCAAAATCCAAGCCAGTCAGCCATTCCTACAGTTCATTAGGAAGGACTTTTCCATTCTACCCATCCCACCTTTCAGGCATTTTATACCTAATAGATACTAAGCATGGTCATTCTTAGTTGGGATGTCTTGGTCTTCTTCACCTAATTCCCTTTCTCCAGTAATGTACATATACCTGTCAAAGCAACATGAAATTTGAGCAACATGAGACTCATGAGATTGTAGTTGAGATCTTAGAAACTTGAGAAACTCAAGTTAAACTCCACTCTCTTCTCATTTGTTTTTTGATCAAGAAGACATACCACAACATGTCTCCCTCTCATCTTTTTCTATTTTAGATTAGTCTATAAAGGATCAGGCTATCCTATCCAAGAATGTATTTGCTTAATAAATGTTCCTCTTGCTGAAGATTATGCTTATTTCAAAGCACCATCCCAAAATGGGCACCTCTGCTGTGAATGAAGTAAAGGCTCTAACAGGCCTTTCATTCCAATGATAAACTGTAACAATGCTTCTCCTGTAACACAGTCATGGTTCCAGAGGTAAGATCTGAGACAGGTCAGAAACTCCAGCACTTATCAGTCAGACTTACTTCTCAGCCACAACCCAGCTAGTCATCTGCCAATACACAAAGCATCATTGTTGCCTCTCACCAAGTGCATCATTCTTCCTCTGCAGTCAGTGGTTGAGGGACATATTTTGTCCTCATAACAGTCCTGTGAATTAGTTTAGGCTGGGACTTATTCAAGGTTGTCCAGATTGCTAAGGAACCAGTGTGGTGTAGTGGTTTTGAGTTCCAGAGTATGACTCTGGAGATCAGGCTTTGATTCTCTGCTCAGTCATAGAAACCCATTGGATGACCGTGGGCATGTAAGACACTCAACCTCATAAAACCCTATGATAGGTTCACCATAAGTCAGAAATGACTTGAAGACACACAGCAACAACAAACTGAACCCCATCTCAGCTCCAATAATCTTGTCACTACATTACATTTTTGGCTTCCTCATCATTTTATAAGCCAAATGTCTACCTTCAAGTTGTTACTTGTCAGCTTGGAGATTAAGTGAATGAAAGTACTTTTGCTGCCAATGAGTTAGTGGGGGTGCAGTGGCAGAGCTTGGAGTGTGAGGATGGGGTGTGGGAGGGGCAGGACTATGACATGAAGGGCATGGCCACTGTGCGTGGCCACTGTGTGTGGGGGCGTGGCTGAAGTTCATGGGAAAGTGGCCAGGGTGCATGGGGCATGGGCAGGGCATGCGTGGGTGTGGCTACGGGCTGGAATGTCCCAAAAATATTGCCACCTGGGGCAAATTTCCCCCCTGCCTCCCCGATCTCTATATGACTGTTTATTAAATTGTACAGGAGAAATGTACAGGAGAAAGAAAAATGTACAGGAAATGGAAGAATGGTGAAACCACCAAAGGGGAATTCAAGCAAATAACCAGGAGATGTAGGGAGAAAGTCAGAGAAGCTAAAGCGCAGAATGAACTCAGGCTTGCTAGAGACATCAAAAACAATAAAAAGGGCTTTTTTAGATATGTTCGCAGCAAAAGGAAAAACAAGGACATGATAGGATCACTACGTGGAGAAGGTGACCAATTAATAACAGAGGGGAGTGAGAAGACAGAACTACTTAATACCTTCTTTGCCTCAGTTTTCTCCCAAAAGGATAGAAGTACCCAACCTGGGGGGTGGGGAGCAGGTGAAGAAGCGGGGGAAATGTAGCACAGAATAAGTAGAGAAGTAGTACAGGAATATCTGGCTAAACTAGATGAATTCAAGTCCCCAGGGCCAGATGAACTACATCCAAGGATATTAAAAGAACTGGCAGAAGTCATTTCTGAACCACTTGCAATAATCTTTCAGAACTCTTGGAGAACAGGAGAAGTCCCAGCAGACTGGAGGAGGGCAAATGTCATCCCCCTTTTCAAGAAAGGGAAAAAAGAGGACCCTAATAATTATCACCCAGTAAGCCTGACATCAATTCCAGGAAAGATCCAAGAGCAGATCATTAAACAGTCAGTTTGTAATTACTTAGAAAGCAATGCCGTAATCACTAAAAGCCAGCATGGATTTCTCAGAAATAAGTCATGCCAGACTAATCTTATCTCTTTTTATGATAGAGTTACAAGCTTGATAGATGAAGGGAATGCTATAGATGTAGCATATCTTGATCTCAGTAAGGCCTTTGACAAAGTTCCCCATGACATTCTTGCAAAGAAGCTAGTAAAATGCGGACTGGACAGGGCTACTGTAATTGGTTGACCGACCGCACCCAAAGGGTGCTCACCAATGGCTGCTTTTCATCCTGGAGAGCAGTGACTAGTAGGGTGCCTCAGGGTTCTGTCCTGGGCCCAGTGCTATTCAACATCTTCATCAATGATTTGGATGAAGGAGTGGAAGGCATGCTGGTCAAATCTACAGATAATACCAAACTGGGAGGGGTTGCTAACACACCAGAGGATAGGATCGAATTTCAATATGACCTTGACAGATTGGAGAGCTGGGCCAAAGCTACCAAAATGAATTTCAACAGAGAGAAATGTAGGATCCTGCACTTGGGCATTAAAAATGAAAGTCACAAGTATAGGATGGGGGATGTGTGGCTGGATAGCAGTATGTGTGAAAAGGATTTTGGAGTCTTGGTAGATCACAAGCTGAACATGAGTCTGCATTTCTTGGTTGCATCAATAGGAGAATGGTGTCTAGATCAAGGGAGGTAATGGTACCACTCTATTCTGCATTGATTATGCCTCATTTGGAATACTGTGTCCAGTTCTGGGCACCTCAATTCAAGAAGGATGTTGACAAGCTGGAATGTGTCCAGAGGAGGGTGACCAAAATGGTGAAGGGTCTGGAAGCCATGCCCTATAAAGAATGGCTTAGGGAGCTGGGTATGTTTAGTCTGCAGAAGAGAAGGTTAAGAGGGGATATGATAGCCATGTTTAAATATTTGAAGGGATGTCATGTTGAGGAGGGAGCAGGCTTGTTCTCTACCTCTCCAGAGACTAGGACAAGGAGCAATGGATTCAAGCTGCAGGAAAGGAGATTCCACTTGAACCTCAGGAAGAATTTCCTGATGGTCAGAGCTGTCCAGCAGTGGAATATGCTGCCTTGGAGTGTGGTGGAGTCTCCTTCTTTGGAGGTTTTTAAGCAGAGGTTGGATGGCCATCTGGTCAGAATGCTTTGATGAGTGTTCCTACATAGCAGGCAGTTGGACTTGAAGGCCCCTGGGGTCTCTTCCAACTCTATGATTCTATGAAAATGGGGCTGTTTCTTTTACAGAACGAGAAAAGATGAATGTGTCAAAACACAATCTGTCTATGGCCATTTCTACACAGGGTATTTGAAACAGTGCAGTCCATCCTTCAGGGAAGATGTCTGCACCTGGAAGCAGACTGGGTCTGGACTACTTAATATAGATCCGCACCTTAGCACACTCCGGAACGACCCCAAGCGGCTGTCCAGCATGCTTTTGAAAGACCGGAAAAATCAAGTCTTTCAAAAGCACAGAGCGCGCCACTGCGAGCCTGCGATCTGCCTGGGGAGGGCTTTAGGCTGGTGAGCTTCAGTGGTTGGTCAAGACCCTCGACCAACAGGAAGCTGCCATTTTCGAGGCTGGAGCAGAGCAGAGTGATGAGCACGCACTGCTCCAGAGCAGCCTGGACTGGACTGGGGAGCCAGAAGATCTGGTAAGTAGCGGAGCGAGGTGATTCCCTCGCCCCATATGGAAATGGCCTGTGTCACATGCTATTATGCATTACTTTTTTTTGGGTAAGTTTCAGAAATTTGGTGAGGGTAACTGGTTTTTAATAGGGCCTAAATCCCTAAAGGCACCAGACCTCATCTGATCCTCGAAGCTAAGCAGGGTTAGCCCTGGTTAGTACTTGGATGAGAGACTGCCAACGAGCACCAGATGCTGTAGACTATGGCCCTTTCCGCACCAGGAAGTTAAAACGGGCCAAGGCGTCCTGTCACAGAGGTCATCTGCACCTTGGATCAGACTAAGTTCAGACTGTTTACCTTAGTTCCTCACCTTAGTCTGATCCAAGATGCCCCCAAGTGGTCCTCCAGCGCACTAAGTGAAGACCAGAAAAATCCGGTCTTTCAATCTTCTGGAGCGCGCCATTGCGTTGCTCCTCACTTGTGCAGATGCGCATGCTCGCACCAATGCGAGCCTGCTATCAGCAGAGGGCGGGCTGTGGGCGTGGCCAGCTTCAGCGGTTGGTCCAGACCTATGAAGAACAGGAAGCCACCATTTTCAGCCTGAGTAGTGCAGATCTACAGACCTTGCACTGCTCCAATTCGTCCTGGACCAAACGGAGGAGCCCTGCAGAAGGGCTTATGAGAGAATCTAGATTGCTTCAAGCTAAGAAGAAGTGGTGAGTAACGGCACGGAGCGATTCACTTGTCTCATGCAGAAAGGGCCTATATTACAGAGGAAAACCAAAGAGGCAAAACCACTTTTGAGTTTTCCTTGCCTAAGAAACCCTATAAAATTATTGGTGTCACTGTACATTGATGAGTGACCTCTCTCTCACACACACATACACACACATGTGGTATTTGTCATTTAGTACTTTAACTGTCAGAGAAATCTAGGGATGGCAAAACTGAAACTTGGGTTTTTAGGTCCTCAATAGTGCCTAGTGTCAGGTTGAAAAGAAAAGAAAAGAAAAACCCTAACGTTACTTATCAAACAAAGATCCATTTTTCATGTTTAACACCTCAAAGATCTTGATTTTCCAGTTCTTAGAACCTTTGTTCCTTTGAGGCAGTCAGCAAGTTATGTGAAATGAATTTTAATCAGGGCTTGCCAATAGCTATCAGTCTATCATACTTCATAACTCAGATAATACAGAGTCTAGAGAGAAATGACAGGCTAGAGGAAGTGAAATGTTTACGGCAACACACAATGTTTTCTATATCCAGGCCAGACAAGGGTATGAAAGGGATCAGGAGGAACAGTATACTTTGTCAGGGGAATCAATAAGAATTATTTCCTAAACCAAAGGATTTGGATGAATTAATATTTGCACTGGAACAAGATGAACATGAGAATAAAGGAAGATTATTTGGGGATGAACATAATGATATATTTCCCAGTATTTAATCATAACATATAATTATTTCTAAAGGTGTCTAATCTCTGGGATTTTTCAAACAAATGCTGGTAATATGGAATTGAATAGCATTAAGAGGATGAGAAGCAGCAAAACTTATCTGGAAATGACATATGACTACCCATCTATGTAGTCATGAGCCTGTGATAAAAATTTGAAAGATCTATTGATTCCTTGGTGATGCAAGGCAGAATCAACATCAAATTGGTTATGCTTATCACCACCAGACAGAAGCAGTCATATGACCGAGGCCATTTCCTCACTAGACCGTTATTGCACTATTATTCCACTTTCAACATCCTATGGAATCCTGGGGTTTACAGTTTAGAGAAGGGCCAGCCAGATGTTGAAAGTGGAATAATAGTGCGATGACAGTCTAGTGCAGAAATGGCCCTACAGATTTGTTGACCAGTTGCCTCCTTGGACCCCTCCTTCTTTACTCCTTCCCTGCTTTTCACAATTCAGAGCAAATTCTTGCACCCACAGTGATAAGGTTTTAGAAATTAAAATCTTAGAATTTCAAAAAAGGTATACGCATGTTTTTAAATTGTGTACAGCCTAATATGAACAAGATCACAACCACGTAGCACTAACTTCTGTGTATTATAATAAACCATACCTATTTCCAATTATAGTAAAAATTTGAAGAGCTACAATGTTATGTTCTCCAGATAAATGTATATTTTGTAAAATCGTCATGTTCAATATAAGTAACTTTAAAAAGTCCTCAAAACTCTTTTCTTTACTTACATTTAAAACTTCTTAAAAGATCTACTCAGGAATTTGTCACTTCTGATTATCAAGGAAGACTGGAATAAAAGCTTTGTGTGGAAGGGAAACAATATTAATCCTTATCACTTCCAACTTCCCAGTTAGGGCCTTTAGCCAACTGCCTGAAAATTGGCCCGATTTCATTAATAAAATACAGGCCTAAATCCAACACATGGAGGCAGTTTTAAAACCCTTGAGTTCAATGGGCTCAAGCATACCTAGCTCTGCACAAGATTTAAGCTGCTAATGTTGCTAGAAACAAAACTTATTATCTTTGTATCCACATAGATTGCTATCAAGATTTTGGCTCTTCCTACTACTTTCAAAGCTTGATTAGCAACTACGTTTGTTGTCATTTTAGTTAAATGCCAAGTACACCCTAATTTTCACCTGGAGGGCAGTATATACAGAGGTTGAATGCTTTTCTCTCCAGCTGTAATCCCAATGGAAACTCACCTCCCCCATGCAACAAGCAACCTAAAAGCTTTGAAAGATACCAATAGGAGCTTTTTCTTATCAGGCATATTGCTTTGAGTAGAAATAATTTTAATTGGTATCAAGATTGAGGAGCAAAGGGGTAAATCACCCTGTCTTTTGTGTTGTTTTCCTGATGAAAATCCCTCCTGATTTGCTAATTACGCTATTCAAGGAACATTTCATATTGAATTGAGAAACAAGCACCACCTGAAAAGCAAGCCAGAATTTTCCATACTCCAGAACTTAATTCTTAGAAAAAAGATACTGGAGTCCCGAGCTACTGGCTGAGAGATCCATCCCCCTCTATTTGATATGTATGCATTTTGGGAAGCATTGTTAACTATTCAGCCTTGAGGGAATGCCAGGGAAGAACCTGGAAGAGGAAGCACCCAAAGAGTTCCAAGCAATTTGCCTTCAACATTAATGTTACATTATTCTTGGGATAAATCTCTAATGAAGCTAATATGAGAATGTATTACTCAGGCCAGAATTTTCCTGGGGCATTATGCCAATGTAATTCTGGATTGTGCTGGTGATTGTATATTTCACATTTGTATGAGAAGGCACCCAGTATTGCCTTAGGCAATCAGCTCCCTTTGCCTTCTTAAGGCTAGTCAGTGTGAGAGAGCAACTTTGGCCACCCATAATCCAGAACAACAACTTTAATGGCCTAAAACAGCCACTTTTATGTTGTCGCTGCCTCTGTTGTTCTAGGCCATTTAAAAAAGAACATCAGCAGAACCTCTCCCATGCCCTTTTCGCATGACATTTCTAAAGCGAGAGGGCCTCTTGGGAGGAGCAGTCTGCATGACACACTCCTATTTACGCGACACTCAAGGGCCTGACGTGGACCGCACACACACCTTTTCATTTTTGGCTTAAAGCTGAAAATGGTGCACGGTCGTGCAATGCTCCCAGGACCCACATGCACTTACCTCATACGCAGTGTGTTGGGAGCCAGCCCAGTTGCGCTGTCAATGTCGGGCGGAGGCTAAGCAAACACAGAGGCGGCAACTGGAGTTTTATGGCTTTTTAGTAAGTAGGCAGTAAAATAATCAAAGCACCCAAAACAAACAGCAGCAACAAATAAAGCCATAAAGTAATTAAGGGGTTACGTCAACCAAAATGAATGAAGGCAGTGGAACTCAGGAATAGCTAGCCCATGGAACAGGTAGCAGAGTCACAGATGAGAGACGGTTGTTGCCCCGTACCTGAACTCCCCCCCAGCGTCTGCCTTAAATAGTCTTCAACCCAGCTGGGGCTGATCAGATGTCCGTTGGCCTGGCACCCAGCTGCAGGCCCTCAGGCGCTTCTCTTGCAAGCGCTTTGATCTATGAACCATCTCCTTCTCCAGCAGCCTCTGGAGGAACGTGGGGGAGAGTCAGCTGCAAACTTTGGGCTGGAGTCAGAAGCAGCAGCTTCTGTCGAGCCAGAAGCATTGGACTCCTCTGCTGTAGGTACTGGCCCTGGGTCAGCTGAGGAGTTGCTGGCAGGCCCCTCCCTTGACTCTGCAGGAGCCCCCTCTCCCTCCAAGGGCTCCTCCCCAGGCTGGAAGCCCACGTCCAACTTAGAGTCCCTGTCTGAATCTGCAGCCTGCTCAGCCTGCCTCATGACATGCACTTCCTGCCTCAGCACTAGCCTGCAATTTCCAGGTTGTGCTGTGGTATGAAGGGGCAGTGCGTTTGTGCGGTGCTCGCATGACCAGGAAGCTGCTGCAGAACTGAAGCAGCAAGGAAGCGGCAGCATTCCTGCTGAGGCTTCTTGCACGAGCGCTGCCCCCCACCTCTGTGAAAAGGTAAGGTGCAAAAAGGCTGCCAGTCTTCATCAAGATCTTGGCCTAATACTGTATAGAGGCCAATTGTATTCTTGAAGGATGCAAACTTTTTTTTACTAAGGACCTTTCCACCCCACCCTCCCAACCCACTATGGGAATGAGAGAAGAATGGGACTGTGATAAGAGTTCTGCATAACATCACTGCAGTCCCATCCTTCTCCTGCTCACAGGTGGTGCAATCACGAATTAAATCATGGATGGGTTTTCCCCTTGAATAACCTGCGATCATGCTACCATCCCACTCTTACCTATCCTGCAAGGGCCTGGGAAGCACAATGGCTGCGCTTCCCACACCAGCGCAGCCTGGGAAAGTATCCAGCTGCACTCAGGAAGGAAGAGGCATGGTCATCACACTCTCTCCATCACAGAGCCAGCTGGTGTGGAGGGAAGCACTTCTGTCCCATCCCCTTCCAGGCAGAGCCAAGGCCCAAATCCCCACTGGACATCTGTGTGAAAAGGTAGGGTGTGGAAAAGGCCTAAGTGTCTTATATATTATATAATGAGGGAAAAATAGAGAAAAAAGAGGAATAAAAATCATGTTTGCTTTTTATCTCAAAATAAACACAACCATAGATCCTGGGAAATATGAAGGACAAGTTGATGTAATAATGTCAAGTTGTGGAAGTAGCTATATAAGAAAGATTCCCTAATTGCCACACAAAATGTTGTGTTCAAACCTTCCAGCAAATCCTGTCATAACTACTGGACTCTAGAGAGAAAACTGAAGCAGTTTTTGCTTGACAGAATACAGAGAAGTTTTAAAATATTGTAACGTGCTCAGAGGAAGCCCAAGGGATAACCAATGTATCAGAGGGAATCTGTAAGTGTGAAGATTAACTCCTGAATAAACTGCAAAGAAAAAAATTCCCCCAGTGTAAAAAAGGAAATGTACAAACTATGCACCCAGCTGAAGGAACAACAGCAGCAGAAACCTGTAGTGATTTGTGGGGAAAATAAACCCATGGAGTTTCTGAAGTGCAGTATAATTATGCATGGTTCATGAATTATGCTGTGCTCAGTTCTGCATGATCAATCTTGTTTTCAGAGAGTCTTGTGAAATTCAGATAAAAAGATTGGAGTGCAATAGCAAAAATATTCACAGAGTAAAGGAGAGTTTAATGTTTTCTTTAAGTGGACATGTATTGCTCCACGTTTCTTTAAGGACTATAAGAATTCTACTTTCACACAACACACTTTCTTCCTTGCTCATTTGAATTCAATACCTTTACTCATTAAATTCCAACCAATAAAAGTAAAATTCACAATCTTATATTTTTTCCAAGCCACTGTCCCCTCAGTTCATTATATCTCTTTAACACACCAAACCTTCTGTTTTGTTAAATCACAGTATCATAGAGTATAGCTTCACTTACTCAGTTCATAGTTGCAGGAAAAAGACAATTTACAAGGTTTCTATTCCAGCTCCTTAATCTGAAGAATTTCTTTCCTTTATTAACTATAGATGTTATCAGATAGTTAAGAAAATGTGTTTTGTAGATCTAGAGTCTGTTATTCATTGAAGGGAAGCAGTTGTCTTTTTTACACCTATGCAGGCTCTTTCCTACAGTTTCCCCTCCATCGACTCACAATGGATCATTGCCAAAGTGATGACCCTGTCACCCGAAGCCAGGGTTTCTGACACTTGTGGGTGATCCCTAGGTCTCCCTTTAATCCAAGGAGAACTTCTTGCCAGTAGATCCCTCTGGTGACCAGCAATCCACCACAAAAACTTCCCCCGTTGTAGAGTGCTTACAGGGGCAGGCAGCAATCTATGACCCAGTAAGTTATAAGTATGTCTCAGTCAGTGCAGCTTGGCATTGACTCAGTATATAAAGAATGAGTTTCAATACTGTGGCAGGATTGCACCCCTTACATTTTGAATTAAAACACAAAAAGGTAACCTAAGTTTGGTTTTCTGTATCATCCCCAAGATGTAAGCCTCAAGCTGCACAATTTTCATTAGATTAGTGCAGTCTGATCAAATATTCCGCCTTTTTGACAGGAATGAAAGTGATTATGACTTAGCAGTTGCTTATTCTCTCCATGTTCACAAATGGTAATATGATCATATTATCCAATGTGCAAAAGCAATTTAGCATCACAGCATCTACATAAGATTATACAGATTCCTGTACACAGAGAGAAGAGAGAACAACCTTTTCACTACTGATCATTTTTCACACTTGTCTCTCAATCCTAAGCAGACAGATACAGAGTCCTAATTGTCCCATAAAAGGGGAATTATTTATAAAACTAAATCCTGGACCCTATGGACTGTGAACCATTGATACACATGCCATAAAACAGATCAAATTACTTTAAAAAGTCTAAAGGGAGCCATAGAGTGGGGGTAGAGGCAAGTGAGAAAGGAAAAAGAAGCAAGCACAGATTGAAATTGTCCCTATACTGCATTAAATACCTGACTGATAGTCTTGAAGAGCAACTGTGCTATTCTAGTGTAGGAAAAAAATAACAAAGTTCAAATGTAGTGAAGTGCTATGGTACCTTCAAGATTAGCTAGTACTTCCACCGCCTCCTTCCAACTGCCTTGCTGTTCTTTTAATAGTCAGTTGATTGTTGTTCATTGTTAATTGTTGTGTTTTAGGGGGTTGGTTTTAGATGGGTTGGTGGGTGGGGAGGATTGGGTATGTTTTTTAATGTTTTTTAATGTAATTAATGTATTTGAATTAAAACACAAAGAGGTAACCTAAGTTTGGTTACCAGGAGCCCTTTGCAGTTTATTCAGGAGCCCTCGTGGCACAGTTGTTAAATGCCAGTTCTGCAAGACAAAAGGTTGTAAGTTGTAAGTTCGATCCTGCCGGGCTCCAAGGTTGACTCAGCCTTCCATCCTTTCGCAGGTCAGTAAAATGAGTACCTAGCTTGTTGGGGGCATGTATAGAAATGTTTCGAAATACATGCTATTTGTAAGTTGTTCACCGCCTCGATCCATATGGAGAGGCAGGATACAAATAAATAAATAAATAAAATATTGTTGTTCACTGCCTCGATCCATGGGGAGAAGCGGGATAGAAATAAATAATAATAATAATAATAATAATAATAATAATAATAATAATAATAATAATAATAGCAATAGCATTTATTTCTATACCGCTTATCAACTGAGTGTTATCTAAGCGGTTTACAATGTAGTGTAGCTAATTGCCCCCAACAAGCTGGGTACTCATTTTACTGACCTGCGGAAGGATGGGAGGCTGAGTCAACCTTGGAGCCCAGCAGGATCAAACTCACAACCTTGTGGTTGCAGTACTGGCATTTAACCACTGCGCCACCAGGGCTCCTTAATAATAATAATAATAATAATAATAATAATAATAATAATAATTTATTAGCATATTTATTGTGGCATGGCTTTGTGTAGACTGGAACTGTCCACTTCATTAGGTATATTCACTGGCCTGTAAATTGATGGATGCAAGTTAAAGGAAGGGGGCAGATAGATAAATAGAAGGATAAATAGATAGGCAAATAAATGCAAACTATGATGAAACTGAGAAGCATTAAATATGTCCCATTCAATTCTTGCCAGAGGACACCCACCTGACATAAATAGAATGTAATCTACTTAGCTCAATAGTCAGCAGCAACATCATGTTGGACACAGTTAAATTTCACTGTAGGGAAAAAATCCACTTTGTTTACCATGATAGGTCTCCCAATTGTGAGAGGATTGTACTCATCTTCAAGTGGATGAGGAAAGAACCTTTGAGACTTCCCAGAGAAACATAGGAAGGTCAAGGATTAAGGTGATATGTAAAGACATTGGTGAGACTTTTTTGTTAATGGATTTACAAGCTTAGTAGATCAGGTGAATATTTCGGACACAGTTTATCTTTAATAAGGATTTTGACTTGTGAGATGATACAACTGTCAAATGGATTTTCAACTGGTCCCTGGCTAGACCCAAAGAATACAACCAGAGGCAAGGAACAAGTGAAATGCTGCAGGGTTCCATCCTGGACATATGCTGTTTAACATCTTTACAAATGAGTTGGATGAATGAGTAGAGCAGATGCCCATAAAATCTATGAATAACATCAAACTGGCAGAGATTACTAATATCTCAGAAGACAGAATCAGAATTCAAGATGATCTTAACAGAATGCAGAATGGGGCCATAACTAACAAAATGAATTTCAGCAGGAAAAATGTAAGGATCTGTGATGAACCTGATGGGAGGGGGTCTTGACAACAGAGTAATATGGCAGCTATCTGTCACATGGAAGATGGGGCGAGCTTGTTTTCTGCTGCTCAAAACAATAAGGCCACCTGGCCCCTCCTGAAACTGCAAGCCCCAGGTTTCCATAGGATGTTGAAAGTGGAATCATAGCGCTATAACATTCTAGTGGGGAAATGGCCTAAGACATGAATCAGTGGATTGAAATGTCAAGAAACGAGATTCCAGCCCCTTACAAAGAACCTATGGATGGTAGGAATATCTTGATGGTGAAATGGATTATCCCTCATTTGTTGTGAATTTTTAGACAGAGATTAGAAGGCCATTTCTCAGGGTTGCTTTTGCCATGGAATCTTGCACTGGCAGCATGATGGGCTAGATAACATCAGGGTTCTTTTTTAACCCTGTGATTCTATGAATATCCCTGTTGTGTTTTCTCCTACATTTTATCTAAACACACACACACACACACACACACACACAAGTTCTTTCCATCCCATTTATGAAAACATTTGTGGATTTTGGCAAGGTTTTATAGATACACAGATATATATATTTATATTTAAAAAAAACTGAACAAAATCCTCACTCATCAAGTCTGATTGATTTCAATGTGAACCAAGTGCAGCTAATTTAGCTTAGTGACCCATAATGTTTGAAAGCTTCTTCCACGCTACGAGATCCTGTGGGGCAGGCACTGCATATTTTGAGAGTTGTGCATGGTAAGGAGTTTCAAAGGTTCACTCCCCCGCATGAATTGTTGGAACAATCAAGGGCTTTTATGTGGTTGGAGCTGTGCATGATGTAGTGTTTATTCAGGTGCCAGTGGAAGATTCCTTGTTACAGACTCTTTCTTACTTGGAAAAAGAGACATAGAAAGACATACGGGAAATGGCATCCTTATTTAATTTTTAGAATTCTCAATAAGCATCTAGCTCCTGGTTATGCTGAAATCAAAGAAACTATTGTCCTCTGTTTCTGTTTATTTTGAAGGAGGGGCCTGAAATTTCACCACAGTCTAATTGTTATGCTACCGTATGTGTGTTCTTCCATGTGTTCGCCCCAGATGTTCAGTTGATATAATGTAATGCCCAAGGCAGCAGTGGCTTTTTGCAGCCTGACAGATATTGATAACTGTTATCAGTGTGATTACTGTCCTTCTGGCTCTGAGTTGTGTAGTGGAATGAAAAAGGGATTGATTTTCATTCTGTTTATCCACAGGTAGGGATAGTGGGGAAGACTGCTTGTCCCTTGGTTAATAACAAATGAATTTTGTTGGGTATCCATTTTATACATAATCTCATATTGTGTCCAGTGTGTTTATCCCATGTTTCTTTTTTTAAAAATTCTTAGCATTCATGTACTAAGTTTTTTTTTTAAAAAAACTTGCACCAGTGACTTGTGGAGTATTTTCTGCCCCATGTGAAAATCCCACTGTTTTGAGAGTTAGGGTTAGAGTTGGATTCAAGGTAGTGTTAGGTATAAAGAGTGGTGGTTGTTCTTTTTTTGGCACCTCTGTTCCCAGTGAAAATTCCAAACTTTTCCCCCAAAATGGGGCCAATCAGAGTATTAGTAGCCATGGTGGCGCAGTGGTTAAATGCCAGTACTGCAAGCCACAAGGTTGTGAGTTCGATCCTGCCCGGCTCCAAGGTTGACTCAGCCTTCCATCCTTTCACAGGTTGGTAAAATGAGTACCCAGCTTGTTGGGGGCATGTATAGAAATGTTTCAAAATACATGCTATTTGTAAGTTGTTCGCCGCCTCGATCCATATGGAGAGGCAGGATGCAAATAAATAAATAAATAGTACTCTGCTTTTTTTGCTTCTCTGTATCAAGCGACTGGGAAGATAGATTAGCCCCTTGACTGCTGATGTGAGCCAGAATACCAGCCTTGTGGAGAGAGGTACTGGATACCTCCTTCTTCAAGATATTAAAAAAAAAACACAAAGAGATGTATCCGCCCCAATACAAGTGTACATGCAAGATTTATGGTCTTGTATGTCATCAACAGAATTATATCCATTATCTATTAGGCTATAGTGCTGTAGAATACCTACACTGTGAGGCTGCTTTTGTGTGGATTCTTCAGTGAGAGATGATTTTGAGAGACAAATATGTCCCGTTCTGGTGCATGAAGATTAAAAAAGAAAGTCTTTTGCTTTGGGGTGGAGGATGGGCCATTGCTTCTATGCCTTTTCAATAAATTTGACACTTATATTTGAAATTTTCCAATTTTTAATATGAAACCTTGGTAACTGACTGCAAAAGTGAAAAGTGCCTCCAGAAGTCCCATAACTAGCTTATTGGAGTCCACTTGTGTGCCATTTCAGTGCCATGTCTCAGACTTAGTCCCTTTTCGCACCTTACCTTGTCGCGGCAGTGGGGAGCGGTGCTCGCGCGAGCAGCCACTGGTGCAAGCTGCTCACGACAGCCCTTTTTGCCTCTCGCATCACCTTTCTTGTAGCATGACCGTCACACTCGCGCCCTGTCCCTTCCTTCCGCAGCGCAGTCTGGGAGCAGTAGGCTGAGCGGGGGGAGGGAAGCGCGACCGGGCCGGCTTGCCGACACACCGCACACAGGTAAGTGCACGAGGGCGCTGCGAGCATTGTGCGAGCATGGAGTATTTTTGACTTAAAGCCGAAAATAAAAAAAAGTGTGTGCGCCCCGCTTTAGCCTCGTGAGCGTCGTGCAAGTGGGAGTGCGTCGTATGGAGCGACGCTCCCATTCGTGCGACACTCAAGGGGTGCTCGCGCAAAAAAAAAAGCATGTGAAAAGGGCCTAAGAAACACCTAATCTGTTTCTGGATGGTTCCAGAGTTGGCTGGAGAGGATTCTAAACAAACTGCATCATGAAGACCGACGGCCTATCCAAACAATTCTGGGATAAAGTTTTGCAGAAGCATCGATCAAGACTCTTTAAAAAAACAAAAATTGTGAACATCCACTGGAACAGCATTAAAGTGTTATTACAAAATTGACGGAATATGGGTCAACTATGTTTCTATGAAGTGAAAGCTGTCCACCAAAATTCAGTGACTGGATAAAGAGGGCATCAGTTTGGGAAGCAACTGAGGAACTAGCAGAGAGGAACTGGAGAGATCAGCAGTAGAAAAGCTACCCGTGATACTACTATCATCCATATGTTCCACAAATCTGGGCTTTATCAAACATTAGTAAGGAAAAGGCCACTTCTGCAACAAATTATGTCAAAGCCCATTTGGAGTTTTGAAAAGGTATGCAGCAAACATGTGGAAAAAGCTGCTTTGGTCTGAATGTTTTGTACTTGTTGCAAATTATTATGTATGGCAAAGTAACACCGGAGTGATTTATAATAAGCACATGGATATTTTTGAGCGGCCCAGTCAAAGCCAAGACCTCAATGCAATTGAGAATCTGGGGGCAAGGCTTGAACTGTGCTCTTTGTCAATGATCCCCCTCCAACCTGAAAATGCTAGAACAACTTTGCAAAGAATAATGGCAGAAGCAGACAGACTTAAGAAAATTTACAGCTGTAATTGCTACCAAAGATGTTTCTATGAAGTGTTGACTCAGTGAGGGTGAATACTTAAGGAACCAAGTGCCAGTTAGTTTTTGTTTACTTTATTTTGTTGCCCCAATAAAATTATTTTGCACCCACACAGTGCAAAGTATTGTGTTCATAATGTGTAACCAATGCCAATTAAATCCATCCTAATGTCATGTAATACAACAAAAAGATTAAGAGTCAAAGATGGGTGAATAGTTGTTCAGGGCTGAGTGTCTGGGTAAAAGATTAAGAAGGTAAAATCAAGAGTCAAAGTTACAATGTTAAAGAGCTAAAGCTTAAATGGGCCCTTTTCGCATGGCGTTTTTAAATCGTATTAGGCACGCTCCCTCCTCCCCTTCACGAGTCACCATACCGCATGACGTTCTGGCGAACCAGGTGCTATCAAGGCCACAGATAGTGCTGATAGCGTGTTTTCTTATTTTCACCTGAAAGGCGAAAATAACCTTTCACGCATCGGTCTCGCGACCAGAGGGCCTGCGGAGCCATCATCTGATGTGCTTCTGGGAAGGACCCAGGAGTGGGTGGGGTGTGGGCAGTCCCTGCTGCCTGTCCCTCACGCAGCAACTCCCAGGGGATGCCCCGCCCAGCAGCAGGACGGCCGCTGCTCCCATCGCAGCAGGGAACACTGCACGACACGTTGCCGAGAAAGGCCACCCCAGGGCTGCGTCACCACTCACACTCGAGATGACAGCAGCCCCCAAGGTCCAGCTGACTGTGGGTTTTTTTAAAAAAACCCAGTGCTATCGTTAGCACGGTACCAACGTAGTATGAAACATCCTGTTGGCAGGATCTGTCGTGCTAACGTTAGCACAATAGTGGACAAAACAATAAAAAGAAAAGAAAAACCACTGACCAATCGGGGTGGTGGGGGGGACAGGGTGGGACCTGGGTGTGGCCCAGGATGCCAATATGCAGACAAGGCACCAGGCGGGGACTGGTGCTCTCTCGCGAACGCCCTACCGTGTGCAGACTGCAAGGGGCTCTCTACTGGGCTTCTTGTGATATTGGCAATATCGTGAGGGCTCTAGTTCATCGCGCTATCAAGGTAAGGTGCGAAAAGAGCCATGGTCTATGTAGTAGTAGTAGTAGTTGCTGTTATCATTATTTCCTGTTCTGAAAAAGCACCTTTTGTTTCAAACCCTATAAGTATGATTTAAAAATCCATGATTTAAACATAGCGACTGGGTTGGGATTCAGCTTTTTCATACAGATTAATGTTTAATTGTAGGAGGAAGATGAAAATTAATCAAATCTCAGCTGTATTTCTTAATCTCCCTCGTTCCCCCTCCCCACGTGTATGGAGGGATTGCATTATTTGGTTGGGGATAAAAGGATGCAATCATTCTGTAACTATGTAATTAATTTAAATATCTGAATAACTTTGCATTCATGAGCACAGTGCTTTTTTTATTTCAGCATTTTCTGTTTCAGTATCTCATAAAATGAGCAAAGTCTGTTTATCTGATAGTTTCAGGGTTATTAGAGCTGTGAGAGAAGGAGATTGGGGGAGGGGGAGAACACCATAAGGAAAAGAATATATTGTTGTTTGCATGCTAGTATTTTTCATGCGTGGATAAAGGCGTTTTGATTTCTAATGAAAATTCAGCTGATAATGATCTTGGATTGGTTTGATTTACATGGATGATGATGTCTTCATTAGTTGGAGCAAATGATTAATCTTTCCTTACTACAGCTGCTTGTGTGCTTTCTAAATGTGGCATTTTAATTTTCAGGTTGACAACCAGTCAGAGAGAATCCATTACCCATGATCAAAGCTCATGCTAGATAGTTTTGCCTTCAGATGACAAACAGAACATTCCTCAAGTCTAAAAAAGGTTATTTGTTCTTTAATCTATGTGATTTCCCCCCCAAAAAAAATCCTCTTCACATAGTGTTCTGTTTGTTTGACATGCATCTCGTTCTTTGTGAATTTGCCCATTTAACCATTTTGCATGGAAACAGCACAACTTGTTGCAGTTAACAGTTGCAAAGAGGCATTTTGTCAACACATAAGGTTTCGTCAGGAACTCCATGGCATTGGTCTCCAAGTAGACTTCCTTAGGGACCATTTTTCTTAGTGTGTACCGAGAACATAGCATTCATACTAAATCCAGAAGGATGAATCAATAATATGTTCAGTATTTTTTTTATAACAATGTTTTATTTTGGGACTAGAGCACTATTTACTATCTATCTATTTATCTATCCATCTTGTAACCATCTGTCATCTTGCCAGGTTTCTCCTTCACAGTGTATATTGAGATGGGAAAAGTATGGCGGGTGGCCTGTCACTGGGCTGTTTTTGTGGCCATGGGCCTCCTCATGTCCATTCCCCCCCCCCGAAGGGGAGGCATTTTGAACTTCTTTACTCCCAGTGCCCCTTATAGTCCCATGGCCCATTTAGGGCAAGGAGAAGCCTTTTTTCCAAAAGGAAGTGACTCAGATTTTGACTTCCAGGCAACCTCCAGTCGAAGAAAACGCTTTACCTTGGCCTAAAATGGCAACAGTTCTTACACGTTCCCTAGAGGGCAGTGGAGGACAAAACAAATCTTTTTTTTCTGGGAGTGAAGCTCTGATCATCCCTGGTGTGTATGTGTGTGTTTAAGATTTTTAGTCAATGGACACTGAAATCTGATATCCAATTAACTGGGTATAGAGTTTGGAAAATTACCTTAAAGAAGAATGGATATAAAGACATGCTGGCACCGTCCATAACTAATCAGGGGACCCAAAGCATCTTCTTTCCAGTGTCTAGTTGTGGATGGCTTTGGCTTAGCCTTATGTTCCTAAAATCAGCTTTCCAAACTCTGCCTGGGGTAAGCTACATTGAACTCAGTGGCATTTCATTTTGAGTAAACATGCAGAGGATTGTACTTTAAGTAGAAAAGTAACAAATATTCATAATTTTTGTATCCTCAGTGAGAAAGGGTGTCTTAGCATGTGAGTCATTTCATCGAGAAAAGGTCACTGCATAAAAGTGAAAAAGAACAGCACGTTATTTTTGCATCTATGGTTTTCACGCTAATATATCTCTGCTTGCAAATACAACAATATGTAGAACTGTTAAAATATTTTCACATAGAGAAATGCAGCTCAACTCCTTAAACTGTGTATGTCATTAAAAAAAAAATCAGTTTTAATTCCTAGTTTTAAATGTTTAATGGTACTTGTAAATCAGGGCTGAGACCTACAGATGTTGTTGGAGCTATACCAGGCCTGGCTAGTATGAAGGAATGGAGAGGAATTCTGGGAGCTGCAGTCCAAACAATATCAGGAGAGCCTCATCATTCCCATCCCACTTGAACATGACTTGCTGGTTGCCATTCCTCCAGAAGTTGTGCTGTACTTGAGGTCTGTGCTGGCAGGCACATAGTTCACTTTTAAACAATTTCTAACAGGCTTAACACGTGTTGCTGTTTTTCAAACAGCAGTGGTTTTCCTTGTCTCCAGACCTGTCAGATCAACAGAGAGAACAACATAGTCTCATAGGGCGTTGAGGCAACAACATGTTCAGTTTCAGGCAGTGATATTGTATTTGGGCCAATGTGCCTCCAGTTTAGTTTTGTTTCTGAATCTCATTATGTGTCTCTTGAAGCCTCTGAAGGCCTTTCCAACACACATGGCCACCTAGGTATGAAAACAATGAAACAAACCTGGCTGAACTATATGTACAGCTGACTCCAAGAGGCTCAGAAGCCCTAAGGCAAAGAGCAGCAATTCACATTGGATGTGTGCCATTCAACAATGTCTGAAAGGCTGTATCAGCAGGTAATGAACTGGAAAATTTCAAAACAACTTTTAAGGCATTTGATCTACTATGCAGACACACAGACATGCTGCAAAGAGAAAAACCTAAAACAGAGAAAATGATATAAAAGGATGTTATGAACATGAAAAAATTAGGATATTGTACCTCCTGTGACAGTATACTTCCCTTGTCTTTTTTTTTTTTATGATTTTTGATACAATAGATTGGGATTTTATTTGGGGGTGAGGGATTCATTTTCCATTCCACAGAGGATACTCAACCATATGAACTCCAGATTAGCTGCTTCTTTTTTAAACCTTCAGCTCCTGTGGGACAAAGCTTGGAAGCATACATATGAACACTTTCCTGGGGCAAATCATGGAACATTTTGGGGCTGCTTAGCTTGGCTCAACAAACAGGCTAGGCATAATTGAAGATAACAGGCTGGAAATGGTTGAGGTCCTGCTAAACTATTCAAAATTATTGAATAGTGGCTGACTTGGGCCCTTTCCGCACAAGGAGAGTGAATCTCTCCATGCCGTTACTTACCGGTTCTTCTCTCTTTGAAGCAATGCAGACTTTTCCTTAAGCCCTTCTGCAGGGCTCCTCTCTTGTTGCAGGGCAAATCGGAGCAGTGCAAGGTCCGTAGATCCGCACTGCTGAGGCTGAAAATGGCAGCTTCCTGTTCTTCATGGATCCGGACCAACTGCTGATGCTGACCACGCCCATGGCCCGCCTATGCTGATCGCAGGCTTGCATTGGTGCAAGCCTGCGCATCTGCACAAGTGAGCAGGTACAAAATGGCACGCTCCAGAAGATTGAAAGACCAGATTTTTCTGGTCTTCACTTAGTGCGCTGGAGGACCACTTGAGGGTGTTTTGGATCAGACTAAGGTGCGGAACTAAGGTGCGGACGACCTCCATGACAAGACGCCTTGGCCCGTTTTAACTTCCTTGTGTGGAAAGGGCCTTAGTTATATTTATAGTGGTAACCTCCACGGAATCAAACTTAAAGACCTTGGTTCTCTCCCTACCTCTTCAAGCTCAGAGTTATGACCTATCTGGTTATACTCAACTCCACTCTTCCTGAAATGTAGACTTCAACAATTCAGCAATAGATCAAAATGGAGACTGTGATCAGGAAATTAGAAGAACAGGTTTTAGAAGGACAGCAATGAAGGAATTAGATAAGTTCCTCAGGTGCAAAAATATATCATTGAACAGCAATTTTTGGACCATTTGTATCATAGTTTTCTGATTTCTATGTATGGTTATGAAAGCTAGACAGTGAAGTAGAGAAGGAGAGTTCTATAGACACCATAGTAGATTAAGTCTATGGCATGTAGGAGGTCTTTCAAGGCCCATTAGATTCATTGGATATTAGAGTAGTCCTGCTTGGCAGCAGTCCTGTATACATTTTACCCTGTAATAATAGACAGTGGGACTTCTTTCTGAATATAGTGTATTGGATTATATTGTGCATTTTGTTCAGTTTCTAAGTGTGTGTTACTGCATTTGCTAGCCTGGACTTGGGGCTAGTAGATATCATTTTGATATCAATAATTTGGCTCTCTTCCACCACCCCTCTCCACATGTTTGAGAGGCCCCCAGACAAGCACAGAACTAGGCTTGGCCATCAAACGCTGCAATATCCCAAAACAATACAGGCAGGCCAGAAATAGCCAAATCACCACTTTAGGAGACCTCTCTGCAAACACCCTCATTATGTATGTATGCTGTTTACAAAGGACTCCCTGCCCCAAGCAGGCAACTTGGCAAGCTGAATACTCAACTGCCAAGCACTGAGCATTTGTATACTGTCTACCTCTTTGTCAATTCGGACTTAGTTCAATCATGCTAAATTTTGACCTTTCCAAAGCTTTGTCTCGTGCCCGAAACTCATTGTTTTCCCCAAGTACGGAATAGCCTGCAGTTACATTTCTCCCTATAAAAACCCCTGATTCCGAGACCTTCCTCGGATCGCTCCGGACTTCCATCCAGCCTTGCTGCTGCTTTGTTTGGCAAGCTGTCCCCTCGGTCCCACGTACTGAGACTCCATACCAATGAACTCAATCTTCAGACCTCTCCGGGCTTCAGGACAGGTGTCGTATCACCCAATTCAACAATCCCTCTCAAAAATCCCTCTATACCACTCCAACCTTTATTTTCTATAGTTACTTGTGTGAGTGTGTTGCCTACACTGTTTGTCTGTGTTTAATCAAAATCTCAATTATTCTTAAACTTGGTGTGCTCCTTGGCTTGGCCTGACCCCATAGACATTGGGTAAAAGATTCCACTGCGTTGCCCTGCCTCTCACATTGCTAACTTGTGCTCTAACTAATTTCCTCAAACTTAGTTAATTGAGAGCGCATATAGGTGCCCCTCCCGGGACCCCCAGTGAACAGGGTAACAGTGTGCATATTGTGGTCTAAATCCTATTGGTAGTCCCAACCATAGAATGACTGAGTCAGTTGTTGAACAGGGAGTAGATATTTATGGAAATCCTACTGATTCTGTGGGTTTTTTTTAATTATTATTATTTATTTGTATCCCGCCTCTCCATATGGATCAAGGTGGCGAACAACTTACAAATAGTATGTATTTCTATACATGCCCCCAACAAGCTGGGTACTCATTTTACTGACCTGCGGAAGGATGGAAGGCTGAGTCAACCTTGGAGCCCTGCAGGATCGAACTCACAACCTTGTGGCTTGCAGTACTGGCATTTAACCACTGCGCCACCAGGGCTCCATTTATTCTTGTTGGGATGACCAATTGGAATCAGGGCCAAGTCTTGCAGATATTCCTGAACAATTGATTAGTTTATACATAGTGCATGGTTTCATTGTGTCTGAAGAACTTCCTTCCATAAGTACCTGCTACATACAGTCTGTTTGCCTTCTGAGATGTGGCTGATATATTATTTTGAATGGCATTGCTTATTCTGTACATCCTTTTTCCAGCATACAGATGATGTAACAAGTGAACTAACAGGTCATCTGACCCTATTTCACAAGATTTCTCTCCCTAAAAACAGAGGGACATGCTTGGCTCACATCACATCATAACTATGGCACAAGAGAAATGTACAGGTAAAGCAGGATATAAGGGTTGGCTTGTGCAGAACAAAACACATGCTTCATTTGATCTATATATTGAAGTCATTGTATATCAACAGTGCAAAAACAATCACTTTTTTCTTTGTCAATATATATGTACCTCTTCTCAAGTGTAAAGATACATAATTTAATACTAAAGTCAGAATCATCTATGCCACAGTATTTTTGATTTCTATGTTTGTTGGTGAAACCTGGACAGTGAAGAAGACAGGAAGAAGATGAATTAATTTGAATTATGTTGCTGAAGAAGAGTTCTATAGATACCACAGATCATCAGAAAGACAAAAAGTATCTTTTATGCCAAAATGATTAAACTGAGGCTGTCATACTTTAGGAATATCATACGACAACATGACTCATTGGAAAATTCTCAAGAAAGTGGAAGGTAGTAGAAAAAGATGAAGACCACATTGACTGACCCAATCAAAGAAGCCATGGCCTTGAACTTGCAATAACTGAGCAAGACTGCTAACATCTGGGGCTTTTGGATATCATTCATGTATAGGGTGACTCTCATTTATATAGTCATTGTAAGTTGACTTGAGGGCAGTTAAAACCAACATCAGTGCTGTGTTACTCTCTCCCTTTTTTGGTTATTTTATACTATGTACCTGAATCAATAATATGTTATGCAATGTTTGCTTGATTTTCAGTCATTGGCCCTTTCCGCATGGCATTTGCCATGCGAAAGGGTGCCTGGAGCGTCGCATGATTGTGAGGAGCAATCTGCATGATGCATTCACAATCGTGCAATGCTCCAGGGACTGGCAGGTGCTGATTGCACACCTTTTCATTTTTGGCTGGAAGCCAAAAATGGTGTACAATCACACATTGGTCCCAGGCCACGTGCGCACTTACCTGGCGTGCGGAGCCTCCAGAACTGCGCTGGTCACGCTTCCTGCCCCAGCGCAGCCTGGGAAGGTCCCAGGCTGCACTGTGGAAGGAAGAGGTGGGGGTCTCACACAAGCAGGCAGCTCATGCAGAGCCAAAGGACCTTGACCGGGAGAGCCTCTGGCGAGAGGCTGCTTGCATGATCCCCATACCCCAGAAGAAGATAAGGTGTGGAAAGGGCCATTGACTGTAAAAGCAAATATTGATTGATTGATGATATATCCAAGAGGTGTGCAGTGAGCAACAAATGCAAGCTTAAAGTAACAGTAACATTGTCAATCCATCTGTTTGGACCACAACAGTCTTTTTTGATTTGGCGGTATCAGAATGTACTATTCTCCTAAATGTACTAAAAGTATCTGGAAAATTTGTTGCTTTAATTGCTGATTGAAGCAGACTCCCCTGCGACTGCTTTTCATGGCAGTCCATTCTATACCATCTCATGCTACATGAAGCTATTGCTTAATGGGCAGAGTAATGTGGACCACAGCCTACTCCATTTAGCAAGGATTCTCTGACACTCTGTGTAGCATTTGTGAAGGTCTGGAAGAACTTCCATAAGGAAGGAGGGGTGAGGAAGTCCGCTTCTACAAGCTCCGTTGCATGCGTCTGAATCTGTATGCAATTCTATTTCTTAAAAAAAAAAAAAAAGCTTTAATCACTGACATGTGTTACACCTTCTTCCAACATGAGAAATAACATTATGCCTCCTACTAGTCACCATTTGGCTAACTAGATGACATTCTATTCTATTCTCCTTTCTCTTCCCCTTTCACTCCCTTCCTTTCCAAATCCATGTACTTTTTTGATCTTTTGAAAAATATGGTTTCAAAGAGCTTTTATTTGAAAGGTGAATTAAGCCAGCTGAAATATCAATTCAGCTCATCAAATCTTTTTCTTGTACAGATAAAAGCTGCATGTATGATCTGTAAATGTTAAAGCTTTTGTAAAATTACAAAGGGAAAAATAAAGAGGGAACTTATTCTTTTGCTCCCTATGTCTATTTGTCAGTTCCTTTGAGCAAAGCATCAAGACAATGGTCTAATTTTGGTTGAAGCTGGCAGCTGCTTCCTTTGGGAAAGCCCATAGAGCAAATAGGTGCGCTCTATTGAAAGACACAATAAGAAAGTAGTTTGCATTGTATTTACTCATTCCCCCACATTGGCGCTTGTTGTGCTGGAATTGATAGTGCACATAGTAAATCCTTACACCTGGTTAATACATTACGATGGTTACCCTAATATGGTAGAATTATTTCAGGACACAGTTAGGTTGTGTTCCCATAGAAATTTTATTTATGTGAATGTGTGTGACTCTGGACCATCAGGACATTATTTCTGCAGGAGTCCTCAGCTGAGCAAAGCAAGTGAAAAAAATTATAGAAATCCTGACAGCCATTCTTAACTAAATTTATGTGGTCATCGTCATGCCTAAATTATAAAATCTCAATTGTTAAACTCTTCTTGGCTAAGGAAATTGCAAATAATTTTTGCCCCTATTTTCTTTCTTTCATGCAGACATGATGCAGTCCATTGTTACATGACAGCAGGAAAAGAACTAGTATGGCAATGAATAATACCTTCAAAGACCAGCTGAACATCAACAGTTTGTACTGTAGCTGTAATGGATTGGAGGGTGGGGAGACTACTCAGTAGCTCAACATTTCAAATGTCATAATATGTAAACATTTAAAATGTCAATTCAAATGTCTCTGATCTTTTATTCATTTGCTACCTTTTAAAACATATTTTAATTAAGATCTGAATACTGAATATTCTAATAAGACACACCCACTATTGATTTGGTACAAGACTTCCTTACACCCTTGAACAGCAAGCAGGTGTTGGCATTGTAGTTTCTAAAAATCAATAAATTATCATTAAGCAAAAAGGTCTTTCAGTCTTTTACCTTCTGTCTCCTAATTAAAGGGCATCACTCACTTTAGTGGGGCCAAGGATGCTTTAACCCTTTGCCCTTGCCATGGTCCCAATCCAAATTATCCCGTGCCTATTAATTGCAGTGGGCTATTGACAATTGTAATTGCTCCCAGTAGGAACTTTTCCCTAAGGTGCAAGGGCAAGGGGTTAAAATCCATAGTCACAAAGCAGTGTGGCCTCTCTGAACTTATTTGTTCTTTTAAAAAAATAATAATGAAATGGTGACAATGTGAAAAATAAATAAAATAATAGTAATAATAAAGTCTACTTCGATTCTTAATTTCTGCATGATTTAAAACAGGGAAAAGTAGCTTCTATGGATTTTTTTTTAAAAAAATCTTAATTCTAATCAGGATTTCTTTCTTTTGTTTGTTTGTTTGTTTTGGTAAGGAAGTCCTTTGCCCCCTGTTTTCTAAATCGTATTATTTGTTCATTAAAATAGTTTTTAAACTTCCTTTCATTCTTATAGATGCTGGGGCAATGCACAATAAATATGTCTAAATATAATAATCTAAACAAAAAATAAAAACAATAAATTCTACATAGTGCAAAACCAAGGCAATGAGCAGCAATGGTGCACTTTTCTAATGAGTGGATTACAAATACTAAGAGATACTGAGATACTGAGAAGCCTTCTTGTCTGTTAGCAATACAGAACAACAAAGAAAAGCAAACAGCAATATGCACCAGTTATCTTTTGTGTGAGTGTATGTGTCTGTAAAGAGAGAGTGAGACAGTGAGAGAGAGAGCATGGTGTAGTGGTTTGAGCATTGGTTATACAAATATAGTTAGATTATGAAGGCCAAATAAAAAAAATTACATTTGAACGCCTTTCATGTTAAACACACCCCTGCATACATTCTGCATATTCAACAGTAAAATTAACACCTGAGAAATTTAATAGAAAACATGAGAGATGCAGAGAAGCTGAAACAAAACCAAGGCACAAACTCCACATAATAGGTACAGAGAGAGAGAAATGCATACAGACCAATATACATATAAATGCATATTTTATAAAAGCTAAGATATTGTGCCAACAATGGCTTATCTTTCCCTTGCCCGTTTTACATATTTATTGAACTAATTTCTAAGTATGCACATCAGTGAAAGGAATAAAATGGGCAAGTAGCAAATCAAAGTACAGTAGCTAAAAATAGAGTTGGAACCAGAATTTGCTTCCTAAAGATAGAAGAGCTTCTTTCACCTATGGAGGGCTTATTCTGATCTGATGAAACATTTTCACTGTTCAAAGTGAGAAAGGGGCAATTTTGATCTGTTTTCCCCTCCTCCTACAGTCCATTATGCTTCCCTATATCTGCTTGTGTGGAATTGGAAGTGCAGGGAGGGAGG
Source organism: Ctenosaura bakeri (assembly GCA_948474755.1). Classification (NCBI taxonomy): domain Eukaryota; kingdom Metazoa; phylum Chordata; class Lepidosauria; order Squamata; family Iguanidae; genus Ctenosaura; species Ctenosaura bakeri. Next base: position 191,746 of record CAOLHI010002588.1, read on the forward strand.
GAGATATGTACAAAAATCACCTCCCTATTCTGATGGCAGGAGCAACTAGAGTGGACCTCTACTCAGGAAAAGATATCACTGGTGGAAAGAAATGTTGACTCCAACCTGTAGAATGTAAGCATTTGTATGTGTTGGCGTAACAAATTCAGCTTTCTCTTTCCTCTTGTTTTGAAAAATATCTGCTTTCCAGTGTAGTTAATTTTTTCTTTTACCCAATGAAGAAATGTTTTCCATATATTCACATCCTCATTCATTCATTGGGAAATGTGGGAAGCATGCAAGGACTCTAGAAATACAGTTGATGTATTAGTGTTTTAGTCTCCAGATTTATGGAATCTGTAAATGGTAGTGTTCAGATTTAGTTGGCATTAGCAAGGCCACACAAACAAGGTTCTGGAAAGGATGCATCCGAAGAAATGGTTTTATATCCACAAAAGCTCATGCGAAATAAAAACCAATTAGTCTTAAAAGTGCTACTACATTCCCCACCCCCCATCCTCTTCTTTCCTCTTTTTTATGCTGCAAGAGACTAACATACCTACTTCTTTGAGCATGTAAGTGTCTTTAAGTCACTGTTGACTTATGGTGACCCAATGAATTTCATAGGGTTTTCTTAGGTAAGGAATACTCAAAGGTGATTTTGCCAGTTTCTTTCTCTGACATATGACCTACAATGCTTGGTACACTTCTAAATAACAGTTGTCACAATTCAAGAAACAAAATCCACATGAAAGTGCAGACTGAAATGGTAACAGGAAAAGCTTCTTTCCTCTTCTGATGGGAAAAAATTTTTTTTTACTCATCTCTAGATTAGGCAAGGAAAAAATATTTGAGCATATTTTTTAAAAAATGGTCAAAAAACATGTTTCTTGAGTATTGGGAAATCCTCATGAAGAGAAATCTAGACTGATGAAATTTTTTCCAGATCAGAGGTTATTCTTTGCAAAAATTTTCATGTGTTCTTAGTGGAGAAAACAACATGTTCTGCACAATATTTCTGTGCAGAAAAAAACTGCTTCCTGCATAAAAAATACTGTTTTCTGGGCAAAAATGGCATTTGTAAATTTTGTGCAGAGTTAGTCCAAACTGTGAGTAGTATTTGAAAACTATCTTCATCACTGCAGGAAGAAAAATTGCTAAATTACTTTTTAATCTCTTCAGGAATGGAGTTTTGTAAACAATTATATTCCTGATCTTGGTATCCTGTTGAGTGCAACAAGTACAAATTTGTCATTCGGCTTACAAGCATTGTACGCTATACAATACGAGTTTATAAGAAATGAATTGTAAGTAGTAGTAGCAGCTGTACTTGTTGGTCTTGTTGTGAGCATCAAGTCATTTCTGATTTATGGTGATCCTAAGGCAAAATTATACTGAGGTTTTCTTGGTAACATTTGCTCAGAGAGGGTTTGCCTTTGCCTTCCTCTGAGGCTGAAAGAGTATGACTTGCCCAGAACCACTAAGTGGGTTTCCATGGCTGAGTCGAGATTCAAACTCTTGTCTCCCAGTATCCTAGTCCAATCTTCAAACCATGGTCTGCCTTGCACTGTTAAAGAGTTATTATTCCACTTTCGATATCCTGTGGAATCTTGGAGTTTGCAGTTTAGGGAGGGGTGTTTAGAATTCTTAGACAGAGAGCTTGTGGGCCTCAGTAAACTACAAACCCAAGAATTCCACAGGATGTTGAAAGTGGAATAAGAGCACTATGACAGTGTAGGGTGGAAATGACCCATGACTCCACATTGTTTGAAGTAATACAAGTTCATAATAAATATAAATTCATATGAAGATGGTCCCCCACTGTAAATTAGGACTAAAATGGTATCAGTTATTGTAATGCATTTGAAGCCCCAAAACAAAAGACAACAAATTTAGACTAAAAAGCACTCTTTATAAAGCAAAGTCATGTCCAGTACTTTCCTGAAAATGTATATTTTTATTCATGATAATGAATCTTTCAGTTTACACAAAGATGATATAAACTTATAGAAACTTGAGTAGTACTAAAATCTTTGCTATAGTCCACTGTTAGGCCAGGTATAGTTTTATTATTAACCTACAAGAGCTAAACAATTAGGCACTAAGACAGATGAGTGAATTCCCTCTCCCATATAGGGAGGACCAAGACAGATGACTGATTTTTTTTTATTGCCCACTGCAGTCATCTTAAGAGGCCATCCTGGTTGTGTCACTTCCTATATGTGTTCACCTGGCAACAACACAGGCCCCTTTTGCACCTTACCTTGTCACAGCAGTGTGGAGCGGCACTCACGTGAGCCGCTCATGACAGCCCTTCTTGCCTCCCGCATCGGCTTCCTCATAGCGCGACTGTCACACTCGCGCCCCGCCCCTTCCTTCCGCAGCGCAGTCTGGGAGCTGTAGGCTGCGCTGGGGGAAGGAAGCACGACCGCCCTGGCTCGCCGAAGCACCGCACACAGGAAAATGCGCAAGGGCACCACGAGCATTGCGCGAGTGCGCAGTATTTTTGGCTTACAGCCGAAAATAAAAAAATGCGCACTCACCCCGCTTCAGCCTCGTGAGCGTCGCGTGAGTGGGAGTGCGTCATATGGAGCGATGCTCCCACTCACGCGATGCTCAAGGGGCGCTCGTGCAAAAAAAAGCATGCGAAAGTGTCTACATTTATAGCACTATGATCAGTGGCAGAGCTTGGAGTGTGTGGAGGGGGAGGGGGAGGGCCCAGGGCTACAGCATGGGGGGCATGGCCACAGGGCATGGGGGTGTAGCCAGGGCATGCAGGAGCAGAGCTATGGGCTGGAACACCCCAAAAACATTGCTGCCCAGGGCAAACCGCCCCCATCGCCCCTCATTCCTGCGTGATTGACTATGATTCCATTTTAACTGTAATGGTAACATTCTTTTTCACCCCAGGGTTTTTAGTTTGGGGATTGACTAGAGCCTCCAGCAGAGAACTCTAAATACTCTGCCCTATACTGAAAATCCCAGGATTCCACAGCATGTTGCCATGGCAGTTAAAGTAGAATCATTGTGCTATAATTGTGTTGTGTGAAAGGACCCCTGGAGAAATGACTCTGAAATACTCTTTCTTCATCACAGAAATAAAACCTCTCTAATTCTGCTGTAAATTGGTTTTTTCCCCACTATGGCCATTTATTGATTTATGATGCCTATCATTTTAATTTTCTTCTCAATACTGCTTAATGTATTATATAGAGCTCTCTCTCTGTGTATGTGTATGTGCCTACAAATTCCTGTCAACTTACGGGCTTTCTTAGACAGCATAGGGCTTTCTTAGACAAGAAATACTCAGAAGTGTTTGTGCCAGTGCCTTCCTCTGAAATATACAGCACCAGATAGTCATTGGCAGTCTCCCATCCAAGTGCTAACCAGAGCTAAACCTGCTTGGCTTCCCAGGTCAGATGGGATCTAGTGCCTTTAATGTGTTTAGGCCCTTGTATTTTCTTTAATTATGATACATTCATTTGTATGCATTTTATCTGAGAGGTGATATAGATTTAAAGATTAAAAAGAAATAAAATACAGCTCTTTACAGCCAAACAAGTTTAATATTGTCTATTAAACCAAAAAAAGAAAAGAAAAAGATGTTTCTGATGTCATGAATCTTCTGTAACATCAGCAGGTGGCCTAATAGCTATAAAAACAACAACTTTGGGAACTAGAAGTGTGTTTAGTCTCGGGCAGAGATTTAGGGTCCCATATGTCGAACCTCAGAAATATTCAGTTTGGTCTGATTCCAGATTAAAAACAGACCAGCTGAAAAATACAGTGAATTGGAATAATTGGCCATCAGTTCTTAATATAATGACTGATTTCCCACTCTGCATTCAGTAAGCAGCCAGGCAATGGCTTTGAACGAAGGCCAGGTGGAAGTAGGCCAAGCATGTTAAAATTTAAGACCTTTCACAACTCCCTATGGAAACTGGGCAAATAATGTAGTTGAAGTGCTTTCTGTATACTGTGCAACTGAACTCTTTTGGCATTCTGATGTATCTTGTGCCCTTATTCTGCTATGTTGCATTGTTTGAGAAATAAACTATATAGGGAGTGAAAAGCCAATTTCTTCAGTAGAGAAATAGGACATATTAAAAACAAGATGCTAATACTTCTTTATAGTACAGTTCTATGACTGTTAACTCAGAAATAAATCCCACTGGTTTAAATGGAGCTTGCTTCCAGGGAGGTGTTGGGAAATCTGAGAAATAACGCTGGATCTCTCAAGCAGAGTAGTCAAATTGGAAAAGCAAAAGCGGAACAACAAACCAGTGCTATGCCCCCATTCCTGGGTCAAGTACAGATAAGAAATAAGCCTAGTCTCCTTTGTAAAACATTACTTTTAAGAGCATTACTTTAAATACTTTTTCATAATTAAATACATGTTCTAATGGGTGAGAGAGAAGGAAGAAAAAAATGGCTCCCAGTTAGAGCGATGGAAGAAGAGAGCAATGTGGAAAACAAAACAAGCCAGAAGTTAAACACGCAAACTAGAATTAGTGAGCATGAGCATACAAAGTTTGCAAACTCTAAGTATGTGCATAATATTGCAACTTTATTTGCTTTACTGTTAGATCAAAATTAAGACCAGACTCTATGGACAATCATATTAGGTAAACAAAGAGATTTTAAACAGAATTGTTATTGTTGAGAAGTTCCTATAACCAACCATCCAAAATATAACATCCTACCAGCTTTATTTGCTGTCCAACTTTCACAACCGTACCTAGAAATTGGAAATATGATGGCATGGACCATCCTAACCTTAGTATTTAATTATATATCTTTACACTTTAGGATCTCATCTAGTTCCTCGACAGCTGCCTATCCAAGTTCTTGTTTTCCAGTTTCTTGACTGCAGTTTCCACTCTGATTAAGCACTGGGTCAAAATACATAAAATCTTAATTTCAATGTCTTCATTATCTACTTTAAATGTAAATCATCCATGGTTGTTATTTTTGTTTTCTTAAGGTTCAGTTGAAAACCTGCCTTTGCACCTTCTTCCTCAACTATCTTCAGCAATTGTTCCAAGTCTTTGCATTTTTGCTGGTAGTATAATGCTATTTGCATATGTTGATATACCTTCCTCCCATTTTCACATCTTCTTCCTCGGAGTATAATCTTGTTTTACATAGGATATGTTCAGTGTACAAGTTAAACAGATAGGGTAATAAAATGAAGACTTGCCTGATCCCTTTCCCAATAGGAAATCATTCAGTTTCTCCATATTGTGTCCTGACAGTAGCCTCATGTCATGTGCACAGATGACACATCAGGATACACATTTCCTTAACAATGGTCCATAGGTTTTCATGATCTCAAGCAAAACTTTTGCTACAACCTCGATAAAGAACTGGCTGATTTTCTTCTGTCTTAGATCACTCCACTATCCAATATATGTTTGCAATATTCTCCTGAGTGCCTCTTCCTTTTCTGAATCCAGCATTTCTCACTACATATATGTGCAATTTGTTACAGAATGTTAGCAACACTGTTTGCATGATTGATTAATACAATAGTCCTGTGGCTGCTGTAATCCCTGATGCATCCTTTCTTGGGGAATTGGAATGTATATTCCAATCTGCAGACCATTGTTTTGTTTCCCATATTTTTGGAAAAATTTTCATTAGAATTTGAGCTACAACTACTGACTCTGTAGCCTGAAGCAATTCTATTGATATGCCAGCTATTCCTGTAGTTTATTTCTCCCAGGTGCTCAGAGTGCAGCTTCTACTTCATTTTCTAAAACTGGGTTTTTTTCTTCAAATGGTTTCTTCAAATGAATCTGTCAACCTTTCATCTCTTTTATAAGTTCTTCAGTATTTTGTTTCCACTGTCTTTGTATATCTAATTGGTCATGTAATGTGTTCTTCTACTGGTTGTAGCACATCCCCATTCTTGGCTTAAACTTCCCTTTGATATTTTGATTTTATGGAAGAGGTCTCTTCTTCTTCCTTTTTGTTGACATCTGCTATTTTTCAACACTGATTATTATAGTAGTTCCCCTTGTTCCTGCACAAATTGTTGAATACTTGCATTCAAAGTTCTGACCCTATTTCTGTCACCATTTACTTTGTTTTTCAACTGCTTGAAGAGCTTCATCTGTCAGGTGGACTGGGACTTCCAAATTTAAAATGGTATTACTATGCAAATCAACTGAGGTATATTATAGATGGAGTATCAGGAAAAGATGATTTAGAATGGTTAGAGACAGAAGATATGAATATTGAGATGAAATTGGAAAATATATCTTTTAGGAATATTTCGAAGAAAAAAATAGAAAAGATAGAAAATCCCTTTATAAAAAATATAATAGAAACATGGAAGAAAAACAAAAGAAAATTGTTACCGATTATATCAACATTAACTCCGATAGTAATGATGGAAAAATTTCCAATAAATTTAAGAGAAATAATAGAAAAAGAAATAAAAAAACAAAAAATATTTAGATTAAAAGATTGGATGAAAATAATGATTAATAAAGATAGAATGAAAGAGACATTGCAGGAAACCAAAATATCTTGGTTGAATTATATACAATTAGAGCAATGGACAAAGAGTATGAAAAGATATGTTAAAGATTTTAAAGAATATACTAAATTTGAACAAATTATTATTCAAAGAGAAAATATGCAAGAAAATGAAATATTAAAGGGTATTACAAGTGAAATATACAAAATATTGGCAAAAGAACAAGAAGAGGATTATCTTAGAAAAATGTGGGAGGAAGAGACATCGCAAAATATAGATATACAAGAATGGAGAAAAATTTGGAAACAACGTCATTTAAAAAAATTATCTATAAGAATAAAAGAGAATTATTATAAAATAGTTTGGAAATGGTATTTGACTCCAGTAAAATTAAACCAGACAGATGAGAAATATTCAAGATTATGCTGGAGAGGATGTCAAGAAATTGGTACATATATGCATATGTGGTGGAACTGTAATAAGATAAGGGAATTTTGGCTAAAGGTTTTTAAAGAGATAAATGAGATAACAGGAGTTGAGGTACCAGTATGTCCAAATATAGGGTTGCTGTCTATTTATAATGAGGTGGAGTGTACCCAGGCAACAAAGGAACTAATGACAAATTTGTTAACTGCAGCGAGGTTAATAATAGCAAAAAAATGGAAAACAAATGAAAAACTTCAAATAGAGGAATGGTATAAAGAAGTGTGGAATATCGCAATTAATGATAAATTAACATGTAGATTTAGATTTATGAAAGGTTTAGTAAAAGGGAATGATTTTGAAGAAATTTGGAAAATATTTTTGGAAAAAGCTTTGATAAGAGATGGTAAAGTTACCCTTTCGCAAGAAGAATGGCAATTTTGGAAAATGGATTAAATAAAAAGTTGGCTCTGGGGGGTGGGTTACCCTTTGTTGTGATAATAATGTGGTGTTTTGTTTAAATTGGAGTTGAGTTGTTTAAATTTGTAAAAAAAACAAAACAAAAAAAAACAAAAAAAACAAAAATGAAAAATAAGTTAAAATATAATCGGCTTTGGGGTTAATATGTTAAGTAACAAGATTATATTTAGTAATAGTATTAGATTAAATTTAAGGGAAAAATATAGAATTAAGAATGATATTACTATAATAATAATGAGTATAATGAGAATAAGAATTAGAGATAGGTAATAAAAATATATAAGTAATCGGATATAGAATAATCTGAATAAGTTTTTGATTGTAATTATATAGGAGAGAAATAATAATGTAAGTTTTTTTGGTTGAAATCTTTTTGTTTTATTATTAGTTGTACCACATGGTGTTTTATTTTTGTGCTTGTGTTATGTTAATAAAATAATAATAATAATAATAATAATAATAATAATAATAATAATAATAATAATAATAATAAAGAGCTTCATCTGTCATCCACTGAGGCTTCTCTTTCTTTTTGGCAGCAGAGAACATCATTTTGCATTCCTCCCTGACAATGTCCCTGGCTTCTGTCTAGAGTTATTCTGACTCCTGGTCAGTTAGGTTTAATAGTGCAAATTTATTTTTTTAACATTATCTGTACATTCCACAGGGATGTTCTTCAGGTTTTATTTTGGCACAATGGTTGGTGTTTTTCTTTAGCTTTACTCTGTCTTTTGATATTAGCAGTTCATGGTCTGTGCTACAATCTGTTCCTGGTCTTGTTTTCGCAGAGAGAATGGAGCTTCTCCATCTTCCACTTCCAATTATGCAGTCTATTTGAATTCTATATTGACAATGAGGTGATGTTCATGTATACAGTTGCTTATTTGGTTGCCTGAAGTATATCTTTGTGATGAACAAATTGCTGACCTTGCAAAATTCAATCAGTCACTCACCTGCTTCAGTTCTCCTATAATCTTTGCATCTTCTCTGTTTCCTGGTTTTTGTTTTTTTGTTTTTTGCGTTCCAGTTGCCTATGATTATTAAAAGATCCTATTTTGGCGTGTGACCAATTAACTTTTGGAATTCAGCACAGAATCTTCCTCTTCTGCCTCTGTAGTTGGTCAGAATTTACATTTTATCCTTTGACTGCTTTTGCTACGTGTCTCTTTGCCATCCCATTTCTTCTTAGATTTTCATCTTCTGAGTAAAACACTGTGATTATCTGGCTCAAAAAGTCCCATTTCTGTCCACTTTAGCTTGCTTATCCCAACTCTTGTAATGCCTTTACCCTTGTGTGTGTGTGTGTGCGTGTGCGCGTGTGTGTTTTAACCATGTCTAGCTTCCCCTGATTCATGCTTCTCATGTTCTATATTCTTGTAATGTGTGTTGTGCAGCTTTGGATTTTTCTGACTACATCAACAGCTGTATGTACTTTCAGATTCAGTATAGTTGCTGCATTAGGCACAACACTAATTGTACTTATTCTCTGCTTTTCCCTGGTCGTTCATTCCTACCTGGAAATCTCATCTTTTGGCACTATCTCTTGTTTCATTTTGGATTGTCTCATTGTAGAGATTTTATGATAGATGGCATTCAAAAGGGGTTTACCATACCTTCTTCTGCACAATACTAGCAGTTGCCTCCCATCTCCAGGTAGTCTTGGATGACACATCATGACCCATTTCAAACCAGCTTCAGAGCAAGATACAAAGTTGAGACTGCTAGGGTTCCTTTAGTGGATGATCTCCATCTTAGCCATAGATGGGGGAGTGTGTCCTTGTTGGTGCTTTTAGACCTCCCAGCAGAATTCAATACCATTGACTGTGGTATCATTCTGGAACACCTGGAGGGGGGGTTGGGAATTGGAGGCACTGTGGTGCAGTGGTTCTGGTTCTACCTCTCAGGCAGGTTCCAGATAGTGGTCTTGGGGATAGCTGCTCCTCAAAAAAGGAGCTGTTATATGGCATACCACAAGATACCATTCTATCTTCAATGCTTTTTAGCATCTACATGAAACCATTGGGAGAGATCATCTAGAAGCATGGGCTGCGGTGCTATCAGTACACTGAAGGCACCTGAATATATTACTCCATGCCTTCAAAAACACCTTCTACTAAGGATAATGTATCTCTTCTGAATGAATGTTTGAAGGAGGTAATGGGCTAGATGAAGAAAAACAAATTAAAACTGAATCCAGACAAGACAGAGGTGCTTACTATTAAGGGTACTAATCTGGGGTTGTAGGTATGTCAACCAGCTCTGGACGGGGTCACACTCCCCCTGAAAGACTGTGTTCACAGCATGGGCATGCTTCTGGATCCATCCCTCCAAATGTTAACTCAGATAGATATGACAGTCAGGAGTGCTTATGATCAGCTTTGGCTGATACGCCAACTGTGCCCCTTCTAGGATTGGATGACCTAAAGATGGTAGTGCACATGCTGATAACCTTAAGGTTGGACTTCTACAATATGCTGTACATTGGGCTACCTTTGTACCAAGTTCAGAAACTCCATCTGGTCCAAAATATGGCAGCCAGATTGATTACAGTTACAGCAAGGAGTGAGCATATCACACCAATATTAAAATCACTCCACTGGCTACCAACTAGTTTCTGGGCAAAGTTCAAAGTGTTGGTTATCACCTTTAAAGATTTACGTGGTTTGGGTCAAAGTTACTTGTAGGATTGCCTGCTCCCATACAATCTGCCCCATACACTCAGGTCCTCTCGGGGCCATTTACTTCAACCAGCCAGGATTAGACTGGCAACAGTCACCCAGAGCACCTTCTTATTGGCTACCACTAGACTGGAATGACCTGCTGGAAGAGATTTGACAGCACAATATGCTATTTGAATTCAACATAGTATGAAAGACGTATCTCTTCCAGCAGGCCTACCCAGTCTATTTTTAATTATGATGTATTTTCATTATGATGCATTTTAATTATATTTGTATTTTAAATGGTTTTATGTGCTTTTAGTATATTTTAACTTATTGTGTGTTTTTAATTGTATTTTAATTTGTATTGTATCTCTGCCCTGGTGACACAGTGGTTAAATGCCGGTACTGTAGCCACAACATTGTGAGTTCAATCCTGCAGGGCTCCAGGTTGACTCAGCCTTCTGTCCTTCCGTAGTCAGTAAAATGACTACCCAGTTTGTTGGGGGCCATTAGCTAACATGCTGTAAACCACTAAGAGAATGCTTTTGCTATGGGGAGAGGCAGACAAGAAATAAAATATTATTATTATTATTATTATTATTATTATTATTATTATTATTATTATTATTAGTCCTTTCCGCAACTCACCTGTTTTCAGTGCTGGGGTGCAGTGCTCGCACGAGCAGCCTCTGAAGAGAGGATCTCGCTTCCCTGCTTCTTTGGCTCTGCACAAGTTTCCTGCTTGCGCAAGATCCCCACCTCTTCCTTTTGCAGTGCAGCCTGGGACTTTCCCAGGCTGCACTGGACAAGAAGCGTGACTAGCCTGGCTCCCGAGGCTCTGCACACAAGGTAAGTGCGTGCGGGGCCCCGGAGCGATGTGCAACCTCACACCATTTTCGGCTTCAAGCCAAAAATGAAAAAATGTGTGAGTGGTCCCTGCCGGGCCCTGGAGCGTCACACAAATGTGAATGCATCATGTGGACTGCTCTTCACATGTGCGCGATGCCCCAGGGGCCCTTTCACATCGAAAATACCATGCGAAAAGGGCCATTATTAAGTGTTAGCTTTGGTGCCACTGCCATCGTCTCTGAGAGTTCAGTTCCTCCATCAGTGTCACTTCCCACTACTGCTGCTACCCAGTAGCTGTTTAGCACATTTAGTTTGGCTCCTCAACAAAAATCTACCTGACATGGGAGATCCAACCAACAGCACTGATGGCTACTATGAGCATAGCCTCTTGCTTCATGACAGCACATAGTTCCACAGTAGTGCCATAGTGAGTGATCTTCCATACTAATTCTTAAACACAATCTCCAGACCCAGATGCAGAAAATAAAAACTGTAAAAATTTATTTTATGACATATAGCATGAACCTGAAGACCAGGGTTTGATTCCCCACTCAGCCATGGAAACCAACTCGGTCACGATCTTGGGCATGTCACACACTCTCAGACCCAGAAACCCTGTAATAGAGTCGCCATAGGGTCACCAGAAGTCAGAAACTACTGTTGCAGGACCACAGAGACAAGGAGACCACAAAGTAGGAAAAAGAGAATTTATTATGCAGGGGCTAATGGCCAAGATCTCTCCAAAAAGTGTCAAGAGCCCTGAAGTTAGGTTACACAGTTGTTGGATAGACACAGAATGCAAAATCATTTCCCTCAGCCCACCCTCTTCAGATCTGCAAGCTAGCATATTTTCAGTTCCCTCCTCACACTGCTCTGTTTACATTTAAGGAAGGGACACTCTGAACATCTCAACCCTTGTCCCCAATAACAGGAACCTCGCTTATCTCTTACTAACACAGCTAGCAACGGCGCCTTGACATTTCACCCACATTGAAACTGCTTCTAAATTACTACTACTTGAGCAAAGCTGCTTCACTACTTGACGGCACAACAACAACAACTAAGTTAAACATATATCCTTCTTCTGGCTACGTACATAGCAATACCTTAGCTTAAAACTAACACATCTTCCTGAACTCTTTCCACAGTCCCAGCTTCTGTTAAACCAAAGTCTCTATTCAGATCTTATCAGTGCCTCTATTCCTAATGAATCCTATCTGATCTCTTTGTGTACAAACCTCTGGTTCGATATTCCTTCCCCCATAGGCCCCTCCCCAGGATTCTATCAGCTGTGATTGGCTCTGTTCAGGCTCTGCTCAAGGTTGCCAAAATCAATCTCTTTTCTTAAGTAACATTGATTTCAATAGATTTATTCCACACATGATTAAGTCTGTATTCAACTCAATTCTAATTTAGGTTCCCCATACCCAGTAACAGAAAAGACACCTCTTGGCACCGATGTTTTAAAATGTGGTATTTATTAATTTGACATATAGCCTTCCCTCAAAAATATGATATGCTAAAGAGGTGAGGTCAAGTAACAATGGAATCTTATCCAATTATTTTGTGCTTCTCCCATTAGTTGTTAATGAGAGGGCAACATTAACATTGTCAAATATCTAGTGGGAAAGAGAATATCAAGAGTGATGTGCTGGATTTTTCATATGCCTTTCAGATGGAACTAATACGTTAACTAGATCATTACATTTGAAATGGAAACTTTTTAATGACCATCTTCCATCTTCTATCCATCTTCCAGTTTGGACTTTACTGAAAATTTGTACTTGAATGGTCATGAGAGATCACAAAAAGTTGCTGTTTGTATTTACTTGGTTTGAGATGTTTCCCTTTTTGAGACTAAAGGAAGGATGGCTAATTTGATCCTGTAGTACCATTTAGAAGCCAACAACAATGACAGCTATTATTATTATTATTATTATTATTATTATTATTATTTAATTCAGCATGTAAATTGAGAATTGTCATATTGAAAACAACTGAGCTTCCACTAGTTTAAGAGCTTGAGGAGTTCACAAAAGTGAACTGCAAGAAACTGGAGAGTGAAGAGACACATAATGTTTCTTGAAACATAGAAAAATTGCATTTGCTTCAAACATGCTGTTCCATTCCAGGTTTTAGATCTTGAAAAAAAATAGTTCTAATTGGCTGTCCTGCTGGTGATGTCATCCAAAAGTTTCCCTTCACAGTCTGCTGATCAGTTTTGTAATCTGCAAAAACATTCCTTAAAGAAATAAGAAAAAAATGAATTTTTAAATGTGAGGTGACATTTTTAAATAAGAAAGCAACAGATAGCATCCTGAAAACATGACAGACTGCTGAGTCTGATTGCTGAGCTAGCATTCATTGCAGCGTTCTTGACCATTTTCATTTGAAAGGACAGACGTACATCAGCTGATTAATATGTTTTTTAATATCTGTCTCCCACAAAAACTCTTGCTTAGGAATGGTATGTTAATAAAACAAGTATGGAAAACACAATATGAACATTCTCTACTAGAGGATGAACTGGCTTTTTAGTTTCTGATGCTGGTTGGGAACGGTCCATTCACCAAGGACATCAATTGTAACTGAAATTGAATTGATCTCTAGGATTAATATACAAAGCAGGATTTTGTAATTCTCCCAAATATTGAGCCAGAGTCCCAACTATGATGCTGCTACTGCAATTAGTACTACCACTATTATTATTATTATTATTATTATTATTATTATTATTATTAGTATTATGAAAAAACACACAAAATACATTTAGAAATGCATATTTTGAGATGAAGTATTTCAGAAACATGGACTGAATTTAGATTTCAATTATGTTGAGAGGAGACAAATCGACATCAATAAGACAAGTTGGTTACCATGAGTGACATAAATTCCACTGATTTCAATGAGCCTGTCCCAAACCTGCATTCAACCCTGTGTATTTAAAAGGGAATTTTCATGAAGAATTTTAGAAAGAAATAATACATTAATGCAACAATGAGATAGACTTATGAGTGAACCCAAGCAAATGTGACAGGGACTGGAAGCAGATTAATTAGTCCAACTTTAGTATTCACATGGTGATTGTCTCACAATAAACCAATATAATATTGCATTAGTATTCCTTATTGCCTTCCTAATAGAAGGAAACAAAATTATTTTGAATAATGACAGTTTTCTTAAAATATTTTGTTAATGTATTAGAATTTTAACCAGTTATAGCTGCTTCACCTGACTTAGAAATATTTTTTCTGATGCTTATTTCCTGTTGAAGCTCCAGATGTACACATTTAAATCCCTTTAAAAATCTTCATGTCTGTATGTCATTATATATCTTTACAAGTTTGGATATAGCCATTCAGTCAGAAAATGGAAACAAAGCTTTGAAGTGAGAGATCACAGTTAAGAAATTTGGCTTAAATTTCAATCATATGCAATAAAATGAATGAGCAGAACAAATGTTAAAAGCTGACTTAAATGCATATATACACAAGATGCAATTAAGCAAATCATTTCCTTTATAAGAGAAAATAAATGAGTGGCTGTAAATGGTTGTTTCCTCTGATATTTGCCATTTGTCTTAGAAACTCTTCTCATTTCTTATGTCATGAGATCACAGAACTGGAAAAAAAGGCTTATAGGTCTCAAGTCATTTAGTCCAATGACCTAAACTGAAATAGACCAAAACTAACTACAACAGATATATTGCATACAGAGCATCTTCTCTACATCCAAAGTGGGAAACATTTTGAAAGTATTAGCATTGACAGTGCTTATTAATTTAAAGTGGACATTAATTTTGAACATCCCATTCTTTGGCTTGCTTAGTGATTGCACAATCCATTTCTAAAAAAAATATGTATGGAAAGGAGAAGTTGAAGCACATTGGAAAACAGTTTACAAAACAGGTAACATCACAGTTATCCAATTGTCACCATACAAGGAACTAGAAGATCAAATAAAACCCCTTTACTGTTGCATAGAAGAAAGAATTCTCTCTTCTATACAACCATTAAAGCCCTGACCCTTATTTGACCTGGCAACTCTATTCCAAAGTCATCCTTCCAGCATCATAATATTACAGAAGCAGACAATCTGATTCTATGCGATGTCTTCAGTTACAACTCCCATAATCCCAGCCAGCATAAGACAATTTTGATAGGACATAGGAGGTATAAATCCAAAAAAGGACATCATATCAGCCCAAACTTGACATGCCAAGGATTAACTGTGGGCTTTCTGCCTGCAGACCGTGCACTCTTCCGCTGACTCTTTCCTTGGGTTGGGCAGATATCACAACATGGGCAGGCTGTCATTTCATGGGCATATGATGGAAAGGAGACAAGTCTGTTCCAGGAAGCCATGCCCAGGTGAATCCCAAGGTGGATGTTTTCTTCACAGTTATCATAAAATTTACTGGAAGGAAAGCTTCAAGTGGATTGCCTGCAAAATGTAATATAAGTACTCTATACATTTTTGTATTCATAATTTTCATTTGAATTTATGAATACACACATATGTGACACTGAGTTTAGTAGGTTAATCTCCCAGATAGGGAAGTGCATACCAATTGCAAAGAAGGACTGAGCACTTTATGTCATAGGAAGAATGGATAGACAGTCTTATCAAATTCTCCCCCCACCCCAATAACTATGTCAAGCTGAAATTGCTATAAGTTTCTCTCTATATAAGCATTGAAGATATAAGAGCATTACTGTCTTATGATGTGGGTCACTCTGAGCACCAAACTTTTAAAAATTTTCTGGGGATCATGATCATGTTGCTGTTTCCCCTTTCCACATATGGTACAACTTAGCATTGGAGGGAAATTATATTTTGTATGCCTAAATTAATAAAATTTTGAATTAACCAGGGAAATTTACAAGATTGGTGATTTTTGCTTTCGGAGAGAGCACCTTTCCAATCTGAAAAAGAATAAGGTGGGTGTTCCTTTAGTTAAACATTTTTTAGAAACACAACATTCTATATTAGATATGTGTTTTTGGATTCTGGAGAAAATTCATAATCATAATGAAGATACTCTTAAGAGAAAAGAGATAGAATGGATTGTAAAATTAAAATCACTAGAGCTTACAGGTCTAAATGAAGCTTGGAATTTACAATCTTTACTATAAGGATGACTGAGAAACATAAACTGAGATGACATTTAGGACAACTGCATCAGTTATTCTTGTGACAAATCTTAGGCCATTTCCACGCTAGGCAGTTATAGTGCTATTATTCCACTTCCAACGTCCTATGGAATCCCGGGGTTTGCCGTTTAAAGAGGGGGCTTTGATGCCCTTTTGTGGATAGAAAAAATATGGAAGAAGGAAGAGAAAAAATACTATTTAAAAAGCAACAGCATGCCAGTCATTGGTCAAATCAGTCAATCAGTCAATCAATCAATCAATCAATCAATCTATTTATACTCTGTCTTTTCCTCCAAAATGGGACTCAAGATGGCTAATTAATGGTCATTTGGAAACCACTAATCCCTTTGCTTCCTCGAAAAAGCACTGCAGGTGCAGGTGAACACTGTGTCTGTTCTACTTTTGCTCGCTATATAAAATCTGACCCTGCCATTACACAGAATTACATTTCATACCACAAAGCCAAGCAGTTATTTGCCCGGGATCCTGATTTACATTTCCCAACACCAAAGAAAATGCAGATCATGTTTCAAAGTTATCTGAGCGCACACATTTGTCTAAAGGTTGCCTTCAGGTCAAGAGCTAAATCTGGCAAAAGGAGGTGGATATACTTAAAATATAATTATGGGTAAGAAAAATGTAAGACATGAGCTTTTATTGCTCCTTTGCCAGACAAAACTGTAATGCACTTTCTATTAATCCAATATGAGAAATGGCCAGCTGTTACATTTCTTTTGGCACACAAAAAATAGTGATTGCATTATTTGTCCTATACAGCTCTTGATCACAAATACTGCTTGATATGAAGTAACTTAGGAGTGCTGTGCACAAGGCAATGTTCATAGACAAAGGTCACTTCTGTGTAGGAAATTTTATGTACCCTGCCTGTGCACAATTGTGTTTTGTTTTATGACATGCAGATGCCATGGGAATTGATTGCCAATGGAACTTCTTTCTCATTTTAAACACAAAAACAAATGTCTGTGCTAGTCACATGTGAATGGAAGTGGCATTATTCTTTTATGAAGCTGTCCTTGGCATGTTTTGCCTAAAGGAGGGGAAAATGCTGTTCAGTACTGTGAAAAAAATGAGTTCTAGGTTCACTTTAGACCATACACTTGGTATATAAACAGAAGAAGTGATCTTACAAGTGGTAAAAGATACCTGTTTGTCCTAGTAAGTTGTTTTTTCCACTTCCATTTAGTGCTCAATGGTAGACATTCTTTTTAGTAATTACAATATCATAAGACATCACAAATCATTTTTATGGTCATTGTGCATATAATGACCAAATGTCCCTCACCTCCCCAAAATGTCCAGCTACAGGAAGAGCTGGATGCATCTCTGCTGATCTTCTCATTCAATGGCGACATGGAAATGGACATGTTTGGGGGCTGTGTTGCTGAAAATGTAAGTTTTGAGGGTATAACCAGAAGATGTAGCTACATCTTTGTAGTTATGGCTCTATAGCTATGTCTTCCAATATAGGATTCCATCTTTTGTTTTATGATTGGTCACTAGAAGGTAAACATGGCCTTAATTTGCAAGTCTAATTGTTGAGGAACTTATCTCTGAGGAAATCTGGAGGAAGTATTAATGAAGTGAAGGTAATAAACATTTTCCTGACTACCTAATTTGACTGTTAGAGTCAACTGTTCTATTGAGTATTTAATCATTTTTTCAACTTCCACTTGCAACAAGAACAACTACGGAAGAAGTATAGGAAAAATATAGCATCTTGTATATATCATGTAAAACCAGTTTCAATATAATCAAATTATGCTACTGGTAATCACTAGTCATGGAAATACTGGTTCCACATGCTCTTCAGCGAAGTTAATCTGCTACTAATAACTTCTTTCATGCATTATCAATAAATGCACATAACGTCAATTTAATATGTAAGTGGGCAGAACAAAATTGATTTCTAAACAATTACCCCAAATCACTAGGCATCTGGTTTTTATCTGTTTTACGTGAATGTACTCTTTAATTAGCCAGTTTAGGTTAATGGAGTTGGGGGCAGTGTTAAAGCATTTTCAAGGACCACTTATGAAAATGTCTTGCTAATACATGAAGGATATTATGAAAAGGGTAAGGGACAACATTTTTTTATATGCAGCTGGTATGCAAATACAAATTGCAGGGAATGTTTTTTTTTTTAATAAGATCATAGCAAGGAATGAAAGAGTTAAACCTTCTTCTGTGCATGTTGCCCTGAAAATTTCGGGTTTTTTAAAGGTATGTGTATTAAGTGCAAAGATGCAATGATGCATCCTGCATTGGGATACATCAGTTGAAGCAAAACTGGGAATTGTGCCGCCTTCAGGGGGCCCGTGTAGTGCTTGTCCCCCTCAGCCCTCCCAACCTCCCTGGCATCCCCTACATTTTTCTGGCCAAGATTCTGCTTTTTGCCATTCATGCAAATTGCTCCTACTTTGCATCTACAGTACTCCTTCAGGCTGCATAAATGCACATCTGTAATAATCGTGTCGTACCATTATCTAAACAACATAGCTGAAGGAAGATAGTTCTCTCTCCAGGTAAACAAGGGGTTAATGAGGTGTTGAATTTAAGTTACATTCATTGGTGGGGTCAGCATCAGAGTGGGCATCAAAGATCATGAGAGTCAATTGCCCAATCAGCAAGAGCGGATGGGGGAAAAGGTGAGAAGCTTTGAGATGCTTCAGTCAAGAAGTTTTTAAAAGGGCTCAGAGACCATGAGACATAGAGAGACAAAGGAACATCAACCAGAGACAGAGGGCCAGTTACAGTTTGGACCAAATGGTCCCAAACTCCTGGCTTCCTCCCACTACACCATCCCAGCATCTGGATAATGATGTGAGTAGATTAAGAAAGTTCTTAGCTAGTTACGTTAGGGATTGTTTTTTTTTTAAAAAAAACTCTGACTGAAATGATCTAGGCTTATCTGTAATTTTGTAACTGCTAAGTAATGCCTGAAGGAAGGAGCCTTCATGAATAAGATACCTTTTGTTATTGTGTTTGCCTGCTTAGAAGTAAAAGCTTTCCTATAAAGATCTTCTTGTCCATGCTCTCTTTCTCATGTACCTGTTGGTTGCATTCACAGCAAAATTCAGCTTTTTTGTTCAGAGACTTTCCCTTGTGGCTTCCTACTGAGTCACCACAGGAAGGTGAGTTAAAATCAATAGGCGGTGGCAACTATAAGGTTTCCAATGGCAAAAGGGGGGTTCCCATCTCTTACTTGAGGGCAGGAGATAGCTTTAGGTGGGAGAAATAACCCCCCTTCCCCTCACAACATCATCCTACAATGCCTCATTCTAAAGAAGAATCCCCACATTGTGGTGTAGGATTGTCCCTTAGAGAGAGATAATGTGGCAAGTGGGCATTGTGACTTGTAGATACATTGTTAGAGTTAATAGAGTCCTTCTGGAAATAAATCAACTGATAACCATGCAGTATGGGTAGACCAATGGAAACAGTGCCCTCACACATGCAGCTGTTTGCTCCCTCTGTATGAAAACCCTACATTTTTCACTCTCTGGGACTACTTTGTATGTGAAAACACAGTTTCTGGGTGGCCCAAAGAGCTAAGAGTGCACCCAAAGTAACAAGATGTGACAGAACATCACTTCCACTGAACCCAAATGGTGGCTGTCGTGGTGTGGTGCAGACCACCAGGATCTTAAAGGAGATTCAGGTGCCTAAACCCACTTTGAAAGACCACTGCTGTTGATAATCCTGCCCAAGCTCCTTGCCATGCTCTTTGGTTTTAGGTCAAATGAAAGGAGCTGGCAAATTGAACCACCCAAGTCCAAATGCATAGTTTATTTAATAACATTTAAATAGTTAACTCAGGCTTTAATTCATTATGACCAGTTTTGTGAACATGTGTGTGACCCTTTTTTATTAAACCCCTGAGAGGAATCATATAACAGTCTTAAAAATCTAGGATGAAGGGTGATATTTCATACCGTTTCCCAGAGTATTTCTAAAATGTGTCCAGCCATGAAGTGTAGAGTAGGCATTTCTGCTACGACAGGCGACACTTAGAATTAAATGAAGGTTAAGGATATTATGTACGTGTCAGAGAATCTCTGAGGCTGTTTGGAATGCAAACATGGTGTGCCATGAGAAACAAAATGGAGCCATTACTTTCATTGTTACTAGAAACTGAACATCACAGATGTTTCTTAAATGTTCTCAGCTCACTGCCATTCTCCACACTGCTTTTCAGCTATATCCTGTAGTTTCCAAAGTGAAATCCCTTGTCTCCAAATGTTCTATTAAAATAACACATGAAAATAAATGAAACATATCATTACTTTTACAATGGAATAATTGTAGTCTGTCAAACCAGAGACAGGGAGCTATTTAAATCATCATAGTTCTCCTTCTAATTTCAATGTAAGCTTTAAAGAAGAAACAAAAATAAGGTCCCATTCCTTTCCTTGCTGCCAACTTCATTCTGGGGGGGGGGGAAGAAAATAATAGAATGGAAAGGAAAAAAGAAGTAGGTCTGTCTTCATGTTTCCCTTAGGGGAGCCATTTAGGCCAAATATAGCAGCTGCTGATAATGAACAGCTGATTTGTAGATGACAGAGCAGGGGATTTATTTCCAGAGTTAAGACCAAGCTTTGTTGGTTGCATTCCTCAAAGGCTAGATATGCCAAGCCCAGCCCAAAGAAGGCATGAGAAGTATCACAGCTCTCAATAAATTCATATCTTCTACAATTCTAGTTATTGTAATCCTCATATCACTCCAAGGGAATGAGTTGTTTCAGTTCTGGGCAACTGTGAAACTATAAGCACAACACATAAACAAATGTAGAATGATGCAACAATTATATCGTTGTGATGAACTGAGGCAGAATAACAAGTAGTCATTCCCACTTTCTACAAGATTTGTTAGCACATGTGGGTTGGCCCAAGATTATTTGCAACTAGAGATGAAAAGTGACCAGCAGATGTTGCCCAAATAATGACCACTTCTCCTTTTCTTCCTCAACACCATATAGTGCACTGACTTGCAACAGAAATACAAGTGTTTCCACTACACACTGACCATACTGCAGATCTCTCTTCTTGATCCACACTTTCTGAAAGACCATATCTCCCAATATGAGCCTGCCAAAGTATTACGATTCTCAGATTAGGGCTTTCTCTCAGTCCCACAATCATCTTAGGCATTTTTGGTGTGAACATGGAGAAAGCTTTCCTGGTGGCTGCTCCCAGACTGTGGAATTTCCTCCCATGAAAAGCTACATTGCCCCACTCTTTGGTATCTTTTAACTGGCAAATGAAGAAAGTCCTGTTTATCCAGAACTTTGAGCGTCAGCTGCTTTTTGCAGAAAGGTATATTAAGTGAAATGTATTGTGATTGTATTTCATTTTTAACATCATGATTGTATTGTAACTGCCTTTAGAAACTGTTTTAAATTAATGCTTTTAGTGTGTGTGTTTGCTTTTAACTTTTGTACTAGTTTTAATGTTTTGTGGTACTCAGTTCGTGAGATAGTGGTGAGATAATGAGCTGTGGTGCTTGGCAAATAAATATGTTTATTGTTGGAAAATTGCAGCATTCTCTCTCCCCCCTTCTCTTGTTCTAGGACGACTAGGGCTTAGCTAGCACAGGATTTATTTTCCTTTACATGTCAAAGCATTTTGCCCTCTCACTTAAAGCCTCAGACTTGCTCTTTGTGTTATTTAAATGAATGGTTATGGTATCCAGACCATGTGACCCAGGATAGACCTTGGGATCACTGGCCTTATATAAAAGACCATGCTTCCCTCTCCTCTCTTTTTACCATCTTGCTTCCGGTTCCTTCTCTCTGACTATGCTTGGCATCTCCACAAAGAAGATGGTGAGTTAAGAATAAAGCTACTATCTTACTTAATCTTTTCTGTTACTTAGTTAGGATTTAGTCTCTCCAATGCATATGTAATTGTAAAATTCATTAGTAAACTTTTCATAGGTTTGTAACTTGAAACTGCCTGCTTTGTTTTGTTTTCTAAGTCAGTCTCCCTTCAGGGAAGCCACACAGAGGCCCTTTTTGCATGGTGTTTTTGAAGCGAAAGGGCCCCTTGAGCATTGCGTAAATATAAGGAGCGGTCTGCATGACACACTCACATTTACGTGACGCTCAAGGGCCTGACGTGGACCGCGTGCACACCTTTTCATTTTCGGCTCAAAGCCAAAAATGCTGTGCAGTTGCGCATTGCTCTGGGGCCCCACACGCACTTACCTGGCATGCGGTGCCTCAGGAGTTGGGCCGGTCATGCGTCCTCTCCTCAGTGCAGCCTGGGAGGTCCCAGACTGCACTGAGAATGGAAGAGGCGGGGCTCTTGCACAAGCAGGAAGCTCGTGAGGAGCCGAAGAAGCAGGGACGTGGCAGTGTTCCTCCCAAGGCTTCTCGCGCAAGAACCTCAACCCAGCAGCGCAAAAAGGTAAGGTGCGAAAAAGTTCAGAGATTGGAACATGCTTTTTCTGCAATTCTGCTAAAGGAAGGCTTATTCCTAACAGTATTAGCTTTCATAGAATTTTCCCCAAAAGTCTGACACCCTGGGAAACTCTAATTTCCAACACTTATAACTGTGAATTGGGCTGTAAAAGGCTTCAACAGCTGTAGAAGGCAATTTGTATGGGATTAGACCCAAGGATCAGCTGACTAACCTGTTCACCAATGAATACCTATGAATACAAGCCCCAGAAAGTTTGTTGTATTGTGGTCTACTTGGTGTGCTAGTGCACACAACCTGACCTGCTGAAACTGAGATAGAAAATCTGCAACTTTGTTCTCTAGACCTGGAATATAACTTGCTGAAAAAGAGATCTTTTGGGATAGACAAACTATAATAAGTCAATGCGCTAGGCGAATGACCCTCTCTGAATGTGATGGTAAGCAATTTACCTCCTGGATCACTACATGGTTGCCACACCAAAACTGCTCCTTCTTTTTTGCCAGGTTGTCCTGCTAGATCATGACTGTTACTAGGATGTAGAAGAATTCTGGTGTCTCTCAATATTTTTCCTGCCCGTTTTGCTGGTCAGTACTGACTGCACCAATGGTCCTTGATGTATAGCTTGAACACTATGCATCCTGCAGCAGCCAACTGGACTTGCAAATCTGTGCCAGCCTCAGATTTTCCTTCCAGAGTGAAAGAATATTAAAGTCCTATAGAAACTCTAGCCAGACCAAGTGGTCTTCCTGCACCCCTTTAGTGACCCAAATATGGTTATGGGGAGTAAGAACACTCATAGTGGCCTTGCCTAACTGGGCCCAGAAAGCCTGGCTTGGCCTACATGTAAAATTTGAGTCCTCCAACAATTTCTCAGGTCCCTGAGTATACATTTCTTTGGGCCACAAATCTGCATAACACCATCCTGCAGTGTGATTATCCTATCTCTGGGTAGCATGTGACACTAAACACCCCATTGGCATTGCCTTGTTGACATATCACTATCCCTAGTAACTAAATTGTGGCAGGCAGAGGTCAGCTGGATGTGCTAGGAGGAGCCAGAATGCAGATTGTATATTCCATTTGGCCATAAGAGCCCTGACAACACAAGTCAGTATCTGCCAAACTGAGCAGTCAACGGAAGCATAACTTACCAAACAAAATTCTTTCATAAAAAAAAAAATAATATTGACTTTTCTTTCAGGTAGAAAAGGTGGGTGATTAATCTGTATTCACCTGTGGTTTTATTGGACACCATACCCAAGATAACACCTGGAAGTTCAGAATTGGCATAAATTTGAAGGGACCAGCCACCTGCTTTGGCTAACATTCTTTGGAAATGTTTGTGTGTACTTCTTGAAGCAGTTTGTGGTTTGATTTAGATGGCTACCTAAGGACTGGTAAAAGGTGTACAGATGTCCTTAGAAAATCCTTCACTTATGTAACTAGCTGTTGGAGTATCTTGCTAGCAGAGGGAGGACAGCCTCAGTGTTCATTGAGGAAAGTAGCACAAACATGGTTGTCTGGTCCTGTGAGTAGGTAGACGAGGAACTGTGTGTGGTAACCTTCTTGCATTTTTTTGTTGCCAGTGATGGCCAAAGGCCTTTTCCCACAAAAGTTCTGTTTGCTGTGAGTGCTGCAGCTACATGTCACTCTATGGTGATACTGGAATCAGCTAGCACAACTGTGGTTGTAAATACAGTAGACCCTCTGATACTTGCTTTTGTTGTATTCCCAGCAAACTCACTTGTGAACCCCTCTAATAATTTACAATTTTTCTGATTTATGGTCTCCCCTCTTCCCTTTAATGAAAACTGACCAACAGAAACAACAGCTTGTTGTTAATTAGGTTCCATCTTGCATTCTTGCTGTGTGGTGCCCTTTTTCAGAAAGCAGCATTATATTGGATGGCCGCTGCATTCCCACTCAGGACACATGCCTTCAAAAAGTTTCCCAGATGATTAGTCTTACAGTTTTTGTTCACTGATTTTTTATTTGGAGTATGTAGGATATGTTGGCTACTTCAATCATGTAAGAAGAAATGAGAATAATTTCCTCTTGCATTTTTTGTAAGACAAACAAACAACAACAACAAAAACAAACCCATAGGCTGAAATCCAAGATCAGGATCCTAGATCCTGGTCTGACCTCCACTCCCAAATCTTGCTTAGTGGGCAGCAACTGCTTCAAGCAAAATATGTTTGTTCCCTGTTAATTGGGGCACAGCATACTGATGTTTCCACCCCTACCCTCCAGGAATCTCCAGTGGAACAATCAGACCCAGGATCCCTGATGCAATTCCCCCTCACACACCAAAGATAATCAGCAGGAGAGTGGAAATGTCTTCATGCTGCAGTCTGATCAATAGAAGAACAGACCTCCATCACTCATAGTGACCGCTGTGTGATCATGCAGTACTGGGAGACTTTTAGGATCATGGCAATAATGCCACAATCATGAATTCATAGGGACCATGAATATGAATCAATTATGATTACACCTCCATTACTATGATAAAGACTGTTTAAAGATTTACATCATTAGTATACCTCCATATTTACACCATCAGTATACCTCCATTCTCATCTATGAATATACTGCCTTTCCTTGACTTAAATGAGTATTCTAAATCAACCAAAACAGACAATTGTAATTCAGGCAAGCTGAAACCATTGTCCATGTTTATACATATTAGGTGAACCAGAGATTCTTTCTGATCCTATGAATTATAGGGGTACACATCTTTTATTCTTCTCCTTTTCCCCCATATTATACTCAGACTGGTGTATCTTTCCTTGCCTAGCTGTTTTTAAATAAAGTTTTTCAAAACTCCTTTAACCTTTTTATGTACAAATTATCTCCTTTATCTAGAATAAAACTCTTTTGGAATAAGGAAGAAAGATCAAACTGAGCAACATATTTGACCTGTCAAGTTGAAGACAACCTACAAAGGAAATTATGTAACTTTCAAACCAGAAAAATGGCTATGGAGCCAAGACATAAAAGAGAGATCATTCCATATACATCTGGTGTGAATAAAATTGTAATACTTACATGTGATATTTTTCTGTTATATAAAAGATGTATAGATATGACACACACATACTCTGTAGATGTGGGCTAAGGACAAGAGTCCATCCCATTTAGATCTGCCTCATCTCAAAACCTAGAGATTATCAATCAATGTGATGCATTTGCCTTTGTTGTTAGTGAAATAACTCTTACTGCACACACAAAACCATGAGATCAGCACCGTCCACACTATTACTTTACTTGCAAGCATACCACAGTTTGAATTTCCCACATTATAAGTTATGGTAGGACTCATGCAGTTATCCAGATATTGTTGGACTGCTGCTATTGACTTCCTCACCATTGGCTGTGCAGGCTAGGGCTGCTGGGATTTGCAATTCAACGACATCCGGAACACTGCATGATTCCTACCCTCTCCTGTATCAGCCCCTGTGTGACTTGATATATGTGAAAAAGGGCACCTGAATGCATAATTTGTTTCTATTTTGAGGTTAGATTCACATCCATTGTTTTTTCCTATCATCAGCCACGAGACGCTATCATCCTTATGAAGATGAAATTGTTAGTATAAGAACTTTTTCAGTAGGGTCTAATGACTTTATCTGATTGGTCTGTCTGACTCCACTATTCAGGGTTCAAAATGGGCTGGAAATTGAATGTTCTTCCTTTTGGTTGGACTTAAAACAATGTTTTAATGTCACGTGACTGTTTTAAGAATAATGTATAATGTATAATGTTACTGTTAAAAGAAGTAGATCAGATAAATTTGGTAGTGATTTATATCTTCCTCAGTATACCCTAAAGATTAAATCTGTAAAGAAGGTTATTCCTAAACAGAATCTAAACGGTGGTGGACTAAGTGTCATGACAGAAAGTCTGGGTCCTCCTGCAATATAGAATATATACCTTCAGTTCTCAAATGGTTTTGTGCCCCCCCCCCGCTTTTCTCCTACAGAAAAGTACATTTAACATGGGCCATTTCTGCATGAAAGGGGAGGAGTGGTTCACTGTGTGTCAAGAGTGGTGTTTTTATACTCCAATTCAGAAACTGAATTCAGAAACTCAGAAACTGTGCTGTCTGTACCCCTCCACTTATATCATACTACCGTGGAGAACAGCGGCTGCTGCATCTACAATAGCAAGTCCCTGCCCACTCCCATTCCCCTCCCTTTCCCCACCCTGCCATCGCTGATTGATCTGTTTTTTAAAACATACACACACATTTTTACACATTTCTCTGTTGCTACATTTGTGCGTAGGAATGTATATTCATTGATACACGGGAAAAAACACATTTTAACAGTCCATTACCAGATCCACTCTCTTCCAACTGTTCATTTAATGCAGGAAGACAATAATGACGGCAGCCTGTCCTTTGATGGGCAGAGAGAGATAGGGCGGAAATGACAAAAGGGACAGCCTGAGAACGTCCATAGCTGGCCACTTCTGCGATGTGAATCGATGCTACACTTCTACATGTAGGTGAAAACTGAAGCAGAATCGATTTGGGAGATTTATATCTGAGTTTTTCCGATTTTCATATACAGCGGTTTTGCATCACAGTGAACCGCAGTAAACCATTCTAGGAGCTGAAAACATGCAGAACCATACATTTTGCCCCAGCACTAGAAATCGCACCAAGTTAAAATGGAAAGGAATGGGGAGGAAGGCTCACACAAACCATCCTTTCCCACTCCAGAGTTCCCCCCTTTCTGTTCCCATGCAAAATAGAAGGAAATGGGGTGGGGGTGGGGAAGGCTCGTGCGAGTTCTTTGCACTGGGGCAAAATGCATAGGAATGGGAGGGGGGAGATCCAGAGGGGGAAAGGAAGGCTTGTGGGAGCCTTCCTTCACTTCCCATTTCCTTTTGATTTGCATGGGGAGGGGAAGGAGTGAGCTGTGGGGGAGAAAGGAAAGCCCACACTTGGCTTCTCCCCCTCCATTCCTTTCCATTTTGCCTTGGTGCATGTTCTCAGAATGCATAGAAATGGGAGGTGGGCTCTAGAGTGGAAGGAAGAAGGCTCATAAGAGCCTCCCTCAACCCTCATTCCCTTCTGTTTTGAATGGGAATGGGAAGAGAGAGCTTCAGAGGGCGAAAGGAAGACTTGCGTGAGTCTCCCCCTACCCCCCATTCCTTTCTAATGTTCATGGGACGGAAGGGGCCCCAGAAAGGACTGAGAGGGATAGTAGGGGAGAACTATTAATGTTTTTTCCACTTTCATGCAAATTCTGCACCCCAGGTTCTAAAATGAGTTTACTAATATTCAGGAAAACATGTTGGGAAGAATAATAAACTGGGAAGAATGTTGCACAGTTTTCTCTTGGTGCTCAGGGCCTAAATACTCCTAAAAGTACTGGATCAGCTTTGATCTTGGAAACTAAGCAGGCTCAGCCCTGGTTAGTACTTGGATGGGACACCATCAATGAATACCAGGTACTGCAGCTATCTCTTAGAGGAAGGAACTGGCAAAACTACCTCTGAGAATTCCTTGTGTAAGAAAGCCCTATGAAATTCATGGGGGTCATTCTAAATCAACAGGAGACATGAAGACAGACAGACCGACGGACACACACACACACACACACTCACCAGAATATTCAAAAATGTTGTGAAGGAATTACTCTGTGAAGAAAAACACATGGGGATTTTTTTCTGGCACACAGTAAAACTGTTTTCTACAAAGAGAACAGGTTTTTGCACTAAGAACATATGCTTTTCTACTCAGAATAATTTCTCTACCACATTCCTGGACATTTGAATACAAGGAGAATAATGTGGAGAAATGTTAATTTTCTCTTGCAGCAGGAAGAAAATTACCTCACAAGTAAGGACAAATTAGTCAATTCAGTCTTCAGAGCTGCTACCATAAGCAAAGAGCTGGTGGTGAAAAAGTGGAACCTGCTCAACCTTTTCTCTTCTACCTTTTCTTTGTCTCATTCAAAATGGTTTCTTGCAGCAGTTTGCCACTTGCAGAGGAAACAATGGAAATATAAAGTAAAACAGTTCAAAGGAGAGATAATATCAGGTCAGACAAACTAGTTGATGCAGAAGAGTCAAGTATTCTCTCTTGCTAATCTTCCACTGCAGATTGTAACTTCGGAAGGTGTATCCCTAGGGTTCTTCTCTTCCAATCTGGGGAGAGGGGAGTATGTGCAAAAAGAAAACTGCTTCTTCTGGAAAACTCCAAGAGCAGCAATCTCCTTTAAAACAGGATTAATTTCCCCTTCTCTTGCTTCATCTCTCAAAAGAACATTCCACAAAATCAGAAGTGGGATTCTGTTCACGTCCACTTTTGCTTTTTGGTACAGTTTTGGTGGGCCAGGACAGGTGAATATCAGCACTTGGACCCTTGGAGCTTGCCCATGCATGGTTTAAATACTGAAGAAAACATATATACACTAGCATGTCATATACAATTCTAGCATTAGGACTTCTGGTAGACTAATTGATGTATTGAAGGATCTGTGCAGCACGTTTACAGTCCATATATAGAAATGTACATGCTACAGAACATCATGTTATCAGTTCAGGACAATACACTCTTTAGTGGCAAGTTATCTACTAGAAGGGGTATTTCCATCCATGGAAACGCACAACAGGCTGCAACACTTCATTTGGGGAAGAAAGTAGGCTGAAAAGCCACAGTCACAATTCTCTTTTCTTATGTAACTTCAGAGTTTGTTGGTGTCTGCCTCTCCTGGATGCATCCAGAAGCTGTACTTGATCCTCTCTCTCTTTCTCTCTCCACCCCCCCCCCTCGGTGTGTGTTTTCATGTTTTCACCTAATTTTGAAGAAGAGAGTTTACAGGGGTTTGGAAGTCAGAGCTTAAAGGCAACAAAAAAACCAGACTAAGTCTTCATGTAGCTCACAGGTTGCACATTCCCCACCTCTCCATTAAAATAGATGGATTTTGCAAACACAGCATACTGTTATTGGCTAACTCTGCTACTGAGATGGGAAGATTGGAACTGACCTGCAGCTCCAAAACTGTCCCCTTCTCTAATCTTGTAAACTCTCTGATATCTTCCTGCCTATAAAACCTGTGTATTAATTTGAGTGCCCAAATAATGATCTTAGTCTCTCTTTCACATTGAGACACTCTCTGGTTTCATCTGCATTTTTCATACACAGCTGGGTGCCTACTGTCTAAAAATGAGGACCATAAATATTTAAACTGCTCAATTATCTTGTAAAGCAGAGGAAAGGAATAGGTGAGGAGGAAAATGTGATTTATTCTCACAGACAATTTCATTATAGGAAATTTGGAAAAGTGAAGGGCAAATGGTTGATTCTAACAATGTAACCTTTGTCAGGACACACACACGGGGGGCGGGGTACAGAAAAATAAATCATTAATTAAGTGTTGTCTTGCTTGCACCACCCACAAGAAGAAACGGTTTCAAGTTTCAACATACTAACACTAGGTTATATGTCTTGTGGGTGGTATGGAATACTCAACTATACAAAAGTTAGATGGGAGATTGTCCCCATAAGTTGTATAGTTTGTGGCACTGAGTGAAAACCACAAGATTCAGTTTGGCCCCTACTTTTGTGATTCAGAAAGCACCCCAGTTCAGTTCGTACTTGTTTGGAGGCCATTTGAATTGACTTGGGTCCAAAATTATAACCTGTCATGACTATGGAATCCAATAGCAACCTGGACAATCTGATGTCTTGTAGTAACCTGGATGAACCTGCAGTGTCAATGATGGAGTCACGTGATCCCAAGCATGTAGCTTGAAACCCATAATTGATGTTACCTCTACACCTGATGATCTAGAGACCCCTCAAACCAGAGACTCTTGAGCCTGGGCTGAAAATCACAGTCCCTAAGCACAACTCTAATGAGACAACATGCTCATGCTCAATGAACTCTACAATTCATGGAACCAAGATAGAGAGCTCACTTGAAATGTCACCTTGGAGATCCAAAGAAGTGCTGTATTCAATTGAAAGGAAGAAGAAGTACAATTCTGGAAGGGTAGGGTCCTCTGGATGTAACAACATTAAAGGCTTTGGTCTGATCTCAAACCCTTTTGTTGACTTACTTTCTTGAATTCTGCAAGAATAGCAGAATCTCATTTTGGAAAATCGAGCTTTCTGCTTCCCCTTGGGCAGTCAATGAAAAGTCAACAAATGTCTTTAACATTAATTTTCAACAAAAATGTTTTGTTTTTGGAGGCATGAAAGCATTCCCCCCGCTATATTTCAATTATTTTAGATTTCAGATAAAAAGGCCCAGGGACTTTTGTTGTAGCTCTTGATTTTTAAGTTTTTATTTTTTAAATAAAGATGTCAACAATGCATTTTTATATGGGTTGTTGTGGGTTTTCTGGGATTTGAGGCCATGTTCTATTAGTATTTTCTCCTGATGTTTCGCCAGATCTTCAGAGGATCTGAATGCATTTTTAATTTCTTGGAAGATTAATTTGCAGGAAAAGACTGAGGTTATTTTATTTATTGTTCATTAATTTATTTAAAACTTTACTGTATCTCTTGCTTCTCAGCCCACCATATCTTTTGAGGCAATATATATCAGATAAAAACATTGAAATAATTAAATACATAGATAAAAACTCTTAGAAAAAAATTAAAAACACTTCTTAAAAATAACTTAAAACCAGACAGTTAGAACAACCAGAGCAATTTCAAGGACCAAATGCCGTGTTTTGAACAGCACTGTCCTAGGTGCCAGGCAGAAGTTCACGAAAGATGGATCCAGCCTAACTTCTTTTGGCAGGAAGTTCTACAGTTGAGGTGATGCTACAGATAAAGTCCTGTCACACGTACATAGCAGTCTAGCTTTGAGGGGTGTTGGGACAGATATCTTGGGGCCAAGTCATTTAGGGCTTTGTAGGTCAAAACCAGCACCTATAATTGAGCTTGGAAGTAAATTGGAAGGTAGTGAAGTTCTTGCAAGAGCAGTGTTATATGGTTTCTAATGTGCACACATGAAAACAGACCAGCTGTCATATTTTCTACTACTTGTAGCTTCTGAACACTTTTCAAGGGCAGCCTCACCCAGAATGCATTAAAATCTCCAGAAGTAACTTAGCCATGAACCACCTCATCCAAAACAGGCTGTGATCCCAGCTTAGCTTTCCTATTGACCAATAGCACTCCCATCTTGTTTCAAACAAGCCTCAGTTTATTCACCCACAGCCAATCTTTAACTGCATACGGAAAATTCAGGACTTCTACAACCTCCTTGGCATCAATTGTAAGAAGAGAGAGAAAATACTGATGACTTCCAGCCCCAGATCTCCAGATGACCGCCCTTACTACCCTCATGTAGATATTAATAAGCAAAGGGAGCAGTGGAATGGAATGTCCAACGAACCGTACTAAGCCAGACCACTGTTCACACCTCCATCCAGAGACTGACTTTTACTGTTGTGGCCTGTACCTTAGACATCCTTGGAGCCAAACTGTTATGGGAGGGATGGTTTGGGAACTCACCTGTGGTTTTTTGAAGGCATTTTCCCAAGTTAGTGTCACTCATAACAACTTGGTTTTTAAGAACAGGTAGGAGCCAGGCATTGAAGAAACAGCCAGCTTTACAAATAGTGGCATCTGTCTGGAAGAATGTGCAGGATGGTTAGCTCTTCTGGTGATGCTGTGTCAATGAATCTGGTGTCCATGGCTTCCCATCACAATTTGATGCTTTTACATTTCTACAAAGAAGTCTTGGCTGCCTCCCTACATAAGAGGTAAAACTTCTCATGGAATGGTTCGTTCTGTAACCAGTTTGATAATATATACAGTCTTAGTTGTAATTGTACCTTTTGAGTAGATGTTGCCTGTCAAACAACACACAGACAGTTGCAAGAGATGTCATGCAAGCAGCCTTTCACAGTTTGGAAGGTTATGAAAAAATTGGATCAGCTTCTCTGTTTGTGCTTCGGTCTGGTAATTTGTATAAAAATGAAATACACCATAGAGAGGTGCTACTAGGAAAGAAAGTTACAAAATTTCAGAAAAGATTTTAAAGGTGATTGGGGAAGGAGAAAAAAAGGGGGGGCAGTAACTTCCCCCTGTGATTTTGTTGACAATATGTATATAGAATTGCCCTGATAAGTAATCTGTAAAATTTCAGACATGTAGATGCAGTTGATTGGGTGTTAACAATGAGTGAAAAACAGTTTAGGGTCTGTTCATTTTTATCCAACTAACAACTAGAAAGTTGCCAAAGCTTTAAGTTCTTTAAGCTTTAAGAACAGGAAGATACTTGACTGAGAAAAATAAAGGAGGATACCCAAAATAGGGCATATGCATCCAGTGGAAGGCAAAAAGGGCACTGAAATTGGGAGTGTTTTTAAAAGAGATTTTCCATACACATTCACCACACTTCGTGAATTGGTTGCGTTCTTGTTTAGTGTCACACATTGTCTGGCATCCTGCTAGATATGCACAGATAAGTTTCCCTTCTGCATATGTATGTCCTTTTTGGGGCTCTGTGGAGGTTGGAATCCCTTCCTACCTCACTCCACCCCACCCCACCCCACCCCTTACTGAACAGCTTCTGAACTCCCCTGCATGACCATTCCCTGCTTTGTGGGAAGTGGACAGAATTACATAAGTCTATAGCTAGGTGTAAAATAATGGCATCAGCACTGACCCCTTGAGGTCTTAGCACTACTCACTAATCTTTTCACATCCGGCTATGAGAGTATTACCAGATACTTCTATGACCTGTCCATTCCCCACAAAGCAGGGAATGGCTATGCTGGCAGTAGGGAGCTTCAGATACTGTTCAGTAAGCCCGGTGGGATATGGCATATGGCTCAGCCTTGTATAGATCTGTATGCACACTGACTATTCTACACTGAGCCATACAGAATTGCAAACAGTGTTATAGTAGCATCTGCTGAATTGAAGTAATCTGCAATGTACAGGGCTCCCAACAGACACATCTCATCCTAGGTAATGGCAAGCATTTTGTGCATCCATAAATAAATATCTAGCTTGTTCAAAGCTGATTGCTGGCACAACCTGAACATGGGAAGAACAAAGCTCATTGGGTGCAAAAATATCAGAGCTCTCTTTTCAACAGCATTTGAACAAAAAATGCACTCTTTGCCTGACTTACATCTTCTCCTAAGAGAGCTTTACTGGAAAATGATAAACATTTAATAAGAGGTTTTACACAAACCAATAGGCAATAGAAGACCTCCATGCTTGCTTGCTGAAATGAGTTTTATGCTTGTGAATGGCTGTGACACATCTCCAAAGACTGATTAATTATTTAGAAAACGAAACAAGCTAAGTTTCTGTTTTGATTTGTTTGTTCATAATATTAGGCTCAGAGCTTAATTTTTGGACTACAGTTTCCAGAATCCTCCAGTCAACAAAGCTGTTGGCCATATTATTTACAGGATTCTGGGAGCTATAGTTCATAAAAGCTATTTTATAGTGAACTGTAAATTTTAGTTAGGACCATTGAAATAGTGAAATGCATGTTATTAAGATATAGATTCCAAAAACACCAGGACCTTTCATCACAGCTGAGATATTGCTTGTGTTGTTGTTGCAATGAGCTAGAAATGGTACTGAAATTCTTGTTCTTCACGGCATTAATTTAGCATTATATGTTTCTCACAATAGTAAAGACATTTCTGTAGTATTTGTCATTATTTCATAATTTTTGTTAATCTATTGTCACATTTAGTAGCATCCATATTTAACTCTTGTTGCTGCTTCTCATTCAGTGTGGCATGGAAATTAGTAATAAATTGACCTTCATTGAGTTCTCCTGACAGAATAACCTTGTTTTTCTAATGGGTATTTTTTTAATTGCTGAGGTAATTTTCTGAGGATAATCCATGGAGCTCTGATAAGTGAAACCCAGGATGGGCAAGTAACTGAATTTTGGCAGAAGTGGGACTAGTGTTGAACTCCTGATTTGCATAGATCTCTAAGATACAGTCACAATCAGAGTAAAAAGTGCACTTTTTAGACTACGACTCCCAGAATCCCCCAGCCAGAGTGGCCAGCTATATATTTTTTAAAAGTTATATTTCTATACATAACACATTGTGTATGTATACAACGTTGTGTCAAGAGAAGCAGAGACAATCTTCACTGTGTACTGTGCATATTCACATGGCTTGTGTAGAAAGTAAGAAATGACCATGAATGGATAATTGCCAGTATTTCTTGATTCTAAAGCAATTATGCTGAAATTAGTGGGTCTCATTTCACAGTAAATGGATTGAAAAATGAGATACAAATCAATGTTACAAAATAGAAAAAAATAAAGAAGAACTAGAGAACTATTTCATTCAGACATGAGGTCAGGAACTGGGGCTTTCTTCCCTCTGGTAGATCCTTATTACAGTCTCTACCTTAGAAGGCGCATTTGGTCCTTCATAAGAATAGAGCCTTCTGTGTCAGCTCCTGCTGCCAAGCAAAGTTGTTCTTAGCATAAAATCACTTGGTTGTGAACTCCAATTGAAGCTCCTGTCCAAAGTCAGAACCTAAATATCAAAAGGAAACTGCTGAAGAGCTAAAGAGACGTGAGCTGACAGGGCTCGACGCCTTGACCCCTTCATTTCATTGAAGCCTTTTTGAAGGTCTAAGTCTGGAGAATCGTAGACTTCTCTTTGCACTGTGCTAATGTTTTTCTGTAATCCTTGAAGGACACGATTGGAATTTACTTCCACTGCCATTGAAGGGACATCACAGGCCTGGGCTGACATTTCTGAAGAGTATTTTTCTTTCTTTCTCTCTTCCATACTTCCTGCAAGTACTTATTTAAGCTTTTCCCCACACATATTGTCACAGGGAAACAGACATAATTCTTGACTTTCAGAGCATATTATTCGTTCTTAAAACATCTCATCCATATTGAGAATTACAGATGTAATTTCACAGCACCTCCAAAGAAAAGCTACATTTCCTAGAATGATATACTGGCATGCTCCCCTCCTCAAACCTGACTTTCACAGAAATATCTGCCTTTTCAGCATGGATAATTGGCTGCCAGAGTAGACATTTTGTGTGAAACTGCTGTATCTCCTGCTGGTACATTTTCTTGTCCCCTCCTCACTCTTTTTTCCTTTTTTTTTTTTTTGAGAAGGGGTGAGCAAAAATACCAGCACTTAATATGCACCACACTAACACTGCGCTTTTCAAATGTTGGCCTTTAGAAGAGCCATATGAGTGCTTTGTATTATGGCATAATGCATAATATTGTTCATTACACTGTATTTCTCTCTGGGCCTCTGTAATTACCCAATGTTAAATCCATTGCCATTTCATGTGAAAAAGTGTAGCATTATGTGTTTTACTGTCCTCCTGTTAGCTTATGTGACATTTTATTGGCAAACGTACTCATACAAAAATAATTACTTTTCTGAAACGAATGCACAGAAAATTACAAAATCAAATATTCGAAGGATGAGCAAGCCTGCCCTACTTCTAAAAGGGAGCTAATATATTTTACATTTTTCATGCTTACCGCTCCAACTCATCCAGAGCGTACTTCACTGTCATAACTCTTTAATGCTCTGAATTTTAAGTACAGTGTTTGAGCTGTTCCACTTTACTGATGGCCTGTTATAAATGTCAGACCACTTCTCCTCCCTCTGAGCTGAATCAGCTAGTCCCGTCAAATGGAAAGGGGGACCATTTCAACAGTCCAATCAACTCAGAAGGTAGATGCCACTCAGCTTCTCCAGCTATACAGACTTGGGGTATAGACGCAGGGAGGGCAGGGAAGAAAGTAGAATTAATAGTCAAAGACAGACAAATCCTGATCCAAAGCACAGGTAAATCCTTAAAAAAAATGACACAAGTATCTTTCTGATTACAATGGGATCAGAGAACCCCCACTCTCAATGATAAGCTATTGCAAAAATCCTTGGGTTTTTTTGTTCCAGATCTGTAACTCTTAAACACATGTATTTGGAAACAAACCCCACTGATCGCGCTGGGTGTGTGTTTAGGATTACAGCCTTTGCACGTTAAAGCAAACCAGCAATGAGCTTAATCCTTCTTTAAATGCAACACATTTAGGTATTTGGGGAGGACACCTCATTAGCAATGAAAGAAACCTCTCTCCCTTTTAGGAGATGGTCATATGCTTCTAATTAATTTCTTAATGTCCTTGGATAGTTTCTATCCATGGCTAAAAGGAGACGGGTAGAGAGACAGCCATTATTTGGATTACTTTAAAACATCTTCTTCTTTTTTTTAAAGTAGGTGTTTCTTAAATAAATGTTTCATAAGATTAAGTTCTGCAGGAGAATGAATCTGCTTTACACCTCTCACTGTGGATCTATAGGTTCATTCTGACACTACCATTTACCAAGCCCCAGTTCCTCATTACTGGACTCAGCAGGCAATAGAAAGCTGCTGTCCTGATAGCATTTCTGTTATCTGTTTTAATAAAAATGTAATATCCTCTCTCTCCCTCTCTGAACACTCACAGAATGTTTAAAATTCATTTTATTTCCTCCTTGCCCCTTCAGCCCCCCCCCATTTGTGGGTTGTCTTCTAGAAAACCTTGACATCATATTGTTTCAATCCTTGGAGATTAAAGCTGAACAAGTTCATTCTGAAGCTGGAACTAGGTGGCAGAATCAGTATTTCTTGAAAGCACTTTTAACTTGTTACAAGCAGATAGATTTCTATGGCCATTCTCTCTTAAGTGTGCACTCATCAAAAAAATTGCACGCACATTTAGGAAGAATGTTTTGAGTTTTCTGTGACATTTGTAAATTGTATGTATATGCATATGCATATACATATACGACAATTTTGAATTTGATACCAATTTTCTTGGACCTAGCTGAAAAGAACAGAACTCATATTTATATACATGAAATGAGGCTCTACTATCTGTCTGCACGATGCGCATCTTCTAACTTTTCCCAAGAGCTTGAGTCCTTTGAGAAGAGTAAGAACAGAGCCACTATTTCATGGTGCAGATGGAAGAGGGAGTTGGAAACCTCTCCTCCCATTATGAGAATGGGGGAATGACTGGCATGAAGCCATTGTTCTTTGGCATTAGACTTTATAAAACATGCCAGGATCTTCTACATTCTTAATGGCTTGACCTTGTTTAAAAAGCAATATTTGGAATGTAGTGCTGTAACATAATTTGTCAATCTATAATTTAATGTAATGTAACTTAATTTTGATTAGAAATCAGTAAAACTCTCTTATCCTAACTTGTCTATTACTGCTATTGTTTCCCATGAAGTTAGCTTTGACTTATGGCTACCCTACCAATGAAAGAATCCCCAAGAATCCCAGTCATTAACAACCCTGCTCAAGTCTTGCAAACACAGAGCCAGAGCTTTCTTTATGGAATCAATCTATCCGTAATGTAGTCTTCCTCTTTTAATTCTTTCAACACTGCTTCCAATATAATTGAGCTTTATAATCTTTTCCAGTGATATATCCAATGTACAATAGTCTCAGTTAATCTTGTTGGTTTCCAGTAGCAGTTCAGGACTTACTTGCTTTTGGATTTATTATTTACTGGTCTTTGTGGCAGTCCAGGGTATCCATCGTACAGCCAACACATTTCAAATGATTCTCTTCCTGTCACTTTCTTCATTGTCCAGTGTTCACAGCCACACAGAGAAATCAGAAATGCTATGGTAGGGATGATTCTGACTTTGGTATTTCATTATATATCTTTACACTTAAGGATCTTATCTAGTTTCTTCATAGCTGACTTTCCAAGTCTTAGGCCATTTATCCATGTTACCTGATCCAGTCATCCTCCAGTCATGATCCTGGCACTGCCTTTGGCAGGAAGGGAGTATGTTGGGAATGCTCCCCTCTGCACCCAACCAGCTCCTTGTGGAAGGGAGCATGAGTGACACACGCCTGCCGTATGCAGTGCAGCCAGGCTCTTCTCCATGCTGCACTGGGGCAGGAAGTACTTCCATCATGCTTGCTGCCATTCCACATAGCTGGGAAGGATGGAAGTATCACTTAATCGGGGCTCATTGATGGAGAAACTATATTAATGATTTACCCTGTGATTGTGCCGGCTGGTGACAGGAGAAGGGTGGGATCACGATACATCATGCAGAAGCATCATCAAGGTCCTGCTCCTCTTGTGTTCCCATGCTAGGATGCAGTCATCATGCAAAAAGGGCCCTAGGCTTCTTCTGATTACTTGACTACAGTCTCCATTTTGTTCTATGTCTGAATGAATGTATAGAAAATGGTTAACTGTTTTGATGTTTTCAGCACCAATTTTTGTGGTCTTATTTTCCCCCCCAATATTCAACAGTAACCTTGCTTTTCCCCCTTTCCCCTTAAATTTCATCATTCTAAGCCTTTGCTACTAATATGGACTAAGATTCTACACTGGGAAGGTATTTCAATATAGTTATGTCTCTAACTACATCTCCTGATGCTACCCCAATCTATCTTTTAAGCCATGCAATCTCCCTCTGAGGAATTTCCAAAGCACTGGAGAGTGGAGGTGGTAAGCAATGAGGGTGGAGATTCATTCGGCATTCAGCACTCTCCTGCAGAGGGACACACTGTGACAGGCAGTTGCCACAGGATCCCATAGGGCTTAAAAGGTAGGTTTTGGAGGACACTTTTGGTCATTGTGAAGGTATAATGTCCATAGAAGTGAGTTAATGTCATAGGCTGGTCTTACAGCATTGTAATTACTAAAAGGATGCCAGCCATAGTGTTGTTTGCACATCTTAAATAGTTGATGCTCCCTCTTCCTCTGAAACAGGACCCACTTTCTCTATGATATGTTCTGAATACAATTCAAACACAAGACATGATAAAATGCAGCCTTGCCTGAGCCCTTTTTCAAATGGAAACCATTCTGTTTCTCCCTGTTCTGCCCTGATAGCAGGCTGCTTCTTGGAGTATAGTTTGCACGTCAGGATGGTCAAATGCTGTGACATAACCATTTCTTTTAGAGTGATCCATAGTTTTTCATGATCTACACAATCAAAGGCTTTGCTCTAATTTGTAAAACGCAGATTGATTTTCTTCTGAAATTCTTTGGTACACAGTATTAGCTAATGTATGCTTGCAACATGATCTCTAGTTTCTCTTACTTTCCTAAACCCAGCTTGAACATATGGCATTTGTTTCTCTGGCCATTTTAAAGTCTTTGTTTTAACATCATGAACTTCCTTTTGCTTGCATGGAGAAGTAATGCAATGGTCAGATGGTTATTACAATTCTTGGTGTTCCATTTTATAGGAGCTGGAATGAATATTGAGTGTACCCAGACTCTGGGTCATTGTTTCATTTTTACATATTGGTTGGCAGATTTCTTTTTGAATTTGGATGGGTTTTGTTTCTTTAGCATGAAACAGCTCTATTGCTATATAATCGGTTCATGGTGATTTATTTCTCCCTAGTGTTTTGAGAGCAATTTGCATTTCATTTTCTAAAAAGTGGATTCTTTGACAAAAGGCCCTTCCTTGAATGAATCTGTCATCCTTTCATCTCTTTTATATATTTCTTCAATGTATTGCTTCCATCATTTTTAAAAAGTAACCTGATTATATAGTGACTGAGATTCTGCATCTGGAGACATAGCTACAGGGAAGCAGCTACATTTCTATAGCTATGTTTCCCAGTGCCTCCACCTCTCTTTCAAACAGTGCAGCCCACCCTGCCAGTATGGGGCCATTTCCATGTTTCTGGAGATCAGTAAAATAACTGGAGACACACACAATGCTTTTGCTGTAGCTGGACACACTGAGACAGGCATCTATATGTGTTACATTACTATCAGCCTTCAAATTCTTCTAAGTATTATCTAAATGTTTGTAGATTTCCAACCAATTTAAAAATTTCCTTGGACCCATTGGATAAATTTGATTGCATGACAGTTCCTTGAGGCTAGATATTTCATTCCCAAAAAACTATGAAAACAAATCATAGTTAATTTTGTATGACTTAACCTTGGAAAGGAAAACAGATGGTCAGATTAGACACAGACACCTTTGTTTGATTTGGGAAATCTCCTGTTATCCGGACACAGAACTGATGTCAACACTCAACACATGTAGGTCACTTCTGGGACTAAAGTTCCAGCAGGGCACATTGCTGATGATGAGCTTGTCTCCACTGAACGAAGGCAACTGGGTGAGGAAACCAGTACTGTTAAAATTATGCACAATTGAATTGAGGTTGTTCCGGAGCATGGTGGGAGATCAAAAATGGCAGTTCTCAACAGTGATACTGCTGTCAACACTCACCATCACAACAGCCATCAGAGGCACCAGATCTCTCCAGAACTCTCTTTAGAAGCCAAGCCCATCTAACCACCATCCTTACAAACCTGATGATGCCTGTATACAGGCTCTGAACTTCTTTTGTTGGATCTCTCTCTTTTGTCCCTATATCTATCTGTCTCAAAGACTAGAATGGATCTATATGGCATAGGTCAAGACTATCTGAAATATTCTATCTTCCCATATGAACCTTTGAGAGTTTAAGAGGTATGAAGAAAACTTTCTCTTGGTCTCACCATCGTCACAGGTTTGCTTGATGAAGACACAAGGTAAGGTCTTCTCAGTGGCTGCTCCAACTCACCAGAATTCACTTTCACAGGAGGTTGGCCCCAGACAAAGACCTTTTGGTTTAAGCAGGCTTTTAATATGTAATCGCTTACAGAAAGGCTTCCTGTTGGGGTGTGTGCTTTACATTTTCAAACTTTTGTATGCCTTTTAAACAATTTTATACAATTTTAATGTGATTACCTTAATTGTTTAAAAAAACTATTTTGGGGTTTTTATTGATTCCTTTTGTAAGTCATCTTGGGTCACACTCAGGGAGAAAGGTGGCATATATATGAAATTCATAACAACAACAATAATTGTTTCTACAGTAGTTCTTGTAATACAAACTATTCTGTTCTAAAAGTACAGAAGTAAACTGTATGAATAGCACTAAAACAAAATGATTGTAGGATAGCTTAGTAAAATGATGGGGGCAGACTCCCTACAATTACACATCTATTCCAGAGATCAACACTGACATAGCTCTGCATCTTCCACTTTTCCTGAATTAATGTAATAAGAGCACTACCATCACCATCATATTGGTGCCTCAATATATAACAGGGCTGGAAGGAAAAAAACAGGGGTAGTGATGGTGGGGAAACACTGGAACAGAGTGGTTTCAAAACAGCAGATTGGCTATTTAGGGTAAGAGAATGAAGGAATTTAAACATTTTGTGCATTGCTATGTCAAATTATTGCAGCATACTGGATATTACTGAATTCACACACATTTTGCCTTTCCTCTAGTGAGCATTCTGAGCAGCTTGCACTAATCGGTAACACAATTTTTGACAATTAGCCATAAAATTACAAAAACATGCCAATTAAATATATGAACATATTGACACAATACCCTTGGACTAAAAATCCTACTGCCTCTGTCTTTATCCTGAAGAATCCCCTACACATACCAAGGCAACGTTTAGCACCGCCAGCTTAGTGATTCATCACTCTGAGTTGCCTAGGCTGATTATCCTGTTGTTTAAAAAAATATTATTGTTATTATACTTGTTCTTTGGGTGAAGTATTTTTTTTTAATAAAGTTATAGCTAAATGAAATGCACTAATGCCATTTTAAAGTAAATATTAAGAGGCCAGGGCAAATATCCTTGAAATCTAGTGAGAATGTATCTTATGCTTCATTCAACTTTAATTGGAGCTGATAGGATTATGGAAAGAGACATTCTCTGTAATGTTTGCTGCTACAAAATCTTAAGAAAAGATGTTGTAGGAGACTGAAGAGAGGAACAAACCAACTTTACTGAATGCTGGCCAACTGTAATTGCAATGATTAGGCTAAGAATTGGCTGTTGCCCTACATTTTAATTTGTGCTAGCAGTTTTCACAGAATCCTTCATTCCATACACTCCCTCATGAACTATTTGGATTTCTATTATCATTGCATCTTTTGCAATATTTCAGCATTCCAACAGGAATCGCGACATAGCAAAATATGAAGACACAGAAAGCGTGTAAGAAATTTACAGAATATTTCAGGTTTGACTAAACAAAGAACTGTGACATTAAATAATTTGGTCTTGAAAGTCTTCTTTCTTGACTTTGAATCCATCTGCTCTAGGAACATCAAAGCCATTTCAAGCCCAGATTCAAGAAGGAAAAATTCATTTAGGGTGCAGAATTTTTATTGAGGGCAATCCCCTTATTTTTTCAAAACCCCACACACAACTACATTCCTACAGAGGGTTCCACTTCCAAGGCATAATA
This sequence comes from Ctenosaura bakeri, assembly GCA_948474755.1. Taxonomy (NCBI): domain Eukaryota; kingdom Metazoa; phylum Chordata; class Lepidosauria; order Squamata; family Iguanidae; genus Ctenosaura; species Ctenosaura bakeri. The sequence continues at coordinate 234,483 of CAOLHI010002588.1, forward strand.
CAAGGCAAGATGAGTTAATATCCTCTGGAGATTTTGAACATAATTTGTGACATATTCCATGCAAAATTTTCACATGATTATGATGTTTTCTGCACAAAACAAGAATGTGTGAATTTTGCACAGAAGAGAACCTCAGCTATGACATAGGGCTTTTCTGCACTTTGGAGGGGAAATAGGGCAGTCTGTTACTCACTGGACTGGCACACTCCTCCTGATGATCCACAATGATTCGGAGGTGTGTGTGCCTGCTTTACACACTCTCCGGCGATGAAAATGGAGGCTTCTGATTGGCAGAGGCTCTCCACCAATCGGAGAAGCTCTCCAGCTGGAAGCCCACCCCCAGAAGATCTGCAGACTCACACCGGAGCGAGCCTGTAGATCTATGCTTTACCGAGCGACGGACTGGAGCGCACCGCAATATTGAAAGTCCTCTTTTAATCTGTCTTTCAATAGCACGGGCGACCACCAGTTCTGGGCATTCCGGAGCGGGCTGAAGTCCGGACAAACAGTAAGTAGTCCGAACCCAGCTCGCCCCCAAATGTGAATGTCCTTGCGGGAGGACGCACCGGCCCATTTCAAAAATAAAATGCGGAAAACACCATTGTCTTTCTTGCATGGAAAATGACTGTCTTCTGTGCAAAGTAACCACATCCAAATTTTGCATAGAAAAATTCAAAAATTGTGAAAATTCTCTTTATTCCATGATCTTTCTCATCAGGGTTTCTTCATACTTGAGAAAAAATTTTCAACCATTTCATAAATATTTTTAATCTTCTTTCTTAAACATTTTTCCCTTGATGTGGCATCACACATTATTTTGCACACAATGCAGCAATGAAATTTTTGAATTTTTCTATGCAAAATTTGGATGTCACACATTCTTGTTTTGTGCAGAAAACATCATAATCATGTGAAAATTTTGTATGGAATATGTCACAAATTGCAAGTACTCTTCGAAGACTGTGCAGTATTCAAAGACGTTATCACAGTTGGAAGAAAATTGCTGAAAGTAATAATTGTTTCCTTTTAGAAGAAAATTATCAAAGAATTACATCCCCAAGTTCCTTCAAACAAGCCATAGTGCTAGCAAAACATCATCAGTCCTGTGAGTGCTTCCTACTTTCTCCCCCTTAAACAAGACCATGGAGAGCAAAACTGTAAAATAGGGCAAAGCTAGATCAATGAATCAAGAAATTAAGTATGAATGAAAAAATGAAGAGACTGACAGGAAGAAGGAACAAAGGGGTACCAAACCAGAATGGATGAAATTTGTGTAATGGTGAAAGTCTTTATGAAATCTAGTGATGAAAAGCAGTGCTTTCTTGATGCCAGTAAAGCCTACAGCCATGGTGCAAAAGGAATGTTGGATAAAGCCGGGAATGCCTGCAGAAACAGGGTTGGATACAAAGCAGCTAGGGACACCTTCATGCATGTGCTGTGACAAGTAAAAGTAGCTATTTAAATTATCTTTTTTTCTCATCTCTTTAAGAATAATCTTGTTCCTGACTGAAGTCCACATTGCCAACTGTACAAAACCCACCTCCTCGTGCACATTTTAATTTTCTGGTGCACAAAAAGTGTCCAGGTGCATGTTAGAATAACGGCTAGTGGAAATAAGTATGTTTTCAGCAGGTCTTTAAAGACTGACATAGTTGCTGCTTCTTAAAGTAGGGGTGGGAGGATAGGTGCCACAAAGGTCTGCTTTCAGGATGTTACTTGATAGCATTCTAATGCTTATAGAACAACCAGTGAGGCTTCCACTGAGGATCTCAGCACATTATCTGGGCATGGATAGGGAAAGCAGGCTAGTAGACATGGCCAATGGTCAGGTATTATAGGACTTGTCATCTAAAATATTTGGAGGGGTACCTAATGTATGAGAGCCAGCACAGTCTAGTGGTTTGATTGTTAGACTACAAACCAGGGTTCAGTTTTCCACTCAGCCATGGAAACCTACCGGCTGACACTCTCAATCCCAGAAAACCCCATAGGTTTATCTTAGGGCCCCATAAGACAGAAAAGATTTGAAGGCACACCACCACAACAATAATAACAGCAGCAGCAGCAGCTGCAACAGCAGTAACATAATGTGGACAGTACACATGTAGTCATTACAGTGTACAAGAAACATATTGACTGTAATAGAAGACTTATATGTGTGTATACTCATTGCTGTATTATTTTCCCCAGCATCAGTATCTGAAAAGGCAAGGTGGTACATTTTACTTTCTGAAGTCATTTGACCTTTTCTGGTTAGTACCATATTCCTTTATGTTGTGGTTGGTGAATTCTACTGGGTTTATTGGCGCAGCTGTAAATGAGACTCCTTTGTGCTATGACACTGCAATAGGGAGAAGACTTACTGAACAGAATAAGTAACTTGTACTACTGCTCTTATGTCCTGCTTGTGGGCTTCTCTTGGTGGAAACAGATCACTGTTTGAATTTGGCCTTTTGTTCTGATTCAACAGGGTTTTTTTTTCTTTCTTTTCTTCTGTTGATAGCATTTTGAGGGGGAGGTTTCCCTAAATGATCACAGTGTTCACACTGGGGGCAACTGAGTGGCAGGGAGAGAATGCAAATCTTTGCCAAATACAAGAAGGAAACCATATGCAATAGAAACTCTCAGGGGCTTTAGGCCTATAGGTTCCTTATGAAAAGCACGACATTTACAAATAATATGTGCTAAGCCTCATCCTCCAAAAGGCATCTGTCTAACACCATCACGAAGTGATTCAAGGCAAATTAAATAGGGATGTGGGGGGAAAAGAAACAAGCTTAAAGGGGAATGCATGGATTTCTATAGAAAGCTGTGTGCCGGTTGCTATGCTACTACTAATCAGCTGCAGGGGGTTATTATCTCTCCATTTTAATACTTAATAATAGATTTGCCTCATTCATGTTCAGTGAGTGAGACTAGGAAGCTGTAGAGTAATACCCTGGAAAGGAATGAAGAAAGCATTTCATATAAATGTATTCTTCACCCTTATTCATATGATCTGGAAGGATACCCTTCAGGTGCCTCCTAAAAGGCATTGTCAAGGTTCCAAAGAAATATCCTTATTAATTGACAGGACCTTATAGATTGTGCACATCAATAGTTTTGCTTAGACTTCGAATATTTGACTACTTCAGTATCGTAGTCTTTTTTTAAAAATGAACCATTCAGATCATAATGCTTCTCCTAGCTTTTTCCCCCTCCATTTGAAAGTGCTATCGTACTGGGCCTACTTAATCTGAAAGGGTTCTTCCTTTCTTTTTCCTTTTTCAACCTTAGTAAAGAAGATAAGAATAGCACAATGTGAAACTGATTTCCCATCAAAAGATAGGAACGGCAACATAATGAAAACGTGACAGTGGTATCTAAGATTCTATTTCAAATCCTTCTGCAAAATAAGAATAATAAAAAAAGCTAGAGCTGAAAGGCAAGCATTGGCATATGAGATGAAAGTTAGCAGGGAAGGAATTGGTATTGTCACTTAATGGGACCTGAAAATGGAATAACGAAGTTACATGACCTCACACTAGTTTGAAAACAAGCGCTTTTTCAGACGAGGGTTGCATTTAATGCTGCTGCCTACCAATTATATTAGCTCATACAAATATCCTAAAGTGATTTGCCTCACTTCTTCATCCTCTCCCTTTTGGAAAGAAAGTCAGAAGCAAAAGGCTTCACTTCAACATCAGCTGTGCTTTAGATGGATTTAAAGCAAGTTGATTTGAAATGACGGCAAATAATCATGAGCAATGGGGCCCCTGGTTTTACATTTCTCTTTAATTATTGTTCAATAATCCTCTTCTTTTCTGAAGCGTGTTAACTTGTGTTTTGGTCTTCCTTTTACCACTTTGCATTGATGTTTTTTTTTTTTTTTTAATGACATTTCTGGAAGGAAATTTAAGCCCACTCACCTGGCTCTTTAGGGACCTGCTCAAGTAGAGTTATGAATAGCTTTGCTAATGTAAATACCAGCCAATGCAGATTTTTAACTGTGCTTCCCTGCCCAGTGAATCCCTCCTATCGTTTCAAAGCAAATAGCTTTCTGTCGTACCTGTCAGTATTTGATCAATGTCTTTTTGATGACACCACGAGCTCCACGAAAACAGCAGGAGAAAAGACGAAGATGATTAAAACATACCTTAAAAAAAAAAGGTAGACTCTGTATAAGCTGTCAGGGAAGGGAAGGAGGTGAGCAAATATATTTAAGTAAATGTGAATGGAAGGTGGATTAGGGATAAATCTTACTATGCCAGTCGCTAGCCATAATCATAAAATTAGACACTACATACAGAATTGACTCCCAGCTCACAACTGTAATCTGTACAAGTGGTTGCTTCCTATTACGTGAACCAGGGTCTCTTTGTAAAAGGCAAGCAGACTATACAACTCCCCCCTCCCCCAAACCACTTAAGGGTCATTAGTCTGGCACTGCAGAAAACTGTGTTATTCATTTTTTGTTGTTTTTCCTTCAATGCATTAAGCCAGTTTCCCTGCTAGAACTACAGTAGCAAATGCTACCCTGTTCAGCCAAGAGGTTATTGATCAAGCAGAAAGGAAGATAATTTGGGCACTGTGGAGGGGAAAAGATCTCATAGCCTTTGCTAAGGCTTAGTATAAATCAGTTTTATTTATGTCGTAGCAATTGAATATTAATTACCCAGTGACATACCTACTGGAACAAAATGAATGGTTTCTATGTCTAGGCTGGGATTACTTGGATAAGTGAGCCTGTATAATTCAATGACTTCAAATAATACGTTCAAAGTTGTTCTTTTTGACATAAGAATAGCAGTAGTAATAATGATAGTGGTCAGAATTCACTCAGGCAGTAGATATGCCATAGTTCTGTAGCTATTTAGTGTCTCCTGTTCTGACCCGTCCCCCCAAAAAAAATTCCCATTTACCAGGCAGAAGCCACTGTAATCAATGGAGCTTTGTTCCCCTAACAAATGGGAAGCAACCAACTGACACTCCCCTACCTCCTGTGAGAAATCCCTAGTGAAAGAGACAGAAGAAGGGTCACTGTTGTGATTCTCACTATCACTGAACATTGCTCACCCAAGTGGGGTGGAGAGAAGGTCAGTTAGCTACTATTTTATCAACAGGGGAACAGATTCCTTAGGTGGGAACTGGGTAACTCTCATTGTACCTATGTATCCACTAAACTACAAAATATATGGAGATCATGAAAATTAAACAATTTATAAGTCCTTTAATGAATTCCAATCAATAATAAGAAAACAAAAAAGAAGATGAGGAAAAAGAAATCAATTTTCGCTGATGAATGTTGCTACAAAAAAGAAAAAATACTATAATTCTTGCTAATTTCCTATGATCACTTGAGTCCTGTCATTTAAAATAGTCTCTTTTCTTATTTCATTTTCTAATGAATTTAAATAAATAGTCTTAGTACAAGACAGTTTTCTGCCTCAATATCCCCCCATTTAAGGTCAAGACTTTTTTATTCTTGATGCACTATTCAGACACCAATTGCTACCTTAATTTATTCTCATTGCACTCCATCATGACAGTGATCAGAATGAGTTGCTTTACTTTCTAATGGAAAAAGTCCACCTTGCTAAAATGTCAAGGAATCAAGTTCCTTTGTTAGACATATTCCTTGTTAATAACCCAGTTTGATGTTTCTTCAAGAGAAGCTTATTGACAGAAGGTTTCTTGCGATAATACCTGGGGATCCTCTTTGAGTGTTAAGTTATCAGAATATGGAGGAACTGAGTCTCTACCAGGTCTGGGGAGAACAGCTATAAGATGCTTGTGAAAATAAACAATTTGGAACCGAGGGAGACTGAGACCAGTGTAGACAGTCTCTGAATTGGCTAACAGGCTGAAAGTACCTTATTGGTAGGGGGCCAGTTCTCTTTGTGGATCTGATGTAGAATAGCTGGAATGTTAGAAGCAACTAATGGTTTTCATACTAGTGGGGCAACAAATCCACTCCGGGTTTGAATCCAGACTTTAAAGGAACAACCTGAAGTGCTGAACTTATTTGAGGGATAGTTCAATACCTTGGATAGCACCTTTAAAATTCACTGCTCCATTGACAGGAAAACCACAAGCCACAATTGTGGATTGCTGGCCAGTAGGTGTGCATACTTTTGCCTTTCACTTCTACTTGTTCACTTGTAAATAAATTAAAAGTCTGTGACAATGCTACAAGTCTGCAGTGTTGTTTCACCAAAAGGAACCATACCTGACTAATGAACCTGGGACTATTCTGAGAAGTGTGCTGCATGCATATCTCACTTCACTCACATAGGAAGAAAGAAAGAAAAGGAGTTCACAGCAATGTTCATAGACGAAGACTTAATTTCCACTGTATAAATAGGTGGACCCTCAGTATAATGACTTTTTCTCAATGGTCCTGATGCAGCCAAGCAAACATTATGACCCAAGCAGACATTATGGAATAGTGGCAAAGCTAATAGAAAACTGGAATCTGCAAAAGCAGTTAATTGACAAGTTGGGGGGGGGATGGAACCAAAGGCTACTGCCCAACTCCCCATGCCCTCCTCATTGCTGTTTTATAGATTGTGCCATTTTCTAGCTTTTAATACCCTGGTCTTTACTAGCTAGGCAACTTGCAGAACAAAATCATGCATCCCTGGGTTTAGAATGACTCAGGGGTTTTTTTTTTCTTCCTTTGGGTCATACTTGTTCCAGAATTATTTCCCTAGATATTCTTTTACCTATAAGCCTCTTTTCCTTATGGTTTATCCTTCAATCAAGATCAGACCTTGGTTGGCAAACAAGGCAGCAGAAAATTCTTTTTGAAAACTGTAGAGAGTCAGTACAGGTTGTAGAGCTCCACTACACAGATTTGTGTGATTTTGAATGAAACAAGGGTCAAAAGTACATGGTTCAGTCATGTATAGTTTGTTGAGTGTGCATATGGGTTTTAACAGAATGCAGTTGTAGGGACCACAGACTCAAATGGAAAATGGCTGAAGGGCAGAAAGCATTGTTCCCTTTCATCTTATGCTGTTTCTCTACTAAAAATTCCCAGCTGCTATGTTTTCTGGCTTGCAAGGGATAAGATGAGCTACTTGGGAGAGGGAGAAAGAAAGAGAGAAGGAAGGAGGGAGGAAGAGGGGAAGAACAGCTGAGTGGGATATTTTTGGTGAAAAAGAGAGCAAGAGGAAAGAGTTAACGCTCTCCCTAAACAATCTTTAATAGGCAGCTTTGCAATTTCATTTTGTGAAAAACCAATAAATAAAGAAAACAACAGTGATAAATGACACGCAAAGGAGAATCACATGTAGTTTAGCCTTCAACTTTGGTTTAAAGTAGCATTCCTTATTCTACATTATGCCAATTTTATTTGCTAAACCAGATCAGAGTATGTAGATTTATCCAGCAGCTGTATAATTATACAGTTCAGTTCTATTAGATGATAGCTGTTACTGTAATGAATAAAGACACAGTTGAATAATAACAATAATAAAAAAAAACCCCTTAAATATCAGTTTTGCTTCTCCAGAGTAAAGTGACCTTTCAGCAAATGAAATGTAACTCTTTAAATGATGGCTTATGAAATAGAAGGTAACAGACTTGTTAACTATGTTGACAAATGCCATGCTTACTTAGTTTAAAGAATCCAGGGTGACAAGGATTTTTTGCCTGGACATTTTCCTCTCCTTCCAAAATATCTGGCCAAGCAGACATGCAGTCTGCACAAAGGACGGCTGGCAGGGAATATCTTTAAATAATCAACTATTTAAATTCTTGAAATTTTGCCAACTAGCTGTTTCCCATTTGCTGCTTTTAGTGTGATAAGATATGTATAGATTCCAAATTTAGCAGTATATATCAAGAATGATACAATGGTAACTAATGTGAATACATTTCTCTTTCAGCAGCATACTCCGTTTACTTGTTTGATTCAATTTTCAATTGATGCTGAGTTTAGTCAATGATGTTAAAATGGAACAAACCCATGTTTCCATTACACTGTGAGCATAATACTATAAGAAACAGTATGGTTGAACAAGATTTCTATATTCTTTTGTAAGGGGTAAGTAGGCAGGTCATTATGACCTTCTCCAAATCTTTTCTTTATTCACTTACTCTTTACTGATGTCCAAGTGACTTCATCAGACTCTTGCATTTCCTTGTTTCTTATCTTATTCTCCCATGGCAGGGCTCCTCACCATAGCACCTACAAGTATCTCTTTGGCACCCCACCCCTACTGATGTTTCTTATTAATTTACTTAGCTTGGATGCCTGCAAAGCAAGATTATTGCTGGTGTCTACCTGCCCGCCATCTTCATCCCAGATACCCTTGCATTCAGGGATATCCTTTGGAAGTAAAGAGAGCTAATGACTTCAGGTTAGAAGATCTGTTTTACAGCAGGCCATCCCACTCACCTGTACACAAGATTCCTGGGCAAGCTGTCTTTGCACCTCAACATTTTGTCTTTCTAGGGTGTGCTGTTACTGGCTATACTCATAATCGCAGTCATTTTATTACTTGACACCCTCCATGGCAATGATTTTGCAATTATGTCAATGATACCCTCTATACCAATCCATGGTTTTGGATGAATTAGACCCAAATTTAGTAATGCTTAGTATACTGAAATGAATGAGATACTGCTTCACCATGCCTTATGTCTCATTGATTTCATGTGTCTAAGTGTGACTAAATCTAGACTCAACCCATTATTTGTAGTGATTTTCTAATACAAAGCACAATAGTTTTGCATGCTAGTGTCAACATGTGATGCACTACTGCTGCTTTTAAGAGCTTCTATGCCACTAAACACTTCCTATTTTCATTTTGGTGCTTTGGAATGGGCACAGGTGGGGAAATACTGATGACTACTCTATTAATTGCTATATTGATTAGTCTCTCTTAATCACTCCAGTCAATGATAGTTTCTGTTCCAATATGACAGGAGCTTTAATTACTGATGTTGTCACATTACTTTTTTTTCAATTTTTAA